>JAODKC010000041.1:20386631-20423117 GCA_026777985.1 Mormyrops attenuatus
CACCAGGGCATTTCCGACTGCGAGTTTCCCATCCCCCCGCTCATGGTTTAGTATCTGTGCCAGTAGTACCCCCATTACCCCCCCCCAAAACACACAAACCTTGTGTCCGCTTCCATAATGCATGGAATTGCAGCAGGACCAATTCTAAAATTTTATATGGTGATACCTATAACTGAAGTAAAAGGGCTAACCTTATTAATATCCAATTCTATGTTTCAAATTAGCCAGTGACAGGGCAGGGGGCATTCTGAGGGCCAATCAGCTTTCAGCTGGGGCCAGTACCCCTAAGGCCACGCCCCTGGACAAGCCAGCTTGCTGTAGTGATGTGTGCATGACCTAGCAAAAAGCCCTGTCCACAGACTAACGAAGCCGGTCAAGATTTCAGATTACGGAACTGCTCTAAATAGCTCAGCCATGCTGATACATGACAGGAATTCTGAACACGGACACTCCTGTAGTTCGTTTGGTTGCTTACATTCAGGGTTTCTGTTTTAGCCGAGAAGCACAGCTTTTCTGTCTGATTCTGTCTCATAAAAGGCTAAAGGTTGTTGTTCATCCCATGGTCAGTGACGCTTCACTCCACAGGGGGTCACAGTAGCTGTTGCCTGAACTGTAACACGTGTCACACCAAAGAAGGTTAAAAAAAAAGACCAACCATTTCCTTATTAGGGTCTCTACAGTATAGATGCTTCATAACTGAGAGAAATACCACCATCTGGAATTTCCCAAGGTACCCCGCTGTCGTCTCCGCTCTGTGGCTAAACAGTTGGACAATTCGCCGGATTACTGGCAGAAATGGCGCGATATTGTGTCTAATGCTGCAGTTAGTAAACTCGTGGAGGGAAAAAGAATATAGCATCCCATCTTTGTGTTGATATATTATGTTTAGGACCTACAGACGTCATGACAGAAGACAACACCACACACGCACACGCACGCACACACACACACACACACACACACACACACACAGATTTATAATTATATCTTTGTGGGGACTCTCCATTCATTTCTATGGGGAAAAATCTAATCACAATATGACGACCTTAACCCCTACCCAGCCCTAACCTTAACCATAAGCAACCAAAGACGACACGAGACTTCTGGCATTTTTACTTTTTTGATTGCAGTCACAGATCTTTGTAGGGACCTGAAAAATGGTCCCCACAATGTCAAAAAAAATCTGGATTTTATTACACACACACACACTGCACCTTGACCTGTTTAATGTCAGCAGGCCAGAAGGTGGTGAGGAGTCCGGCTGACATTAGCCTGCTAGAGTTTTTTTTTCTCCTACAGCAAAAGTACCTGGCAATTTTGGGACCGAGGCACTGTTGAAAACCACTGAATTGTAAGATTTCTTACTTACTTTAATCCGTTATACAAATGCACTCAAATGATTATTATGCTGTTATTTTAACATGCTGCAATGATCAATATATGACAGAACAAAAGCGATAACGAGGTAACAACAGCAGAATAAGTGGAAAGGCTACGAAAGCGCGCAGCTCCGTAGTTATGCGCAGAAACGGATGTTTTTATGGCGCAATGCATTTCTTTATTTATTTTTTCATATTTTTAGTTAGTTTAGTGTACATTCTAATAGAATAGTGATATTACTTATTATTATCAATGTAGATTTTTATGCTGTTATGACATGTTACAATTGTACTGGTTACTTGAATGCTGGAGACGAGAGCTTTTACCGAACATCAAACTCTGCGGTTTTGTATCTCCTCCTTCATTGTCTTGTGGCTTTTATTCGCTTTTCAGTTTTATTATTGTTTCCCGTTACTGTTGTTTGACAGTCAGTCACACTGTTGTTTGAGTTTTTGTTATTGACTCTGAGGCAACTATGATGCTGTATATAAACAAACTGAAATGAGCTGAATCGAACATTAAATCATCAATATAAGATAGTATAATTCTTCTTTTTATTCCACCCTGATTATAATTAGTCCCATCCCGTCATGCAGTAGCAGCGCTGTGTAATGTATGGTAAACATATCTGGAGCTGTTAAATTAGCACTTAAGCACATTTGAATATTTCAACTTCCCCCAAGTTTTAAGAGGGAGAAACGGTTTCCTCATCAAGAACGGCATGATTTGTTACTCCAGGTTAACAGAAATAAAAAAAGAAATTGTCACAGTGCTGTTTAATTACGACAGCTTTCCGCGGCAAACCGTAAAAACGCGAGCGGGGAGGATTTACAGCTGCGCTTGGAGAGAAGTTATTACCTGCCCCGCCAATTAAGATTTGTCTTTAGCAGCTCACCAAAGGGCACGTTCCCCCATCTCGCTGAAGGCCGCCATTAGCATAATCATCGCTCGCGCTCTCGTTTCCACGCCAACGCTCGTTTATATTCCACATCTAAATTAAATAAACAGAAAGTGATGGAGCCGTTAATGAAGTCACACATGATGGCGCCTGACTGCATATTCACCGACCCGCCCCGTGTTAAAGACGCGCGTGAGCGTGGGGGGGAGGGAAGGGGTTGGTGACTTTGTAACACTAGTTTGCCCCAACAGGGGCTTTAATCAAACCCCGGAGCACACCTGCAAAAACATGGACACCTCTATCTAGCAGTAATGAAGAGGGACATCGATACACTCTGTCAAAAGCATGCAAACAGACAAATAGTAGTCAATACTGCATTTGGAACTTCAGGTGGTTTGTGGGGACATTAATGGCCACCATCGCAAATTTATCTCCTAGAAAGCTGTTAACTGTTAACTAATTTTCCTTCTGACCAGCCTGATGGCCAGCTCAGTGTCCATGCTGTCATATTTGCCCAATCGCATTGTATTGTACACTGTTAATACTACACTAATACTCTCTACTCTGTTGTCCATTTGCTTCCTTATCCAGATTACACATTACTTTACATTAAATTATTACTTATTGTTACTCATCCTTGTTGCACTGTTTTGTCCTGCACTATCTTGTCTTTTACTGCTCTTCCGTTTGTCCTGCCCCCAACGCAACAGTCTCCTACCCTGCAACTGTAGCTTATGTCTAAGAAACTAGAGTTTCATTCCCCAATTTGAAGGGGTCAGATGAAACCATGGCACTAACTCCATATAATAACTCCATATAAACTCTATGAAGGAAGGGAAGTCTATTCCATGGCAAAGTGGTGGGACCGTTTGCATGTCCTTGGTAAAGCTGTGTGGCCAGAACTGTGATAGAGAATCGCATTGACTCAGTTTAATTCAATGTACTTTTATATGGCGCCATTTACAACTGAGTTGCCTCAAGGTACATTGTTTATACGCAATGGTGCATGGAACAGGAAAAAAGGTGAGAGGGAGAGAAGGAGTGCCAGAAGACAGTGGAGGAGAAGAACGAAAACTCCCAAGCAGGGAGGAAAAAAAAACCTCCAAGGTTCAAACTCAGCTGATTGGCTAACTACCCCCCCACCCCCTGGCATGCTAACATTATAGCAAACAGACAAAAAAGGGGCGAGGTGTAAACTGTCAGTATCAGGTGAACCCTGCAGTTTTGCCATTTTAGGTTGGGAGCAATATAATATTAAATTAATGGCTTTTTGTCTTAATGGGACTTAGACCTTTGTATATCATCCTAAACTCACCTGAAATGAAATACCTCATGACTATTTCCCAATAATCATCACTCATACCAAAAATCCAATGGCAGCAGACAGCAGCTCTCAGGTTGCACTTGGGAAATATTGCCAGATTTCTCAGATTGCATGACAGAAATGATTTTGCTTGTACCAGACATCCATAATTCAAAGATGTCAATAGTCGGGGGTCATCATAGCATCAACACCTGACCCCAGTAACATTTAAGTAGGCCTCGGGGTTGTAAGTGCACAGCGAGTGAAAGCCACAACTGTCAAGCCAGAGGGTTGCTCGTTTTTCAACCTGGCTCCGCGCACCCATTTTTCATTCCAAGTTTTCAAATGCGTCACCTACAGAGGTGTCACTTTGTTTGACTTATATCCAGGCCAGAAACCACAGCGCAGAAAATGATATATAAGACTCTGAAACTGGGGAGTGAGAAAAAAAGTGACGGACAGACGTTCAAAAGGCCGTTGGTGCTACCTGGATAGAATGTGGAAGCAAACGTAATGGATATGAATCTGCAAAAGAACCGTGTGATTGGACTGGGAATGAGCACATGTGGCCGTCACAGGCTACTGTAACAAGGGCTTTGTGGGGCTTTGCTATAGATTGAGCCAGAGACTGAAATGTAACGATGCTTTATTTGCCATTTGTACAAGTATGAGCACAGGTACACTGGAATACTTCTTCTCACACATCACATATGCAGCTCTGGAAAAAATTAAGAGACCACAGAAAAATTTTCAGTTTCACTCATTTCTCAATTTATGAGTCTGTGTAAAATTATGAATTGTCCTAGCAGTGCACTTTACACCACTTAACGTTCCCCATTCCTTCGGAAGGTCACTTGAGGTCATCCTCCGTTTTATGAGACTGTCGAGTAAATTGACAGTCATCTCTGGCATTAGAATGTCCCTTTTGCCCTTTACCTGGCTGGTTTCTGGTCGTCCCCAGTGCCTCCTGCTTCACCTTGTTCTTGTGTACTGCGGTCTTAGAAATTTTGAGCCTGGAAGCAGCCTGCCTCGCAGTGTAGCCTTCTGCCATCAGAACCAGGACTAAACCGGGATTTAAAAATGCAGATTTTAAAAAGAAATATAGAGTGGTCTCTTAAATTTTTCCAGAGCTGTACATACACAGAATATAGTTTGGGGTCTTAGCACAAGCCAGGCCATTTATCGGGTGCCCCCAGAGCATTTCAACAGGTTAAGGGCCTTGCTCAAGGGCACAACTGACATGTGAGTATTCTGATGATGGGATTCAAACCAACAACCTCCTGATTACAACCACAAAGCCTGCTGAGCCACACCACAAATTCAGCATTCCAGAAGTCCCCTGCCTTTTGTCTGGTGCATCCTGGTATAGGTTGAAGGATCACAGCTGACTGCGACCCTGTAGTTTAGGGGTTCCCAACCTTCTGATGACCAGGACTTGCCGATTTTACCAATCTGTCATTTGGTAAGGGGTGGGGGGGTGTTCCTGGGGATTGATTGACAGGCCAGATTTAGAAATTCATCCAGCTGCATTTCTTTCAGGTCCAGTAAGAGTGTGTGAAGGGGTCATAAAATAAAAAGGTATGGTTCAAAACTATATAGCTTATTTTTGGAAATTATCCAACCCCTGCCTTAGAGCCCAAGCATTCTTTTGGTCCTGTGTGATAGCGGCAGACTGGGGGTTTGGAACCTCTGCTGTAGCGGATCTGTTGTTGAAAATGGATGGAAATGGCACTTCATTCATCCATCTTCTATGCCTGTTTATCTTAGTCTACAGTCACAAGGCAGGGAATAACCCAGGATGGGGCACCAACCCATTGCAGGGCACATTCACACCTACAACTGGGCAACTCCATATGATCTCAGCATGTTTTTGGACTGTGGGGGCTAACCAGAGGAAACATCATTATGATACGGGGGAGGGGGGACATGTATACTGCACATGTGCAGACCCAGGGCAGAGACTCAAACCTTAACAGTGATAATAACTTCACTACCGTGCCACGCCGGAACTTAATGCAGCAGCATTTAATAAAAGTTATGTATCATACTACACTTCTTTTAATGAATGGGAATGTATCAGCAATTTTCAGTTCAATTCATATCCGTCGCCAACTCCAACCGTGCCCCCCCTGCTTTTAAAGACTAAAACTAAATATATCCACCGTACCTCGAGTCAGCTCCCTCCCCGCCTCTCACAAACACTTACGGATCAATGCGGCATGCAAATGAAAGTCTGCTTTCATTGCTCTGCCCGTCTCCCTCTCTGTGTGGCTGGCTGTGCCAAAGAAAGATTACCACTAATGAACGGCAGACAAAAAGAGATAAAAGAGCGAAGGGGGTTCGTTAAGGGAGATGATAAACCGCATATATTTCTGTAATGGATCATTTCGATGTTTAAACTGTAATTTGTAATCTGAAACGACTTCGAAGCTGTTTAGCATGTTGAAGGAAACGAATAAGACAATCATGCATAAAAGACCTTTTTCTTTTTAAAGCAAAAAGCCCGTGATTTTATGCGCCTCATGAAATGTTTTCAGAGGTTTGCTTTCCAACAGTGCAAAATGCCCTTTATGTGAATGCAAGAGGTGGGTGTGGTCAAGTACTAACAATAAATGACACTCCGCAACCCGCTTGAATTCCAAGTGGGATGGTGCCGTCGGACCCTCGGGGCGGCGCCTGCAAATATCAGCACCCGGAGGTCCATCTAAATGTGGCACGTGCAGGACCGCGAAGATGCACTAATGTCTTTGGATGAAGCCGTCCAAGAAACGGATGTGTGGTAATCTGACTGAATACAAAGAGTCTGCCTGACAGGCTTTTAAAGGCGGAGTCGGAGTATACTACCCCCACCATGAAGACTGCTTGGTTCTGAACAGAGGATCCTTTACCGCCACAGGCCGGCCAGCTGCGATGCCCCTCGCACCTGTGCCGGCCTCCTACCCCCACACCAATGGCAGTGGCTGGTGGATAAAAGGGTGAGTGATCATGATCCAATTCAGGGACAAGCGGGATACTGGGCCACCAGTAGGTTCTGGGGTCAAAGCTGCACCTGTGCCCAAAGAGGTCTTTCTCAGGTCTGAATGCTGATATTCATCCACATCGCATCACTTTCTGCAGCCGTCCTGTTCTCTCAATCTCTCTCTTCCTATCCTCCTTTCATCATCATTCCTCCAACAAACCCGCTTAAAGATAGACTGTAACTCAATACTTGTCCCCTTCCACAGCCTTAGTGGATTAGGAGGCTGTGTTTGTGACCTGAAGGTTGTTGGTTCAAATCCCAGTAACTTAACTGGTGAGCCAAGGAAACAAACCAAAATGGTACCACAAAACTGCATGTCATATACAGCTAGCAGTTTAAGGTATATTAGTCCTGGACTTACCAGTCCCGTAGGAGCTCTCCCATTCATCCCAGGTCACATGGGCATATGATACATGCTCAAGGTAGTGTGGCCGAGTTGTCTAAGGTGCTGGATTAAGGATCCAGTATCTTTGGGGGGTGTGGGTTTGAATCCCACCACTGCCTGCAGTTTTGGGGCATAGTGATTCTCCATGGATTAAGACACTGTGCTTGTGATCATCGTAGGGCCCCCAAGCAAGGTCCTTAACCCCCAGTTGCTCCAGGGATTGTCACCAGATTCCTGTTATTTACTTCAAACCGGTAATCATTCACGCAGATGGACCGCAGCTGGGCCACAACTTTCAACCAAAATCGAGACACCGGGTTAATTGGTCCGGCAATTAAATCCCTCCTGTTCTGGGAACGAAGAGGAGCAGATCTATACGTACTATAATCTATAATCCGAGTCGATGTATGGGGTTTGTGCGGCGATATGTAACCAATTCAGCACTGTGGGAATAGGATTTTGTGACGTAAAAAATGAAAATTACCCAAGGATAGCAATGCTTTCTTCGCAGAACTCAGCCTCAGACTTAATGACACTTCAGACCCAGAACATAGATGTCTGGTCCCACATAATGATGGGTCTTCATTTGGAGGCAGAAAGCAGAATTAAATGCATCCGAACACAGCTACATATGTTTGTGGTCGAAAAAACGCAGACCCTATTATTGAGGAACTATCAAATGCTGTTCAAATGCATTAACTGTCCCTGTTTACAGTCTGTGCTGGGAGAAAGGGAAGGAAAAAAAACAGGAAGTCTTCAGCTGTACGGAAGAGACAAGCTCAGCTAATTTCCACGTGAAGCTGAAATAGGACCTCTGCTTGGATTACAATAAAACAAATTAAGAGACAGCAGTGAGACAGAAAGAAAAAAAAAGCAAAAAACCAAATGTGACTAGAAGATTTTACCTGGTGTTGGCAATTTTTATTTATTTGTTTGGTTATTTATTTATTTTAAACATTTGTTTCTTCATTTGTTTGTTCGCTTTTTGGGAGAATCTGGTGAAATGTAACAAAGCACAAAACAGCAGGACATGATTTGTTATCCTGTCCCACTATGCAGGCCGGCCTGGAAAAATAGCCCAGTCCCAGAACAGCGAGAGGGGCCCAGGGGCCACTATATCACAGCAGTACCGGAACTGAGAGCCCGGTACCGCCCAGGAGCATAGATGCCGCCATCTCAGACTCCAAGCCCCACATCTCCTACCACTGTTAAGAAAGCTCTGCGGGGCACACGACAGAATCTGATGCTCTCTCCGATTCATGCCGGGGGGGACCCCCTGGAGCGGCATCCACCTCAAAGCAGGTGACCCAATATGTTGGGCAGGCTTGAGGTTCAGCCGCACCGGCGTTCTCCTCGATCGCCCAAATAGCTCAATTTCTAAGGACCCAGGCAACTTGTTGGAGCCGGTTTTCAGGAGCAGCACATTTGCCGGTAGCTATACGCCGTATTTTGAGAATACAATTAAATTCAGCTTACTATTTTTACAACCCAATAAAATGACAATAAGTACCCTGGCAGTCCATGTCACTTTGCATAAAAAACATACCTTGCAAACCTAATTCTCACTATGGGAAATACAGAGAGCAGGAAACAGAAGCAGGAAACATGGGCTGTAAAGATCCTTTACAAGATTTCTAAGATCCTACTAAGAGCATGGTTAGCGTTCTTCAGAAAGCCAGGATGTTTTCACAGTAGGTTAAATGGAATTAACTGCTCGGGTAGGTGGACTAATGGGGGGGGGGGCATTCCTCTGTACCCAGACATCAATCGGTACTGGGAGGAGCCGTCACCACCAAGTCCGATGATGGGATTCTATGCGTTAATTCCCCCTTTCACATGATACACATATATAATCACCTTAAAAGAAGTGATCTGCTTACATGAGTAATCCTTAAGCTTTGTCCCCTTTTCACGTTACTCCGCACCAGCTACCGGTGTTCGTTAATTCATTCCGCATCAAGCCTGTTGTCATGCGTTGATCTCTCTCCCCGCGGCCTCTATACCATCCCCCAAAACCCTCCGCTTTACTTGAAAAGCGTTTTGAAGGTCCAAAGCTGAACCTGCATTTCCGACACTCTCCTTCTGTGAGAATTCGAGTGGCCCGTCAATGCGATTTGAGCTTCAATGCACCAGCCGACAGAGAGATGAGGCATCGTTGCCACGTTCTTAATCAAAACGAGATTATAAAAAGCGTACCTCCCACTGGGCTTTATGGACATACGCGCATAGACAGACTCTCCAAGACCCCAATACCTTAAGCTTTGGCTATTTTCTGTTGCTATGGACGGTTTTTGCTAAACAGTGGATCTTTACAGGATAGGTCTTAAAATCCATATTCAAAGGAACCATTAAAAACAAAACATAAAAAACAGACAGCACTGCTTTCCACACACTGGGCTCTCATTCACCTCAGCGCCTGCCTGACAACATCAACGCCGAGAGGAAACTGAGCATCCTCTCAAGCCACCATGAAAAAAGAGGGCATACACTCATCTATGGCCTCGAAATAAAGGCATTCTGTGTGAATCAAAGGCGGCACTATCACTCTATGTGTGCTCTTTGGTTCCGCAAAGAGGAAGAGAAGACGGCCGGGGAGATGCGCCAAGAGTCCGGCTTTCTGAACTGCCAAAACGGGCACCGAAACCCCGTCGCTAGCCTGCTCCGCTCAGCGGGACAGTTCCACCGTATCCATTGACCCAAGAGGAGGTCGACAAAGTCTTTCCTTCTACTTAGAGGCTAAGGTCTGGAGCAATGTCATCTTGGACACCAGTAGAAATCCTGATGAGAAATGATAACAAGCCTAAACGGAAAATACTGCTAAATTAGCATGCTAAAGTAGCATAGCATTTTACTATTTCCTCTCCTCCCCTGTACTGATTCCCTAACTGTACTGCCTTGAGTCCAAGGTATGTCTCTGTCCAGCGGACCCTATGTAGGAGATCTGATCCCAGTTTCATGGACCTATAGGTTAGGGATTCCCAACCTTTTGTTGATCACGGGCTGGAATATGTTGTGCAAAAATTGCACGGACCGATAATACTTTTTGGAGGGAGGAGGGTTGGGGTACCGGCTGTGAATTGATCAATAAAAAAGGAATGGCTTGTTTATATATTGTTTATTTTTAGAAATTAACCAAACCCTCTCCCAAACGCCTAGCATTCCACAGATAAGTGGAATACTAGCTACAAACTGGCACCAGTGGTTGGGAACCCCTGCTTTAGGTGGCAGACCCAAAGCCCTCCACCTGCAGCATCAAAGATATACCTCTGTAGGCATCCCTGGATGAAGAGTCCAGGTCATATGCATTTACAACCATTTAACAGGTCAGCGAAAGTTTAGTTTATCTGTCATGCGAATTTTCTCAGTAACTCTATCAATTGCATTAAACAGACGCTTGGGGTTTCACCGTAGACATTTCCAAGTAAGCCAACTGTGTCTGTAGGGACAGCAGCAGCAGGAATCCGGTTTAAAAACTGGCCAACCACACCTGACACATGAGTCATGCTCCGGATTGGCCTGAGAGTGCTTTCGCACATTAAAGCCTCCAGCCATGAACTCCCTCAAGCGACATGGATCATTGCCGGTGCTTGAGCAAATTACCTACAATATCCGCCGCTTCCTGTCTACCTAACCTACTTCCTGTGAACACCCCCCCTCGCCCCCCGCCAGCCAATAGTGGTCAGGGAGAGATCCAGATGGTTTTAATGGCAGTCGAGAGTCATTTCCAGCGAGGCCCGATTCATCATTTGGAGCTGATAAAGGTATCTTAATTGTGATTAATTTTTTTGCCTCTGCTTTGTGGGGGGGTGGTATATTAAAATGAATGAATTACTATTGGCTTAAAGAGATCCAACGTGTTGATCTCCCATTGGATCATTATAAACGGAGACAGGTTGGAGGCGGAATGGTACTAACAGCTGACAAAGGAAAACACAAAGGCTGGCTATTTGGGTTTGGCTGGAACAAACAATTACTTGAGACCACATGTCCTGAAGCTTTGGTGACTGTAACTCATACAAAGGCTTTAAAACGAAGGTCCTCAAATGAAAGGAAGTCACCCCCTTACATGATTAGTTTAACCTACTTACAAATACTCTGCCTATCTAACGGAAAAGATCACACACAAATTCAAAAAGTCACGCTGACTGCACACGTAACTAGCAGTGTGTACCTGTAAGTTTGTAAAAAAAAATCGCTGGTAGAGAAGCTTTCAGTGGTTAAAGATGGTTGTAATACATTAAACCTCTTATTATTATCCACACCGATACCGAGGTCTCATACCCATGCTGAATGACGCAGGGCACAATACCGAATGACAACATCACATTCGTCTAACGTTAACTTACAATTAAGGATCGGACTAGAACAGAAAACGATGTAATCATGCAGAGAGAGGAATACTCATTATCCCACAGTGAGTCGCAGACTGGAACGTTTCTTCGAAAAAAAAATGTAATTGTCATCATTATCGTCGCCGTGAAAGGAACCAACGCACCTTGTCACGGGCCCCTATTCTGCAGCGCTGTTCCTTAATTAAACTCCAGCGAGCTGCTATCTAATTAGCACCCAGCTGACCTGACAATGACGCCGTTCATCACGCAGGAGACCAAGAGAGCATACGTGGGGACATTCTTGGATTTTTTTAAGATGGGGGGGCATAAGAGGGGCCATAATTCATATAGAGTGGCTAACCTTATCATTAGCCAATGATATGTTTTGAATCAGTGAGTGACAGAGGAGGGGTCACTCAGGGGGGCAGTCAGCTTTCAACCAAGGGCAGGGCCCCACTGGATCTTGTATATGCCCTTGGCGACATAGCCGCTGTATCTGATTTGCTTCACTTGGTCCCGGTTCCAGAGGAGGCCGCGAAGGTGCCTCGCCCAGGTCTCTTAACGTTTATCGCCCCAGCGGTACTCTCGCCTCCAGAAGTGGGTCGCGGATTCCAAAAGGCTGACTCACTCGCTGGATAATCTCAAAAATGTAACTCGGGCTTCTTACATAATGCTATTAAAAAAAGTACAGCCCTCCGGGATCTTTTAAAAGCTCCATGTTTGGAAAATTATATCGATTAATTCCCGTTGTTTAGTTTCCGTCTTTGCCGGTTTGCGTAGCTATTATGGGTCCTACACAAATATCCATTTCTGAACCACCTACTGTACAACAAAATTGTATGTGCCTTATTCACACAATAAAAAAAAATTATACGTGTACAATAGGTGATTCTATATAAAATCTCCCCTAAGGTAAGTGAAATCCATCATATACATTTCATTTATTCGGTAGACAAAGTGACGTTCATTTCTCGAGAGAGCGGGATCAAACAGTCCCTTGAGTGAAGAGAGGTTATAGGCCTTGTTCAAGCATCCAACGGTGACATCACTCTGCCAATTTTGGAAGTCAAACTCGCGACGTTGCAATCACGGGCACAGCGTCCTAACCCACTGAGCCACACACCTGTTCAGAACTGCTGGCAGCCGTGGGATTTGGACCCAGGTCCCCGAAGAGACTGAAGCCTTAGCCCAGCACCTTCCACAACTTGGCCACACTAGCTTGATGGGAGAAGCAAAACCTATGTAACCTGGGATGAATAGGAGGGGTCCTTCGGGATTTCATTCAAACAGGAAATCCTGGGAATCGCTATATACCAGGGGTGGGCAATCTTATCCGTAAAGGGCCGGTGTGTATGCAGGTTTTTGGGATAACCTTTAGCTCAGCTGTGCAAACACAGGTGCAAGGATTCTTCAGCCAATCAGTTCTCTAATTAGCAACCTAATTAGGGAGTTCAGTGAAAACCCGCATACACAGTGGCCCTTTCTGGATGAGATTGCCCACCCCTGCTATATACTGAACAGCAAGCTTTACACGGCACTCGCAATTTTCGTTTTACTTGTCTCCATATTCTTCGGCACTGTTCCTGGATTTGCTTCCCCCACCTCGTTGAACCTCCTTGAGTCCTTCTCCTGTAGCAGGTGAATCTTTGATATTTTAAGATGTGGGGGGGGGGGGGGGGGGGCATAAGAGCGGTTGTAATTCACACAGAGGGACCAACCTCATTAGGTAGCCAATGATATGTTTTGAATGGTGACTGACGGGGGAAGGGCCACTCCAAGGGTCAATCAGGGTCAGTGCCCCTGTGGCCCCACCCATCCTGTATACCTCGTTCTACAACCTCCCATCCTGTCCAATGGACTCGCGAGAACCTGGCAGTATGGTTAGGACAGTCCAGCTTTGGGATGCTTTGGATCAGTGTTGTATCTGATCTTACAACAATAAAACCAAGTGAAACGTGTCTGCTTGCATGCAATGAAAGATACTATTCAGTTACTCATGTAAATATTTACTCAAGTAATCTGCATATGATTTAGTGCAGTTTGAATGGATCTACAGTATCCAAAGCTACATATCTCTTAAACCTGTTCAGAAACAACCAGAAACATCCATGATGTCCGTACCCTCCTTTCTGTCAATATCACGCTAAACCCCAAGGGATACGTACTGAAATTGTTTTACAAGGATTCGTTTTTTTCACACTCCAAGAAATAGAGCGTGTAAGAAGCGTAAGAAATGTTCTTGACATTAAAATGTGTCACCTTGTCAGGACAGGTGACATTTACAATTATTACAAAAAATAACTGCGGAACAAGAAACAGCTTCACCTTTATTTTTGAAGCCCGCCTTAGAGAATTCGCGCACCGACAAAAAAAATTGGCTTTTGAATCAAACATTATTTTGGGGAGTGAAATTTCTAAAATTGTAAAATAAGGTAACGGTCTTACTTCTAGTCCTTCAGCCCCCGTTTTAACGGGACGGAAGATTTGTAAAAGAGCCAAAAACAAATTATATTTCAGTACGTAAGAAAGATTCAGAACTGAACAAGCCAAGCGTTAATTCTATAACTGAAGGTATTTTGTCGTATTATTATGTACAAAATTTATTTTTTTGTATTGACTTCATTGTCCTTGATTGTTATGCCCAACACCCAAAGTAAATACGTTGTATGTAAAACTACTTGCCAATAAATAAACGATGATTCTGACGTTTGCAGCTTACAGGAAGTGCAAGGCGTTAGAGTCCAGAGTAACACAGGTGAAGCTGAACAGGTGAAATCGGATTTGGGATTTTTTTTTTGGCACAGTGAGTCTCCTTGGAGCTCTGATCATTACGTCATTCCCAATTTCGCCCTGACACCTAGAAGAACGTGTCTACTTGCAAATGAGCCGTTTACGGCTGCGTCAAACTGTGAAAGCACACCCAAAAATATCGGCGGTGTCAAATTAGCACGAGTAGTAGTACGCTATGCTAGCGCCGCGTGAGAAAGCTGAAGGCTGCCACCCCGTCTCGCTGCGTCGGTTCTGCGGGAATCCGCCTGCATTCCCATCCTTGATATGCTCTGGATCCATGTCACTCCGCTTTTCCTCCATCTATCCAGATGGCGTTTTAATCCTAAAGGGATCAGCAGATTTCTCTGGATCACTGATCCGTCTAACAAAAATAAAAGAAAAATCGCCAAAGATTTTCCTTCCTTTTCTGCTTTTTAAGGAAACATCGTTAACGTTAAACCCAAGCCCCACTCTAGATGGAAGCATCTCCACGGGCTTATCCCTGAGGAGCAATACAGCGATACCAGTGAGGATTACAGACCAGGGGGAAGAAGCCTTTGGAATTCCGGAAGAGTGGCGGATGCCTGTGCATCGAGCAAGTCCGGGAATGTCACCCGCACTGGACCTCGATTGGTCCAGCTAAATCACACACGTCTCTGCAAACGTTTTTGATAATCGCTCATCCGCATAAGGCTGCGGTGATCCAGAGTGGGTCTCCAAAGTGAGAGAGCGACACTTAAGGAATGGTCAGAAGAATGGTTAGGTTCGGGGGGTGCTAGAGAATATTCCAGGCAGCATAAAGCAGGGTGACACCTTGGACGGATGACTGCAGGACACATACACAAAAGCATTTAGCAACTTAGAGATGTGAATTCACCTAATATCAAAGCGTGGGAGCAGATCCCTACGACATGGGAAGTACATGTAACTTACATACACAGACCCAGGGTAGGATTCAAACCCCCAGCAGCGGCAGTGTGAGGCATTAGTGCTGCCAAACAACCATATTATTTATAAAATGACACTTTACTTGTCATTTGCACAGCTTAATGGCATAGCTATCAATAGCATAAACATCCCTACTAATCGTCTTGAGGCAGCATGTAAAATAAAACCACCTAGCCACAGGATCTTAGGCTTAGGTGAGTTTCTGTAGGAAATGCTTGCAGGCGGGAGATTTTATTAAAGTCATTCTGGAATGTCATTTGCAGGGACCCCCAGAGCGCAGACAGGTACGCTGCTTACACCATCGCCATTACATGACTTCCTTACTGCACGGCGTGCCCAACCCACTTCACAAGGAACTCACGTCTCCCAGGAGGATTACTGGTGTGCAAGGGTGAGGAATATCACAGGAATGCTGCACTAGTGAGCGTGATGGAGAGCGACATGGACAGGTAGTGCATCGGGGGAGGGGGTGAGGCATTACATCAACCTGCTGATGGCACCTGTGCAGCGTTGCTCGGTGATCTTCATACCAGCCGATCGCAAATGGCCTGAAAGTCGCCCCCCGACGACGGACCGCAGCACGTACTGCACTCGGCAACATTATCCATCATAATCACCAGCGGAAGCTTCATTGAGCAACGACGTGGACACGTTCGCGTGGCTAAGAAGCTGACTCTGCAGGCGGAGTCGTTCCGAAAGGCCCGGCGGTGTCCTGTTCCGGCACCTTCTGTAACCAGCTAATCAGACGACCAGTGTTAAATATCTCACTGCTGATTTATGTGTCTCATTTCCAGATAACCTTCACGCAGTAAGGCTGGCTTAAATGACGCATTTAAACCGTGGCTACAGGAAATGTGACGCTTCAGTGTCATTCTGCACATAAAAAAACCCAAAAGGTTCTCATTTGGTTTCTATAGCCAAATTACTGACTGAAGTGTTACTTTTACAAAATAAACTCAATCGGATGTAATTTATCTAAGCAAAACTATGAGGACGTAACCTCAAACTAGTCATAAATGTGAATGAGCCAGCCATTATGAGATTCTATAAATTGCGCTCGCTTGACGTCTTTGATCAAAGCGTCACTTCAGCACTTCATGTAGACTGCATCAGAAAGCCCCCCGCTATGGAGACCCGAAAATTTGTGCATCCGTCAACCGAGACTTTTCAGACAACACACGGGACTGGCCCTGGACTCTGAATTCACTTAACTGTGGGTGGGAAGTGCCAAATGCAGTTAATGAGCAGAGGCATGATGCATTTAAGGCCACAGCGGGTATGACCAATGTGCCCCACCCAACCATTTCTCACTGGATACTTTATAAGTAGCAGGTATTGAATGAAAGCACCGCAATGTTCCTGCTGCTACATATAGTAATGCAGCCATAAGAGATTCACAGGTCATGTTTTGCATATGATCAATATGTAGGTGGTACATATCATGACTTCTGCGTCCCATAGTGAGCTCTCTGTGGGTCTATCTAACCTCCTATAAAACCCCCTACATAGGGTGACCCGATAATCCATGTCAGGGGGGACAGTTTGAGCTACTTCAGGTTTACAAATTATTTTAAAAGCAAAAAGCTCCCATACTTGGCTGAATAGTTCTCTTTGTCTTGTGCTTTGACTGGTTTGTTTCCTTGATTGCAAGACTCATCCACCTACTTCGTATTAACATTAGTGACACATTCATGATTATAGGAGACTGACCAATCAACACACAGGAAGGACTCGGTGCTTAAGTGAAATCCCGGACCTAGCTCAAAGTGTCCTCCCTGACATGGATTACCTGGCCACCGAACCCTGACAGCATTGATGGAAACCTGTTTATGAGGTCAGTGGCGTGGCGCAGTGCGTAACACAGTCACCTAGGGGCTGCCCCATGCGTGGGGGGGTTTGCATGTTCTCTCCAGCTTGCGTGGATTGCCATGCTCCAGTTTCCTCCTATAGTCCAAACTGGCATCTCAAACCTGCCCATGCTCTGTGTTTGTGTGCATGAGTGTGCCCAGCGATGGGCTGGCACCCCATCCCATATCCTGCCCCGGCCCCATGCCCTTACACGGCAGAAGCAATTGAAAGATGGTTGGATGGATGTTTACAGCAACGACTGACCAAGTATTATGCATTAAGCAGCAGTACAATGTTCTACTGTACTCCTAGCTTTCTCCTGTACTCCTAAAGGTCACTCACTGTACCTGTGAACACCCAACCTCAAAAAATCTTTGTAGAGCAAGGAACCATGGATCTTCCTTCTGTTTCATGGGTATCATCTCCATATAGCCCCCTTCCCATAACTAACCAACCAATTAAGAAACCAAGAAGACTGCCAGACAGGGGCGTGGCCACAGAGGCACTGGCTGAAAGCTGACTGGCCTTCTCCTCTGTCAGTCACTGGTTTAAAACATATCATTGGGTGGTCTCTCTACAGTATATTAATTACCCCCCCCACCTAAAATCTTCCCTGCTCTCAGGGTTCCCAAATCTTTGCCTCTTTCCACTATTACTGTAAATGGACAGGAAAACAAATATCAGGTGGTGTTTCAAACGGCGCCTCGCCTGTGGCAGACATAAATCTCGCATCGTTTACCGGGGAAAGGCAACAGCCCTCATACTGAATGTGTGGCCTCTTTCCAATATGAGACGCTGCAGTTGATCGGGGGTTAATGTACTGCAACCAGCAAAGAGGGGGAGGCAGGGTGCACTGGGTGGGGAGGGGGGGACAAGCTTACGTTTCAGAACTAGGTCTGGCAACTGCAGGACTGCAACCTCTTGCTGAAGCTTAGATTTTTATCACTTGTACCTTTATATTTTTGTCTCTCCTCCTGTTTGCAGATCTTTTTTTAGCCTCACATGTTCTGTGTTAGGTTATTCTGGCTATTTATAATGCAGAACTGCATGTCTTTCCAAGCACACTCAGGTGTGGGGGACTCCTCTGATAAGACAGCTTTTACTTTTGATCTGAATGTGGCATGTATCATATTGGGTCTAGAAATTCATGCGTCATCTCTGTGAATTATGTGACAGACCTGCTATAAATTTTCAGACACGATGTGACTTTGTGTAGGTACCGAAAATTTTATTCAAAGACTTGTCTGTCCGTTAGTCTTCCTGATTCGCAGTAGGAATGCCTACTGTGAGACAATTAGGCATCTGAAAGCATCTAACAGTAAATGTAACCATAAAATGACCTTCAACATTCATGTAATGACAACTCGTGGGAGTTTTACTTACACAAAAATATTCTGAGGGCAGAACAAAAAAATGTTTGGTTCAGAGAGATAACCAATCAGATTGTAGTGGAGGTGGGTCCAAGCAACCCACATGGAAATGATTCACAGAGAAGGCAGTAGAAAATGTCTTGAAATGGACTGACTTTGTACCACAACTTCTGTCCTCTGCGTCAATGCGAGGTGTAATGACTCTTAAGGGCGAAGGGGAAGCTTGGCCTATGAGATTTGATAGTCTGCCTGTTGGATTCTTTTGTATCAATTACATGCACCTAGCCTTGGTGTTTACATTGATTTATTGGGTTGTAGGTTCCACTGCCAAAAGCCACAAACCTCATGATGACACCAGTACCAATCAACACAAAGTCTGGGCTGGGTGCTCTTTGATGCTCAGACAGATTATGACATCCATGCGAAAGCGGTGCTAGAAAGGATGGAGAAGGGATGGAGAGGGAGAAAGGTTGGAGAAAGGATACTTGAAAAGTCTGTAGGAACTCTCTTCAGAGATACTAAGCCTCCCTTTCCCTTTCCTCAGCATTTTCCGAAAGCTTGCAGGTGACGGTTTCAGCTACAAAGGTACCTCAGAGGACAAAGTGGAGCAGGTGGCACTAAAGCAGTTCATCTTGAGTCTACTTAAGGCAACTATGAATTAATTTTGAATCAGGCAGTCCCCAGGTTAAGAACGTTGAATTTACGGACAACAGATTCTTACGAATGGACTGCCATAAAGCCTATTATATTAAAAATCCAGGTTAAATACAGTGGTTCGTAATAACGAACGTACACACTGCTCTGTGATGCTTATGAAAACCTTGCACAGCTTCAGTGGCTCATCAGCTCGAGGTACAGTACAGTACCATATGTAGTTACTGTACTCTCATTATTATTATGTACTGTATTATTATTTTTCTGACTTACCTACAAATTCAACTTAAAGACTTAGGGATTGTATCTCGTTCGTAACCTGGGAACTGCCTGTATTAGGCACTCTTGGAATAGCTGCGGGGCCTCAACATAACCATGTGTTCAATGTTCATTTACATGAGGCACTGGCCTGGTGGGTCAGGTTAGCTGGCGCTTTCCATTCCCGGTCATCAGGGCTGGTGTCATAACTTTGGGAAGAATGTATCTGCTTTGTCGTTAGGGGCAGATTAATGACGGCATAATAGCCTACACTGCAGCCTAGGGGGCCAGAGTGACCAGGTTGGCCACAGAGGCTTTCTTATTACAATTTTTTTTTAATGATCCATTGTTGGTGATTTATTTGTTTGCAAGTTGGTGATTGGTCTAAACTGAATGGGGAAACGAGTCTGAAATTCATCTCTTTATTGCAGCTCTTTTTATACCGCTGTGGATCTTCTGGTATGCGTATGCATAGTGTGTTTCCTACATAAAATGTATTTTACAAGCCTGATCGATGAGTTTTATGGCAAGAAATCAAGGAGGAAACACTCTAATAGTGAGAACTTATTGTATAATCTTTTGGAATTCACCACACAGGGTGGCGTGGTGGGGCAGTGGTTAGTACTGCTGCCTCACAACAAGAAGGCCCTGGGTTTAGTCCCCAGGTCAGGCATAAGACATTTCTGTGTAGAGTTTGCATGCTTTCCCCATGTTCACGTGGGTTTCTGCTGAGGGCTCTGGTTTCATCCCACAGTCCAAAAGTGTGTGCAGTTGGTTAATTGGCGACTCTCAGTTGGCCGTGTGTGTGTGTGTGTGTGCGCGCGCGCGTGCGTACGTGCGTGCGTGTGCGTGCACTGCAGTGTGTTGGACTACCCTGGGTTGGTTCCTGTCTGCACCCATTGTTCCTGGGATAGGCTCCGGTCCCCCCTGCGACCCCAGTTGGGATTAAGTGGTTACGGTGATGGATGGAATTTACCACTCTCTGTAATGTTATCCATGGTCTATGCCAGGGGTGGACAATCTTATCCAAAAAGGGCAATTGTATATGTGGGTTTTCACAGCAACTACCTAATTAGAGGACTGATTGGCTGAAGAGTCCTCACACCTGGGTTTGAACAGCTGACTGAAAGGTTATCCCAAAAATCTGCATACACACTGGCCCTTTGCGGATAAGATTGGCCACCCCTGGTCTATGCTGTCTATGTCTAAATGTATCCTGGTTGCAGTGGACACTGGATCAGAGTGTGACGTTTTAAGGTTACAGCTATTGAGATACGTTTATTCAATGCGGTCTCTGTTGCCCTCTTTCTGGTTGCTGCATTTGACTTACGTGAAAGTGTAATCTTGCCGGTTTGTTGTTGTTCTGATGCGATTGCTCTCGTTTGATAGTGTCACATTCTCTTTTACTTCGTAGAAATTATTTTATAGTTACTAATATTTAATAGTTTTATAGTTAATAGTTGTGTTGTTTTGGGGCAGAAGAGGGGTGTACAGAAAGTGTAACCTAGGGGCCCCTGAACTCGTTAATCCGTCACTCTTTGTCGTAAGCACTGAACAAAGAAAGGAGTCATAATCTGAGAGAGGGCCCTCGGGCTCTAACCCTGGGGCCTTTCATTAGCTCTCGAGAAGGGAAGATTTGAGAACCATGATCAGGACACGTCATCTTCTATTGGAGATATTGCCTTTGGGCAGTCATGGGACAGTACCCTTCGATTCATGACTCATCAAGTTATTAAAATTGCGCTAATTAAGGACAGGTCATATGGGACACAGGCATAAAAACCGTGCAATTGCCGGTACCACAAAGCCATTAGGGAACGTTGTTTCAGATGCCTCATCATAACCCGGCAGCTAGGCAACTGGTGAAGGTGACAACACTATAAAGGTTAACAGCCCGATTCAATTAGCATTTGCACAGTGATATATAGGCAGTGTATGAGCTGCAGGGATATCCGAAAGCAGGGCCTCTACGCAATATTTAAAACTATAGGCACTGTTACACTTTTTATACTATGTAAAAGTTCTGATAGATCAAGACACATCTTTTATTTTTCATCACATATTGAACTTGATATTGCCTGATATTAAAAATCAGGAAAGATTAATCAGCCCTTTATTGTTCCTTCAAAAGGTTCCCTAGTCTTCCAACGGGGTATTGCTGAATTATTATGGAGCCTGAAGCCATGGGGAACCTTGCACCTTATTAAACAACCCAGAGATGAGAGTGCAAGACAGTCTAAGGATGAGGTACATGGAGAACAGAAGACCTTTCACAAAGGTTGATTCTGTGAGTACATTTGTGCTAAGATGGACAACAAAAAGCTTTCAATGGCAACGGTGAAAAAAAGTGAGTTGACACTGGAAAATTAACTGCATGTGTTACCCCCACCTTTCTAAATTATCTGTTAAGTGGCAACAGCTCCTTAGGTCACCTAAGATGCCGGGCCCAACAAAATGAGCAAGACAAGGTTCAGGTATGATGTCAACATCCTGACAGCATGGAAGGGAATTGCACCTGTGCACTTGGCTGCACCATAAACCAAAAAGTATGGCTCAAGGGCCACAACCTTCGAAAGCAGCTAATCCCGATTTAGTCCCATGTGGTGCCCGGCTTATTCCAGTGCAGATAGCACAAATAAATCCAATCAGCCCACTCTGTCCTGGGGTCTTGCCCATCCCATTTGCCTGTGCCCATGAAAAGGTAGTTTGGGTAGCATTGATTAAAAAGTTAAACAATCAAGAAATCTTATAATAACTGCAGCAGCTCTATAGTACAAGCTCCGAAACCTGATTCAGTTTTACACAGACTGACTTAAAATTATCAGGGTTCCAAAATGCGATATGTATCCCAAGCACCAAATCAATGAGTTTCTGGGTATGTAAGTCATAGCTCGACTTTATTCAACTCGGAATGTGAACCAGTGCTGTTTACAGAGTCCCTCGACAGTAGTCTAAGAAACAAATGAGCCTTCTCTACTCCATTCAGATTCTACCAGTTTTGCAATATTCCATTCGGGTTGCATGGGGCGCCAGCCATTTTACAGCATCCAATGGAGTGCACTTTTTGTACTCATATTACCCATGTGGTAACTTACTGCAATGCCATAATTCTGTAGAATAATGGTCGACCCTCAGCATTTGCAGCATTTGTAGGACAAACCTCACAGCCAACCCCCGTAAAATGGGCAATTAGACAAAGGAAACTATGCTATCTGGGGTTAGGGTGGCAGATTCAAATCGAACATCATAAAATAGTGATGATGGCTGCCTGCTGGCACCCAAAAAAGCAGGGAAGGTAAGTATGTGGGTGTTAGCCAGTTATGAGTGAGTTCTTTAAATTTTTTTGACAGGAGAACCCCTTATTACCTTGCCTATATGGAATTCCCAGCTCCAGCTCAGTGGGCAGCACCAGGCCAGACAGAATGGGTCCTGCCCATTAAGGTAGAACTCTTTGGGGGCCCATTCTTAATGGGTTTCCCATTCCTTTAACAGGCTGACAGAAACCCTCAATGATCCGTTTTGCAACTGCACATATATAACACAGTGCATGTGGTTCAAATCATCAATTGTGCAAGGCAAAACACTCTCCAGGTGTTAGACACCTCTGGGGTTTTTGTGTACTGTTTTCTAATAGGTTTTGGTAGCGTTTCTGTACTGCACTCACTCAATTCCCAGAAAGCGTCTGGGAGTCCGACCTACCGTTTACTGTGAGGTGCACCCAGCTGCCGTTGTGGAAGGTGTCGTACTGCTGCTCCAGCATCAGGACCTTGCACTCGTACCAGCCCTGGTCATCGGAGCGCACCTGCTCGATCCGCAACGAGGACTTGCCATGCAGGCTGGCCCGACCTGCACAATGCGGGACACATTTGCATCTTTTAGTGGTGAAGCCAGTAACTATTCGCATTAATATATATGCCATGTTGGTTCCTCGCATGATTAGGTTAATGAGGCAGAATAGCAACTAAAATGCTCAGAACTGACATGATGTCCATTTCCACAAAATTGTCAAACTTTCGCCGCTCCCGTATAACAGCAGAAGACGTTTGTATTAGCAAGCTGGCAGAAAGAAGGAAAGGCAAAACTGTGTTTTTATGATTACCGCTGCAGATAGGAGGGCAGTCACATCTTTCTGATACAGTCAAACTTAAGAAAGAGACTAATGATGAAATTTACAGATATGCCCTTTAAATCCATAGCTGCATCTGTGAGCCATTCTAGACAGAAAAAGCATATAGATAAAACTTCAGCCTGACATTTGGTTTTCAAGGGTCAAGATGTGAAAGAAAAATGACTTTCCTCCAATAGCCTGGAAATACATAACAGAAGAATGGCAGTTGTAGCAGATAAATAGTACGGCCTTCAGTACAGACACAACAGACGATAGCCACAGAGTTCCATCCTAGAAAATATGTTTTTATCCTTTCTGTTTTAAGGCTTGCAGAATTGCTTAAAGATATATCGTCCCCTACAAAGAGAATGATTAGAGTGCGGGATACTCAATGGGAGAAATGTGGCCATGTCCGTATTGAATGAACCAATGTTTACAAAGGCATCAGTGATAACTAACAGGCAAACCAGATTTTTAAAAGTCCCCAGCTGGGACCCTAGACTTCATCCCATACTTTACTACTTTTCAGATGACTCAACCTGATATGGTACCAGAGGCCTGCATACCGTGTGTTCTTCCTAACAGAATGAGAAAAGGGAAGCAGCAGATTTCAACAAAAGACTGCCACTTTATATTGGCAAAAGTGAGCTTGCCAAGAGTCTGGTTTATTTTTACACCCATGACAAACCAATGATAGGAATGAGGTGGGTGGTGGTTGGGGGGGGGCACTCACATGAGGTTGAGGGATACCGTAGTATACAGCCTGAATCCTGTGGAAGATGTCAATACAGCCTCATGGTACCATGGATCCCTCAATTTAGTTTTTGATGGTTCACCTTTTCTTAGATACCAACAATTCATTGTCATCCTTACAGGGTTAGCGTTTGGGTTAAGATTAAGATTTGGTCCCCAACCCTCAGATAGAAGACATTGATGATGGTGCCTGAACATGTCTCACAGCTGCAGTAGCAGATGACATTACCATGCGCTGGGGAGATCCAGGTAGGGGGGTGGGGGTCGCGGGGGGGGATGGCGTTGGATTGGGAGTATATGTCTCTACGATGCTGATACCAGGACTTGGTTTGGAATCTTAGCGGTAAATGGAATCTGCTAAGGGCAAGACGCTCACCAGTAACGATATATCAATGACACTGCAGATAAGAGACACCCAGCTCAGCACCTCGATCCTTCCCAGGCCAGACAGAGTTCCCGTGAGACACAAGACCCATACTGTCAACGCTGTCAGGCTGCCTGCATTGACATTTTCAGTCTCCTGCACTAGACATCCGAGAGTGTGGCCAAACAAGCCACGCTTTGTGGCAAGTGTACAGGCAGGTGGGCGGCCGGGCTGGCTCAGTCCCAGGACCGGCTGGGAGATTAAGACCCCGGCATGGCCAGATGAACTCCACCGGATGAGCCAACAAAAAGCCCTTGTGGCCCGACACAGGGCGCCCTTTTGTAGGGAGGATGTGGCATGATAGCCATCTTCACAAGTCCACGACTGTGCAGAGTCTGTGAGACGGTGTGTGAATGCCATGGCGGGGTGCCAGGAAATCCTCTGTGAGCAAAACAGATCCCTCAGACTCACTTGTTAGTGCGTTAATACCAGTTCTTCCACACTTTTCTTTAAAAGCTTGCAAACAACATACAATCGATGAAAACTGTAATGAAACTGCAACGTAGAAAACAAGGACACGTACAGGTCCTGTAAGAGTTGCGCTAACACAGAGGCTAAGATGGTGGGCAGGAGGGTGAATCGATCCTATTGCTGAGAGAGACCAAAGGGAGCTCCCAGCATATAAAATTCTCATTTAATGGAAGATGGTTCGCCGAGGGATTATACTGTTTTTCTCAATCTGACAACAACTGTACACCCTCCCCAAGTCACTTCATAAGGTGTCTGAAATGAAGTTCATAAATCTGAGGCTGGCAAATCCTCATTTGCATGCATTTGAGTGGATTGCCGGTCAAAAATATAAAGCCTGCCCCTAATATCGTTTTATAAGCCCTGATCACTTCCTTGCTTTTAGAAAGCTCACATGGTTTGAAATCATGCCCTTTATGTGTCTGACACTTTTCAAGTGCATCTGTCTTCAAAAAAATATAACAATAAAATAGGACAAAAAAATATTGTTCTGTGAGTTCTTCACCTGCAGCACTCTGACATGCTATCATTAGCCTGCGATTCTCAAAGCAGAATGATGTCATCACCGACCGTCTCATCTGGGCCATCCCCTGTTCCTTTGTCATTGAGAAACAACCTTCGATCTCTAAATTCCATAAGTACCTCTGAATTACTCAATGGCTATTAATCACACAAAGAGCGAGCACTAAAGCTGTGCGTAACGCTCGTAGAGCCCCATGCTACAAAATGATTTAACGGAACCAATCCATTCACAGACAAAATATTGTTCCATTTGTGTGAAGTAGCCACAGTCAAACAGAAATTATCCTCGTCTCAGCATGTTGAAAGCCTAAGGCTGGCACTGCAATAAACACATCTACAAATCCAACAAATTTTGTGATATATCTGATTACTAAAAATGAAATTAAGGGTTATTACGTGACACTTAGAATCACATTACATTAAGTCAACGCTAGAAACCTGCAACCTGATTTACATTATTTATCCAACGCTACATAATGCAAATATACTTCCACCTGAAGGTCTTTAAACCACTGTTATTTTACAGACCATTGGAGAAGAAAAGAACTCCCATGTTTCAAAGGCAAGACCGGAAGGTCCCTGATTCACTTTTCTAACTAGGCGTGAGAGATGGAAGGGTTACCTTTTCATAATACATTTTTGCAAGATGTTTAATACCCTAAGAGTTCCAGAGAATCTGTAGAATAGGCTCCCACAGAAATGAATTGCAAAAACCAGTCTTTCACTAACAGACAGCTTATCTACACTGACGGATTTATGTTTAACTCCTGCGTGTCTTAATCTTTACAATCCCAAACAGGAATATCTACTAGTAGTTTTTTCATTTTATACTGTAACGCTTGATTAAATAAATGCTAATCTGGTAGTCTGGTAAACTAATCCAGTAACTGAGCCTCAAAGGGTCACACTTGGTCAAGAGACACCTACAGACTTCCATTAGTGTCCAACAGGCTATTTCTCTGATGCACAGGACACCGGACGCCGAAGAGCTCAGAGATTCACCGGCCATCAGTATATTGACAGAGCCATCAGATTAGGAAAGTGTGAGGGCCAGAGGGTGGTTTAAAAGGGGGCATCCCGCTTACCGGCATACTCAGGATCCACATGTGGGGGGTAGAAGCGAAAGTTGATGAAGAATGGGATGGGAACTCCAAACTTGAACCACTCTACCACATAGGGCTGGCCGTTCAGGGGATGGGCCACGTCACAGTTCAGGATGACGCTCTCTCCAGCACGCGCTGTCACAAACTGGGGCTCCTCTCGCACTCCGTGGGCACCTGTGAGGGTGGGGTGGGTGGGGAGGGACAACCAGTTAGACAATGTGAGCATTTGACATCTGGGATGCTAGCATAACACAAAGATCCGTGACTTAGATGCTCGCTACGCTAACCGATTTGCGATCCCATGCCAATCACGCCAATGTTGCCGTACAAAACTCAGGAGATCCCTACAGCACAAAAGACAATTCTACAGAAAGGGGTTTCAAAGACAATTTCCTATTAGCCAATCATCAACCGAGGGTACAATAAAACAGTTTTACTATCACTATAGTTTTTAGTCCTTGCACATCCACTCCAACCTAACTAACAAAACATACACAACCATTTAGCTAAAAACTGTCGGAGGAAAAAAATGCAGTGAATATAACTGCCATAGAGCCGTGTGCTGAAAATCTGAATAGTCAAGGTTGCCAAGATGAAAAACACTACTGCTGACTATCGCAGTCAAGGTAAAAATAACAGCTAGCAAGAGGCTGATTGACACATCCTTCCACGCGTTCCTCAGTATCAACATCTGTATGCAGTTGGCTTTGAAACCAGGATGGGCCAACAGAGCCCCTTTACCCAAGATTAAAAACATGCCACGTTCCACCATGGCTAGAGCAGTGCTCCTTAGTGCATGTAGAAAATAATTGCTTATTTACACATCCTCCCAGAAGAGGCCTTTATCTTATTTAC
Organism: Mormyrops attenuatus; assembly: GCA_026777985.1. NCBI lineage: Eukaryota > Metazoa > Chordata > Actinopteri > Osteoglossiformes > Mormyridae > Mormyrops > Mormyrops attenuatus. The sequence goes on from JAODKC010000041.1 coordinate 20,414,028, forward strand.
ACACCTTACCGTTCACCATTTATATCAGTAATAATGAAACATTTATTGGTGAAACTGAGTCTCGAGCCATTGAAATTTATAGTCTTATAACCAGCATTCGAAAAGGGACACATATCAAACATCGCTGCTTACAACAAGGTAGCTCCCGGTCAACCTGCCCGGCATCCACTCAGGCCACCCACATTGGATTCAGATCTCGCATTTTCCTCAATGTGCTTGAATTGCTCTTGCGGCGACTTGAGCTGTGTCCACCGCAAGCCACGGGAGCTGGAGAACCGTTACCACCCGCAAAATGAAAGCTACTCAATTGACAGTCTACGACTGAACACACACATATACTCACATTTACACAAACCACTATTTCATTAGCATAACTAATTCTCCTATGCTAGTGAGCACAGCGACTTCCTATACATGGGGAAAACCCTCCATGTGGCACGTAATTCGCCTCAGCAGAAGTCCTACTCATACCCCAAGGACTTCAGTGACCTTCTCATTTCTAGGTAATTACACCCTGGTACTAAATAAATACATATCTCTTTTAGAACATGACAAGGCCCCTATAGAGTACTGACAGTAATTTTCAGCAGTGGGGGGGGCCGGGGGTGGCGGTTTTGTGCCAAGTATGCCTCATGTACCTCAACATTCATGCAACCTCGACATTAATCATGTTCTGCTCTATTTCCACCCCATTCTACAGACACACCAGGGTTGAAGTCCAGCTCTTGTTGTCCTTAGGAAACTGTGGTGGAGGAGGTGGAGGTGGAGGAGGGGAAAAAACACAAATGACAGGATCTACCTGTGACCAGATTCTATAAGACATAACTCAATATGCTTTTCTTTTCATTTTCAGAACATTCTGGAAATTTGGTCATATTGCACAGGGTTACTTACAGTACATCATAATGACCAATCTGTCCAAATTGGTTGGCCAGGTCTGATCAGGTTCTCAAAAAATCTTTCAATTCATTTATTAAGCCGATGCATTTATCCAAAGCAACGTACAACTGAAAGTATTTTGAGGTTAAGGGCCTTGCTCAAAGGCCCAACGATGACAGCACTCGCCACGGCGATCTTCCTATCACAGACACCCCAACCCACCGAGGCACTCACAGCCCCCATTGATAAGAATCTTAATAATGATCTGGATGAAGGATGATGGTTACTAAGGTAATGACAAGTGTTTTTCATCCAATATCTCAGAGAATTTACCTTCATAATGATTATCTTATATTTTGGGTAATTTCTATTTACATTGTATCTTGGACGGTGCCCAACCGCCTTTAAATCAGTGTTCCCCAATTCCGGTCCTAGAGGGACAGTTTGCAACACAGCTTGCAGATTTCCATGCTCAAACACACCTACAAGGCCTTGTAATTAGCTGTTGAGCTGAATAAGGTGTGTTTGAGCCTGGAAATCTGCAAGTTGTGTTGCAAACTGGCCCTCCTGCTCCAAAACTGGGGAATCATCCCTTAAAAATTCAGGTTCTAACAGGATTTTTTCACCAGTCTCCTGTCAGGCTGTGTGATGTATTTCAAATCACTGATTTTTCCAGTAACAGACAGAGAAGTAATTGTAACCCTGCCTAATGACTCAATCCTAAATGACCTGAAATTGGTTTAATTATACTGTATGCAATGAGCACAGAATGTCAGCTGTCAATCTGGGGCTTGAGACTGGCGATTAACCTATGTCTTTTTCAGCTTCACTCAAAATATTCCAGCCACATCCATGCGAGATGTGAAATGTGAATTTTAAAGAGCTACAAGCAAAAGACAAATTTCATATTAAATATTGTTTTATTAATGCTGCAACTGAAAATACCACAGTCAGTCACTATATCACTGCTAATTGCAATAATACAAGTTTATTTGTTGCTGTTATTAATGATACTGGTAACTTCTTATAAGCTTCTATATGAAACTCCCCTTCCCTGCTACCTATTGCAGTATAACGTGTTGATTGGCTGCCGGTGACATCATCAGCTAGCAAAACAAGCGATGGAAGGGATGACTTCATTGTTTATATTGAATGGAGCAACAAGCAGCAACAAGCAGCACTTTGCCTCCTCCGAGAGATCTGCCAGTTCACGGTGAAAGACTCAAGGGAGAGCAGGGGTCACACAGTTTGAAGTAAAATGATGCGAAAGGAAAATGGGGAGCTTTTCTTTCTGCAGGTGTTCTCCAGATGTATCCCCGGTGTCCCATAGAGGGGGCTCAAAGATCTTTTTTTCCCAGCCAGCTTCCACGTTCCTTTCTGTCACAGTGGACAGAGGCTGGCCAAAGGAAGATTACCCCTGTTAGAGGCCCCACGGTTGCATAACCCTCTTCGAGTACATAACTCTGTCCTCTCTCTCACATCATCAGTGCCACATACGATCAACGCAGTTTAAAATCGGCGGGTAACGACTGTATTTTGAACTCAGTGCTAATGATGGAGTGCAAATGTGCAGGATTCACATACATAACAGCATTATTATACTAACAAAGTCCTGCAATTTTTATAACGTTATATCAGGGTTTTTTCTCTTTATTCACTGAATTTTGAAAAAAACAGTGAGATAAAAATAAGTGTAGTTCACTCATGGATGACATTTATTTTTGCATGTAGCCTTTTCAGTAGTGTTTGTCGACGTAGTCCCCGGGGACCCCCAGGCAGTACGTATTTTTGCTCCCTCCCAGCTCCCAGTGCACCAGTATCAGGTATTCAATGTTTTTGATTGTTTGGTTTGCTCTTGATTGTTTGGTTCAGGTGTGCTGGGAGCCGGGGGGGTGCAAAAATGTGGCCCGTGAATCTCCAAGGACTGGGTAGAGAAACACTGGTTTCGACGATATATTGTAGTTGGTCACCTAGGGCAGAGAACCTTTAGGGCCCAACCTGGTACAAAATAATATAACAATTGCTTCAGTCCTGATTTACTAGTCAGTCAGTAGTCAGTTTGAACAGGTTATGTGCTGTATCACAAATGGTGAGCTAACCAGACCTTGTGATTAGCCAGAACTAGCTGTATGGTACAACTGTTTAAACTATTTGAAAAAAAATATAACAACAAATGTTTAGAAAAACTAATATTTCATGAAATATGAATAATACAATAAGTTCATGAAAGTCACACATGCTAAAGAGATGCCCAAAATACTGAAAACTGTTAGCCTGCTTAGAGAAGTGTCTTGTCTGTATTATCTGTTCTGGGATCAGTCAAAGGGTGAACATGAATGGAGAGCCAGAGATAGCCTTAGCTCTAAAACTGAATCCATGTTCTCGATAAGGATCTTGTCTATATGATCTGTTCTGGGACCAGTCAAAGGGTGAACGTGAATGGAGAGCCAAAGATAGTCTTAGCCCTAAAATCGAATCTGTGTTTTTGAGAAGGATCTTGTCTAAGCGACCTGTTCCGGGATCAGCTGAAGTGTGAACATGAATGGAGAGCCAGAGATGGTCCTAAGCCTAAAATCAAATCCATGTTCTTGAGGGTTATGAAGTAGAAGACATATCTGAAGCATCTCATTAGCAAGTCCCAAACACAAGTTCCAGATCAACCCTTTAGGTTTGTGAGTGTAAAATTAGCCAGGATTCCAAGACTTTGTTTTCTTACAGATTACCAGGGAAACAGTTAATCTACAGTGTGGACAACAACATCCTCGAGGATGGCATACACTCACTGACCACTTATTAGGTACACAAGTTCAACCAATATCTAATCAGCCAATCATATGTCAGCAGCGTAGTGTATAAAATGTCAGGAGCTTTATTTAAGAGTCAAATCATACATTAGGATAAGGAGGAAAATTGATTTAAGTTACTTTGAACATGGCTTAGTTGTTAGTGCCAGATAGGCTGGTATTTTTATTTCAGAAACTGTGGATCTACTGGGATTTTCACACACAACCATCTCTATGATTTAGAGAGAATGGGCTGAAAAAGAAAAGACATCCAGTAAGTGGTGGTTCTCTGGGGGAAAATGCCTTGAAAATGGTAGAGGTCAAGGAAGAATGGCCAGACTGGTTCAAGCTGATACCACAGCAACTCAAATAACCACTCCAAGCAAGGTATGAGGAAGAGCATCTCTGAACACACAACACGTCGAACCTTAAAGCAGATGGGCTACAGCAGCAGAAGAGCACAACGAGTGCCTCTACTGTCAGCCAAGAACAGAAAACTGAGGCTACAATGGGGACGAGCTTATCAAAATTGAACAACGGAAGACTGGAAAAAAGCGTTGCCTGGTCAGATGAGTCTCGATTTCTGCTGCTACATTCAGATGGTAAGGTCAGAAATTGACATAAATAACATGAAAACAGCAATTCAGGCTGGTGGTAGTGGCTTAATGTCGCGGGGACATGTTCTTGCCACACTTTGGGCCCCTTAATGCCAACTGAGCATCGCTTTAAATGTCACAGCCTACCGAAGTATCGATGCTGTCCATGTCCATCCCCTTATGACGACAGTGTAACCAGCATCTAATGGCTACTTCCAGCAGGATAATGCGCCATGTCACAAAGTTCATATAATCTCAGACTGGCTTATTGAACATGTCAATGAGTTCACAGTACTCAAATGGCGTCCACAGTCACCAGATCTCAATCCAACAGAGCATCTATGGGATGTGGTGGAACAGGAGATTCACATCTTGAAGGTGCAGCCAACAAATCTGCAGCAACTGTTGACATGATGCTATCATGTCAACATGGATCAAAGCCTCTGAGGAATGTTTCAAGCACCTTGTTGAATCTATGTCAAAAAGAATTAAGGCAGTTCTGAAGGCAAAAGGGGGTCCAACCTGGTACTAGCCAAGTGTTCCGGATAAAGTGGCCAGTGATTGTGTATCTGCAGCTTCCCTAGGTGTACTATAGCCTTTTTAGTCAAGCATAACCAAGCAAAGTCAGGGGAAGGTCTTGTTGTGATGAAGGCCTAAGAATGTATCTAATTTATCTACATTTAATATAAGACATTGTGTACGCATACCATTCTGATACTTTCCTCAGCTGTTTTGTTTCTCGGTCTTCTGAACTTCTGCTACCGTCTGTAGGTCTCAGTTTTCAAGCATATTACATCATAGTTCAAGTATACTCATGTGGGACAAAGTAGAACATCTCTGCTAGGGTTCCGGGCACTGCTGCAAGGGATCAGATAATACAACAATACTGCCAGAGGTTCCGTAAAATGCTATAAACCCTCCCAGTGTCATGTCGGGGATTCCGAATGATTGCGATCAAAAATGAATTTAGTGTCCTCACGAGGGTAGCTATGCCTTTCACTGGGGATTATCCAAGGCCTAAGGCAATTGCCATAGATATTGCTTCGGAATAATAGCATTGCCCCAAAATCCACAGAGAAACCAAACACTACTGCATATATCAGGTCATAAATCAAATTCTTTAACTGCTACTCTGTAGTGCCACATTGAATTATTACCAGGGTGTGTTTTTTTTGGTTATTGAGCTCACTGAAATCAAAGGAGACAGACACCTCGACCTGGCACTAGCATAAACAGTGATAATTTACCTGAATAAAAAAATGGAGACATTGTAAGTCATGAGGTTGAACTATCATGAACTACAACCATAGTTAGCACGTAACAACTGCCACAGTTACATAAATCCTTAAAGGCCCTAAAGTCCTGATTTGATTTATTTTAAATGCTGTTTTAAGAATGATGTGCTATTTGTAACAGATTGTGATGGGTTATATTGTTACGTATTATAATGATGCTTATTAAAAGAGACAGTAAATTTACAGTTCAGTCTGTTCCTTACACTTTTGCATGATTCATCTGATCTAAAATTATTGCCGCAAAACAACTTCTTTCCAAAAACCCTTCATTGATTATAGTACGAAAAAAACGTTGTCACCTCACTGGTAACACACTTCCCCACTGTTAAAAACAGCAATGGCATTAGACGGCATTCGATTGGCAGACAGAATGGCGTTAGACTGTTATACATTCGATACCATAATACTGTACACAGAAGAAAACCTTAAAATGTGAATAACAATGACATCATCTAATCAAAAAAGCCTAACACTTCAACGAACGATAAGTAAAAAGCAAAAAAGTATTTAGCAGCATTTCACGAGGTAGGCAGCATCTCTGAATCAAATTCAACAACTCCTCTAAGGCTGTAACATGAATTAGCTTGTGAGAAACAAACTAGGTCTACAACTGGGCATCTTTAGGGTATCTATAAAATTTTAACCGACCAGACAGAAAACAAACAGCATGGAAAAAAGGAAAAGTCTCTTGTGAAGGAAACTGAAACGAACTCTGTCTCGTGAACAAATTAAATGGAATTAGTTGAGCTAGACGACGGCTGTAATTGTGTTCCATATCTGAACTGTCAATACTGAAAACAGCATGACGGACCTAACGGGAGATCAGACCAATGTGCTCCTTCAGTTCTTCTTACTCAACCCTAGAAACCCAAACATTTCAAAATGGAGACTTGAGTCATTGTTCTTTGGATTTTTACTTAGTCTCTTTTTTTCTTCCTTCAATATGCAAAAGCTCTTTGACAAAGCTATTACTTTATTGGCTATTATTTTGCTTTATTAAGGTGTTTTTTCTTTGTTTGCACTGAATATAGCCTTTATCTATCACAAGGATCCGTTCAGACATTCCCATCTTCTACCTTTGTCTCCCTTTACAAAAGACTCCTGGCTTCATTGGAAGCTTGAGCTGCTCATTTCCAAACAAAAGCCTAATAAATTAGCAGCCCAAACCAGTTGACTAAAAAAGCTACAACAAATCCCTCCTCCCATTAGTAAACATGGGTCTCCTCAGTGGGGAATTGCTGTAATTACTCAAGACCCCAGCCATCCCCAACCTGCTTTCCTCAGGCTAGCAGCCAAGTGGAGTGCACTGTTACTTTTGCATCTTCTCCTGAGGACCAGTTGGAAGCTCTAGATCCCTCCCTGGTCTATTTACAGCAGCAGGACCCAAGGGGTGGTTGGTTTGAAAGGAGCATGACTTCAACCTTCCCGGAGCAGTCGACCGGCTCACAGTGCATGGTCTTACTCCTCACTACAGCCGCTCCGTCCATCACAGCGGAGTACCTCCCAGACCACTGACTTTAGCGGGAATGCTTAGCCATTCCGGAAAAAAAAATATAGTTCCAGGAAGCCGATCGTCCATGTAGAGCTTTTGTCCTGTAAGCTATCGCTTTGGACAGCGACCAACACATTGATGATGACGCTGACAACAGCAGGAATCTTACCAGGAAGATAATTCCATGAAAAAAGTGGGACTATAAACTATTAAAACTTAATGGTACAGCTATCAATAGCATAAACATCCCTATTAATCATCAAGAGGCAGAACATAAAAAACCCAGCATCAACATCTTAGCCTTCTGGGGTTTATACAGGGACACTGGCCCCAGCTGAAAGATGACTGGCCCCTCTTATACCCCGTGATGATTCAAAACAAATCATGGACTAAAGATAAGAAACAAAATGATGAAAAGATGCTTTATTTGCCATTTGCACAAGTACAAGCACACTGGAGTGCTTCTTATCACATATTCCGTCCTGCCCTCTTTTGAGACACAGTAGAGAGTGAAGCTTGTGGTTCTTCTGCATGAATTACAGTATGGCCCCTTTTGCGACCCCTACCTTAAAAAAAAATCCCAGAATCACCCCTGCTAGATGTTAATGACCAATGAAAGGCAGATCTTGTTTTGCATACTCTTCTGTTCACCAGAACGTCCTTCCTTCGTCTGTAGGTCTTCATGATGGGTATTGCTTTTCACAACCAACGTATCGCTACAGCACTGTGCAATGTCTTGCCTGCACAGAGTTTCTTCTCCTCCAAGCTACATGGATATATACAGTATGCTGAGTTCTGTATTTTTTTTTTTGCTGATGCCAGTAGTGTGACTTATGCTATATAGTGAATTTATGGGAAGAAAGCCACACAGATAATTTGAGACCAGGTTCAACCATCTTCTTAAGGCAAATGTCCAAATGATGGAAAACAAACGCAAAGTTGTTGACTCCTCTCTTGATTTAAACATTTAGACGTCGTTAGCTAAGGACACAGACAGACGTCCATAAGTGAATGACGCCAAAACAGAAATTCAGCAAAAGTATTTAAGTGACACTGCTGATTGTCTTCAGCGACGACAGTGAAACTGGATCTGGATTTGAGCCTCCTATCCCACATGGGCCCAGTCCGCTAGGAACGGACCGCAGATGGCTGAAAATGGATCGGGATCAGTCCGGGATCTGACCAGTCATCAGAGGACGCAAACTGGGCTACTTCCACATAAATACATGACAGTAATAAATAACCTGGACACATGTCAGTTTAAAAGACCTGCAAATTATTTTAGTCGGAAACACACGGCTTGTGTGAATATCGTATTTATTGTAAAATCATATTTAAAATGCACTAAAACTCAGGTTTTCGTTTGATTTATTAATTAGATATTGGGATTTTAACTGATCCTGCGATGCGTTGCCCCCCCCCGGGTTATTCCCTAGCTTTCAGGATAGGCTCCCGTCATGACACTGCATAGGACAAGCATGTATGGAAAATGGATAGATGGATGAATGCATGGATTTTAATTGATCGTTTAGCAAATCACACTATAACTCTCCGCTTTCAAGAAGATGTCATTTTCAATAGTATGAACCCTATAATTCCAATACATGAAAAAATATTAATTGATATTCCTGGTGAAACACCTAGGTTGTATTTGTAGGCATCTGTTTTGTAGGTGTTTGAAGCTGCACCTTTTGTTCATTGCACCACCTGTAATATGCCTACATGTTTGATATTCTAATATGACTTTCTAATTCATATGCAAGAAGAAAGTATTAAGAAAGTATAAGAAAGTTTAAGAAAGTATTCGACATAAACAAAAAGTTAACATTAAACACTAACTGAAGTAATGAACTTCACTACAAGGAATAACTGAAAAATACATGTTTGATTGAAGATGTTTTGACGAGTAGTGTTAAGTACATAACTTAGACTGTTTATAATGAACTAGTCTAAATGCAGTAAAGCTAGTGAGAAAGTTAGCTAGAAATTCATTCCGTACAAAATACAGCAATCTAATGCTACCAACTACGTAATTAAGTGTTAAT
>JAODKC010000041.1:20444732-20472596 GCA_026777985.1 Mormyrops attenuatus
CCACAGGCCCCCATTAACTGTGCTTGCCCTAACTGTCCTACCGAGCCCGAGGCGCTCTTAACGGGAGCGATTTCTATTTCGGTCTGCGTTGACAGAGGGGAGCAAGGGAGTGCGTGAGGGCAGAGAGAGAGAAAGAGAGAGAAAGCGACAAATGAAGATCAGGGGGCTGGCATGATGGTCCACGTCTAGGGAGGAGCTGGCGAAAGTGGAGGCTCCCGCCAGCTAACAGCTTGAGACCGCAGCATCAAGGAAGAAGGAGAGAGCCCCTAGTGGTCTGCGTCTCCAATGCGGTTGGCTGCGAAGGGGGTGGGGGAGGGGCGACGGCGTCTGGTGAGGCCGACGCTGGGGGTTGATGCTGGTGTGTTAGACGTAGCACATGCAGGTGACCAACATGAGGAGGACAGCGCCACAATGCTCTGCTTCTAGGCGGCATCACACGCGCCAGCCGCCATGCGCACAGACTGCAGCCAAGACCTGCCTGTATGACCTGTGATCAGGACCTCCAGCACCTCCTCACCCACGTCAACTTCATCCCTAGCTACCGGTTCCAACTCTCTTTCTTACCACAGACAGACTTGGTGCCATATAAATCTTCAATCAAAGATCATGCACCATACCCATCTCAGGTAACAGAAAATACACTACACTTACACGAAAAACAACAAATATCAGCGAAATTTATGAGCAGTAAAGTTTAATGATGAAGAGAATTCACACTCAATTCAGTTTTCAAAAAAAAACAATTAACAAGGAGAAAGGTTACAGGATAACAAGGATGACAAAATCAACAGTACAGACTGGTGGCTAAATATAGCAGTTATGCATAAATTGTATAAATTAAAATATAGTCTAAAAATTAAAGGGGTACCTGCAGGATATGAACTATTTCATCTATGATGCTGTAATTTCAGAACAAAAGCGCACCCTCCTGTGGCGGCAAATGGAAACGCAAGGCCAAATAAGTCCACCAGGACGAGGCAAATTACCCAAAATAAGAATGCATCTGCCTTTCTGTCAAGGCGGACGCTACACAAGAAATCGCATTTTATAAACAGCTATGCAAATTAAAAGTACCCATCAATGGCATTTAAAAATAAATTGTGTTTTAACCACATAATTCTGCACATAATTATTGTATTATCTGCGAGCGGTCTAACATCTGTATCTGAAAGCAGCAGAAAAAGAACTGGACTGAAATCACTTCACCTACAAAGAGCAACAAAGAGAACTGGCAAGAGTTGCAACGTTTTTTGTGAAGGCAGCTCGTTACACCAACATCATCGTGAGACACCATGCTAGTGCTTAGCACACCCCTTTGCAGCGCGAGCCGCTAAAACAGAACCGTATTCAAATTTATCCACAGACGAGAAGACATCCAGTCCCTACCGAAGAAAAATAAAACAAGCCGATTTTAATTAGCCACAGGAAAGCCAATGCGGTATAAGGTGCATTCCTGATTTTCTTACATTTACCTTTAATGCATGACTAAGGAAAATACATTTCTGAGCCACCATATGATATAAACCGCCGTGATTTAAATAGCTTATTATTTTTAATGGTTTCAAATTGGCTACAAAGCAGCAGGATCTATACGCTAAAGTTCCTGCCACGAGACAACAATTTATAAGATTTCATCATAATTTCGTGCGCATGTGGTTTTCTACAACTATTCCAGCATACTTGCCGTGAATCGGCTACAATTATTGCTAAAAAAATGCAAAACATCAATACTCGGGAAAACTGGAAATATTTTGGTAAATAACGGAAACCTGATAAACCACATGCAATCACTTTGGAATATTATTCGAATCCGTATCCATATTAAATAAAAATAAAATATAAGACATCTGCATGCACGCAGCAGCAATTACTAATTGGGGAGTCATCGGGAAAGTAAACGCGAAATAAATACCAGAGTAATCGTAAAACTTTAGTACTGAGCATCATCTAATATTGCACTTCAACTCACCTTGAGCAGCCGTTCCTCGGGTGCTGAATACACTTGCTATCAAAGTGGCCACATACCAAATCATAGTACTATTGCCAACCAGAAGGAAACCTCATCATATCTCAAAGTGCCCCTTTCAATAAATCTTTCATAGCCGAGCCCCCGGACGGTGAACGCTCAGTCTGCTGCTGATACCCTTTTATTCATGCCCTGCACACTTTTTCTTCAACGCTTCCCCTCATTCCTTCCCTCCCCTTCACGCCTTTTGCATCCTCTCTCGTTGAGACGGAGCACCTGCACCAGTGAGGCGAAAGCAGACGGAGCGAGCTGGCGAGGGGCAACGTGAAACCAAGCGTGACATTTTTAGCTTCTGCGCCCGCCTCCGCTGCGTTTCTATTGGCTGTTGTGGGAGGAATATGGGCGTGGATTGGTCTTGTCGTCCGTCGCTCCGCAGGCAGGGCCAGGCGAGCCCTGTTTCAAGGTGAGTTGGAGCGTGAAGTTGCACAGGAGCCGCAGTATCATGCGCAATGAGGGAGAGCCGAGTTAGCGTCTTCTCTTGAATTCGTCGGGGCCGTTTCTTTAATATATACGCTGCACTGGAGAGAGATATTATAGGTATCATTTTCAGGCTATTTAAAATATATATAGCGGCTAGATTTATGCTTTCCTTGCAAGAGAAGCGTTAGACGAATCGTCGGCTGCGTCCTTCCCAGGCTGATCCCAGGCTGGGAATGACCGTAAACTTGACTTAAAGAATCCGTGCGGTCAATAAGCCGAGTATACGGTGCGCGCATTGAGTATTTTTTTCCACGTTTAGAGTTTTAAAGTCAATTTTTTGATTGCGGCTATATAACATGGCACACTGGAGAAAAAGAAATGCTGAATTATTACAGTAATTTATTCAAATTTTCCGCGCATTTGGCAGTACTGTAATCTTACTTAGGAGCTGGCTGTCAAGTATCCATTCGATTAGGCTAACTGCCAGGTCGATTTGCGTTTAGACATGCATTTCGTGTCGCAGGAGTGATCAGTGCGCAGCTGCCTTAATTTAAATGCTGTGCAGTCAGGACACGTATTGCACTTAAGCGTTGCGTGAGAATATATATGTATAAATGATGAGAACACTGCTTCCCCACCGCCGCAAATGTCATCTCCTAATTTAGCTGCAGAATGCCAGCCACCATAAGATGTTGATTATTACTTATCACGTCTTGCTCAGCGGTATATTTTTTTTTCATCTTGAGTGTGGAATTAAAACCGCAAAAACGTGCCTGCCAGCCTTAGCACCATCAGGAAATTAAGTGGAGTAAAATGTATTATTAAAACATGCCAAAAGTCTTACAATTTGCAGTTTCCGCCGAAACAATAAGGAAACTGCTGCATGTGATTGAAATCTGCACTCCCTAACATTAGTTATGATAAAAAAAAAATTAACATGCTAGACAACGGTTCACATTACTTGTCATTTCAAACACCGGTTCATCTGGGCTTTCTTCATACATATACGCTTTCTATATTATTTCAGTAGTCATACACATTATTATAATTCAAATTATTTTTGCTTAAGTCCGCCAAGACCACCGTTTCAGCTCCTCGGTGGCTGTATTTACTTTAAATTCAGTTATGGACTCGGCCAACATCTGCATCTAAGGCAATCGTGAAATAGCATTGTTTGCTGCTCCGCAAATCTCAGCAAAAGAGTTTAATGGAAACCTTGGTGGCCTGCCAATAATTCTTCCGTCCTTAAATTCGCCATATTCGATGAGAGTTTTATAACAGGATTCCCATTTGACAAAACTCGTATAACTGGGCGGTTAAGAAAAAGTGGACCAACGCCGACACTGCATCCTAACAGCGATGCAATGTGACTTACGCCAATTATTACTAATTGTCCTAGAACTATATCCAGCTCTGGTCTAGAACATCGTTGTGAAAACGGACTGATGTGGGAAGAGTTCCGGCGAGTCACTGAAGTGAAACTGCTCATTGTGAGAGAAAGGGAATGAGGACGATGCTCAAAAGGCGAATTAAAATTAAGACGTTTCAGTGCCCTGGCATTACATTGAGTAATCTGCACACAAAAGCCGCAAAACGATACCTGAGACGTCGCCAGTACGCACAGCATTTATATATGTTGAATGTCTTTTCTAAAAAAAAAATCATTCAAAGCAATATTTATTTATTTTCGCGTTTAGAGCCATTAAGAACAGTATTATTTCACGCTTGGTTTGACTACAAGCTCTTGCATTAAGTAATGAATTTTTGCATTTACCTTTGTCCAGGTAAACGGGTCAAGCAGTCGCTGTGAGTTTTTCCCCCCTTTATAGTCCCAGTTAAAATATCTAGGGAGCACTTTAACTGGCAGTTGGAGGTTTTTTTTAGCTTTCGCTCTGTACTTGAGATTCTTGACGAGTTTTGCGCATAAAATTTATTGCGGTGCAATACTGAAACGTGCTTTAAATCTTGCCCCCACTTAACACCGGAGTCAGGACGTCAAAAAGCGCAGTCATATAATCACGTCTGGTTTACATATTGTAATTTCAACTGATCATCTAACAAAGCTGAGTGGACTCATTGACGTTTACAGGTAGGCCTATAGATGCGGGGGGGGGGGGGTACTTGTCTGACAGTAATTATGGCATATTTTAGGTTTATGCTGCATTTGCGTTTGGAACTTTACAGAATTTTTATACCTTTAGGCTCTTTTATTACTTAGACACTCCTTTTTCACATCACATTTTGTGGCACGTAGCCTACATTATAGTCTCACATCACTCTCCAGACAAAAAGTACACATTATTTCTTCTTTAAAAACTGATTCTGCCACTCAGGCTCAATATCAGCAATCAACTGCAAATGTTAAAAGATGTGTTTTGGGCTGACGTTGCTCAACTTACATTGCAAGTAAGACTCAATGAGCAATCACACTTAATGAAGCCCATATTGTATATGTAATTGAACTGGGAAGATGAAAGCAATACCATCCAAACAGTTTATGTGCAAACAAGATTATTATATTATTATTATGATACGCCATCTGCCCTGTACTGAGGCTATACTGCTTAAATTAAGAGTAATGTTCTCAGTGGTATTGTTAATAATCGGACACAGCAAAACTGATTGACCTAATACAGTGAGATTCCTCTCAGAACAACAAAACAAGCTATTTGTTTCCTCACCATGGTAACAAGTGACAACTTTCCCCCCAGAGTCGAGAGAAAAGCATGGCTCAAGATAGTCGGAAGCGGAAGCTGGTAGTTGATTTTGTCTTTTCCTTCTTGGGGGATGGCTGGCTGAACGATCAGCTCGTGGCGTTCGCATCCTGAAAGGCCGGAACCATTTCTTCGCTAATACCAGCATTAAAGGTTTTAAGCTGAACGTGCAATTTTTCACAAACGGTGTAGGTCACATCATTTATGACCTCATCTTTTTAGGATGATGAGTTTGAAGTGCCAGGTTTACGGTTGCAAACTGTGCAATGAATGCGCTAATAATAACTCCAATAATTGCAATAATCAGTATTAAAGTTATTAAAGCCTCTGGATTGCAGCTCCATTTACAGAACAGATGTGTATTTTGTATCAGTCCATCAGTCAACTGTACATAAGCATTTGCTTGATACTTGGCCATGTATTTTATAAAAATAAATACAATTATTTTAAGTTAAGGTTCCAGGCATATCTTTTCTGTCTGTGATGAGTCAGATTAAAGCAGCCCCCTGATGCTTGACTGTGCACCAGATACAAATGTGTCAGCACACCAGTGCGTGTCAGACCATGAGTACGCTGCCTCGTCCTTGATATTTAACTGGGTGGAAAAAAAAAACACCTACGGCTTACTGTGGGATCGCTGCAGCCCTACAGTGAAGAGGCTTTGAAACGAAGACATAAAGAAATCCTCGCGTGTCTGTTTGTTTCTGTTTCTTTGTCTGACCGGCACTCCGTCTCTTGTTTGATCTTATTCTCCCTGGCTAATGCATCTGCGATTGGGACTTTCTGTTTTGAGAGGGCATATCAATGAAGTGTTGCATACTCAGAAGTGGAAGTCAACCGAGGAAGCCCTTCTGAACAGCAATCAATCATTAATTACTGATTAATTAATAGCAAGTACAAGATCAAGCTTAAGGAGAGCAGAATATTACAGAAATGCTGATGCCAAAACCTTTGGTCCTCACAGTGTGATAAAAGTCTGCAACTGTGATGTTGTGGGGACCACCTTTTTGGTCCCCACAAGGGGAAACTCAATTTTATAAAAAATCTTTGTGATAAAAAAACAAAAAATGCCAAAAGTCTTGTATTTTGTTTGGTTACTTATGTCATGCCCTGCTCACCCGATCCTCCCGTGTGCCACGCCCCCTCGCTACCTCGTGTGGAATCCCCATGTTACCTGCTGTTTCTCGTTGTTAATTAGTCCTGTGTATTTAAATCCGCATTCAAGTATGTTTCCCCAGTCCGGTCATTAACGTTGTGATGTGTTTCAGTGTGTGTTCTTCAATTAAACCCCTTGTTCGCCCAATTTCATGACTCCTGCTCCTGTTTCCCCGTTCCATGCCGTTTCAACATAACAACTTATGGTTAAAGTTAGGGCTGGGTAGGGGTTAAGGTTCTCGTATTTGGGATTAGGGCTGTGTGTGTGAGATTAAACTGGTTATGGTTAAACTGTTATGTTGACTGGAGGGTCAGATGCAGAGTGTAGTGAGGAGCAACTCCTGGGAGAAATGAGCTGTAAGTCAAACAAAGCACCTACTGTACAACTTCCTGTTAGCCTGCAGATAAAGGATGTCTGGTTGGATCATACAACTCGGGCTCTTTGTGGCTGAACTGAGTGCCCATTCCACTGTTGTTTATTAAACATAAATGGAGTGTGGGGGGAAAAAACTTGGAGAACATTCACGGATTGTCAAGGATTGTAGAAGCCCTACTTTAGGCCCAACCTCTCTTAAGCACATTAGTGACAGATTCAGGTGTGAGGTACATATACTGGGATCCCTTTCCTGCCCTGCAGAAAATCCAAGTGTAATGTGCTGCTGAGGAAAGTGCGGTACTTTTCTGGAGGATGCTGCAAAGTTGGCGTGACCTTCTCACAGTTGTCGCATTAACCAAATTGCCTGTAGTTCTGGGGCACTTTGCATTCACGGTGTTGTAAGAGGAGTCTGCCATTGGCTTCTTGTGCTTAATACGCACTTATGTGTCGGCAAATAAACCTTTGGCTTTTAAGAGCCAAGGTTCAGGACACTGGAGCAAAATATTTACAAAACAATCCAAAAGTTGTAATAGATGGTTAGATTTTGAATACAGTGAATGCAGGAATGACTGACCGCCTTGTGCTTTCGCGACCCCAGCTCTTGTGTTTACATTACATTGGTATGGAGGGAATGCGGATTGTCTCATTCTGGGAGTGGAAGGTGCAATGACTCTTAACCTAAAGGTGCAAAATCCCTGCTGAAGTTTCATTTTTGTAACCTCCTCTTAGTGGTTGCACGAAGAAGCACAATCAAGAACATGACCAGAAGTTAGATGATGTGACCTCCTGATATAAATAGAGAGCCCCATCCAACATGTAGGGTCTGAAGATCACATCAGGAGGCTGTCTGTGATGAACTCATTTGTGGTCCACTGAAACATAACCCCGAGTTCATGCGTTGCCACAGAGAGGTCAGCGAATGTTATTAAAACATAAAAGATGAGTTATGCAAGTCTCATTTTTCCCATTGAAAAAATATAGCTACAACAGGAATCCAATACGCTGATCTCTGTGTCAGCAACATTTTGTATAATCAGGGTTTCTGATGTCTTCATGCTCTACTCATTAAGATTCGTGAGGCCTCTGGCGGTCAAAAAAGTGGTTTGTAAAGTGTTCGCCATCTTCCCATGTGCCTCCAGGTGATGTTAAGTAGGACTTCTTTGTTCTAATGCATCATCAGAAGAGTCTCTCACTTCAAAACCTTCGCAATTTGTCATATGTACAGGATTCTGGGGCATCACCATAGCACATGCTATTTTTAATATTCTCCAAGACATAAAAAAAAATCACAATCTGTTAACAGCTTGTATTTTAAGTGATATATAAGGATAGAAGATATTGGCAGTTGCGCACTATTAGGTCACCTTTTCTTCTGACTGCAACGCCACTCATCCGCCCTTTGCCGTTACCACTTAATCAGTGAGCCTCGAGCCTATCATAGGAAACACTAGATCACACACAATCTGGGTTATCTGGAGACACTAATTCACACCAGCTGCTGGTTTTCAGATTGTGTAAGAACACACAGAATCTGGTTGTTTTCAAACACATGACTTTGACCTATTGTGTGTTGTGTGGCTCAATAAAATTGGGTGCTTTTCTGGGGGTCATAAGGTTGCTGGTTTGAATCCTAGGGCTTACTGAGTTATTTCAGTGTTGGGTCCTTTAGCTGGGCCTTCAACCTCCAGGGACTATCTGACCTTGCATGTTTAATTTTCTATAGTGTCTGCTAAACAAATATAAATGTAAATGACTATGGAGATGTGTGGACTTAGTGTTACCCACTGAGATACTACACCACAATCTATGTATGGAATTGTTGATTTTAAAAATGTTCAAGTATGTCCAATAAAATTTAAAAAGGCTTGTCCAAAAAAAAGAAAACAGGTACAATCAAAAGGGTAAAAACTGCAGACTGTTGTAGTACAATTACCTCTTTCAGAGATCTTCAGCTCATTTGAATGGCCTTAATTGTATCTTCTTCCCAAATTGTTCTAATTACTTCTTTTTTTCACTCTAGTGGCCTTCGAGAGAACGCATTACAATCGATCGTATGCTGTCTGTGTAGTCCATGACATTGATTCCTAAAAGGATAAGCAGAATCCAGCTTTCAGCGCTGTGTGAATTTTATGATCTGTTATTCACTGCAAGAAATTGTAAAGGCCTAAGAAAAAAACGAGTTTGTGTATTTTTGCTGGATCTATCCAATGTTTGCGGTGGAATGTACTATACTAATTATCACCACCATCTGTTTTAACAGAAAGGTCATGTTTCAGCAGTGCTGCAACGATCTGCAGATTAAAAAAAAAATATATAAACATTTAAGTATCTCTTTAGATAAACACCTCTTTAAATAAAGTGAAGATGGTCACATCCTCACCATTTCACCATACTGTAAGTCACATGGTCAAATCTGCCTGCTGCCTACCAGTGACATCATGCCCCTCTCATTTAGAACGGGCTTTATAAATCTTATATATTTTATAATATTTACCTGACAGCAGACATCTCTAAATCATTTTAAAATTAAAAAAAAGAAAAGACAATATGCTACTATGTATCAATGAAACATTTCTTGAAGCTATGATAATGTCGGCTCTTGTTTTTGTATGTTTTGTAGGACCACAGAATATCCACTTAAAAATGATAGCTGTTGTTTACCTTTATCTTTTAACAAATGTAATATTCTCCAGCAACATTTGTAACCGATGCGCTGCTTCACTTTAATGGTGCATGATGTACAGCCGGGATGACCAATCAGATCCCATGGGGAAGACAGGAAATGTAGGTCTTCCTTGAGTCTGAAAACTCAATAGATGCACTGAATAAAAAGAGTCGCCTGGCTTATGCAGACACAAATGATTCACCGATTGGACTACTCTAATCCTGCAGTGACTGACTGCAAGGTCTACGTTTCATTTAAACTTTATATCTATATTGGGTAACGCTTTACACTCACTGCACCTTCATAATGCTAATTTTGCATTCATAATGCTAATTTTTGCATTCAGTGCACTTTCATAATTTCATTATGCTGTGGGCTTCATATTCATTAAGTATTCAGAAAACATTCATAAACATCATGTATATATACCTTAACATCCTAACATCCCTTAACAGCTGTAATATACATTAAAAACAAACATTATATAGTAATAACAAACATTATAATTGTATAATCATGTAATGTTTAATATTAATGTATATTAAAGCTGTTAAGGGATGTTAGGATGTCATGGTGTACTTGCATGCTGCTTATGAATGTTCTATGAATGCATTATGAATGTATTATGAAGGTGCACTGAATGTTCTATGAATGCATTATGAAGGTGCACTTAACGTAAAGCGTTACCCTATCGTAAGTGACTTCAACCAACTCTCTTTAATGTCACATTGAACATGTGTTTAATTCCAGCAGACAAAAGGCTGTTTCAGTATCAGGTGTGGGCTTTGAAAACACTCCCCGATACAGGATAAAGGTCTCAGTGAGGCTGGAACATGAATGACTTTACACTTATTGTCTTTAGAAAAAAAGAGGTACCCGCTCTCTCCATCACAGATGTACGACTGCAATAGCAGCCAGACAACTGACTGAAGACGCTGCCAACCATTGAAACACGATCCATGTAATTCACGATTCAAAATTCAAGATGTTCAACTTACCATGTGTAAGAAGTGTGTTGGAATTTTTACTTGTTTGATTTGAGGAACAACAAAACTACCCAACTGTGCTAGTTCAGTAAAAAATGTACAGGCTCAGAAATACTTTCACTAGCCCACTGTGGTATTCAAGCATGAAGAGCGACCAAAACCCATCATGTCTTGAAATAATAAATTACCACAAGAAGTAATGCATTAAATCTAGTTAGCCGTCTCAATTTCTTTCCAGTCTAGCTTGCCGACGTCTCTAGTAATTTTTTCCTCTGGAAAATGGGCAATCAAATACTGGATACCGATTCATCAGGCCCTTCGAGTTGATTGGCTAACTGAGACAAGTCCAAAATTGAGATTGGCCAAGAAGACCCTGCACACACCATCACCCCAGAGAATTTTTATACATGCAGTGATCTGCATACCGTGTCGGGATGTGAATAAATACAATATTGTGGCTATTTGATATTGTCCAACATACAAGTTGTTTTACTAGATAGCAGGTTAGTGGTCAGTTTTTTTGCACTCACTCTTCGTCTAAATTACCCACGTCATTCGAATGTGCAAAGTTAATTTCTAGCCCTGCTTAAACATATTATTATTCTACTATTCGATGCTGTAAAAGGCATCCTCAGAAGTAACTTTCACTGGGCTAGATACACGACAGAATAACGTCACAGCAGATTTTCCGCCTGCACATACTGACATATGAGTGTATCGGTGGGAAGTACCAACCATTTGGCCGCGAGGAGAACACATTGATCTCGGAATGTGATACCCCAGACGTTCAGTTCCCCAGCTACCTTAGTCATGCCTCGTGGCCCAGTGTGTGACTAACGCTTAGTCAGACGCTACTTATTGTGAGTTCTACAGAAATATCACGCAATGTTCCTCTGGAAAAGATATGATGATGGCACAGAATTCCTTCCCGTGGGGGGTGTAGGGGAGGTACTTGGATTCCGCTTCATTCCGCAGCGTCTCTCTGTTAGTCACTCAGAGACAAGTTGAATTGAGTCAACACATGTTGAACTTGACATACTGTCGGCTAGCTGACTAACAAACAATACAATAAGCGAGAAAAGAGCACAATCAAGAAAATGCCATTGGTGTTCACTACATTCTTGCGGTAGAATTGATTATTTTTATTTAGTAGTTGCTTTTTTTAACCAAAGCAACATACAATTGAGAAAGTAAAGTATCTGGAGTAATTGGGATTAAGGGCCTTACTTAAGGGCCCAGTGGTGAAACCACTCCACTAACCATTGGTTTGAACCAGCAAGCTTCTGATCACTGCCAGGGAGTCCTAAGCTCGTGGGAGTTCTAGGATCAAGACATCTGATTGGTTAGTCCTGCCTCCTCTGGTTGCTTGCATTCACCTCCTTTACAATCTTATTGGTTATCTCTCTGAACCAATCTTTTTTCTTCCGCCCTCAGAACATTTTTGTGTAAGTAAAACTCCAATGAGCAGAGTTCTAACCCCCAGAGCATTCTGTTCCCAGCAGGTTTTTTTCTGTGGGCATGGCCACATGGTCTCTTGGCTCTACAGGTATATGCTGGACATCAGCAGAGTTTTCCTGTACTTCTCTTATCCATGCCAGCAGGGGCGATTCTTGGATTTTTTATCGATAGCCAATGATATGTTTTGAATAGGTGAATGACAGGGGAAGAGGCACTCATGAGGCCAATCAGCTTTCAGCTCAGGCTTGTGGCCTGGCATTCGGGCTTCTCTGATTCTCTGATTGGTGTCCCAGAGCCTGAAGATGAACCATTAAGGTGTACTGGTAACTGACTTAACAGCCCTTGGTGTATAAGATGGAACTGCATGAAGGATGGTCAAAGGAAGTTGTTTCACAGTTTGCCTGTCATGTACATCCCCTGCTGCAAGGTGGGAACCATAACTCCCTGGACTGCGCTGGATCACGTGTTAAGCCTTCGTCACACACTCCGGGATGCCCTTTTAGCAAAACCGTCAGGGCGAACAAATCAATCCCAGATATCAAAGCCACCAATGACATGCCGGAAAGTTGGCCATTAATCAGCCACAGCGAGCTGCTGGGGTTCGAAAGTTACAATTGGCTTTTTGACGTTCTCTACTCCCCGAAACACGGCCGGACTGTCCGTAAACCACTCAGCCATATAAAAGAACAAATGTTCCCACAGACTGAGTGATTCTGCACGCTTTAAATTATATGCCAGCTCACATCCAGACTGTATTCCATACAAATGCAGCAAAAATACACTTTAAACATAAATACCCGATGACGCTCTTTATGGTAGTTATTTTATGTTAATTTTGAGCTTTTCTGGATATGAAATTATTCTGTCCTGTGAATATGAAAGGGCATTTTTTTAACATCCAATCCAAGTCCATTTGTGCTGAAGTGTCTGACTCTCACAGTGACGTGTTGCTGCTCCATAGGTGATAATAGATTAGCTTTTGCCTTTGTGGGAGTAGAAAGTATGGTGTTAATTCAGTAAAATTTCCAGCCTGAAACCTTCCCCTCATGTGTGAGAACACTTTCAGCCTCTGTAAGGACACTAACTTATTACTTTATTTAATGAAGTGGACATCAGCAAATCATGCTAAATCACAGTTGTGATTTAATGGTTAAGCACTGAAACAACTGGGAAAAGCTTATTTCCTGTCGTCATCCATCATGCGGCTGCTTATCCGGTAGAGGGCCACAGGGGAGCCTGGAGCCAGTCCGAGGAAACTCAGGGCACAAGGCAGGAGAGGTTCCTGGACAGGATGCCAGCTACTCAGTTGGCATATACACATACTGCAGGCAATCTATAGAAACCAACTCACCGCAAAAGCCACAGGCAGCCAAATTACAGCAATGTTGCCGTAAAACTATGATTTTATGTCTGTAAAAGGTATCAGAATCAGAATCTTTATTGCCATGCTGCTGGGGATACTATATAAACATCTGATGACAAAGGGATTCCACACGAGGTAGCGAGGGGGGCGTGGCACACAGAAGGATCGGCACAAGCAGGGCATGACACTATGTCAACAGGCAACTAATGATTAGGGCATAATGTAGACAGACAATAAACATGAATACAAATAAATACAAGACAAGTTGCATGACAGAGCAGAGTAAATGCAGGTTATGTGATAAACTGAAGAGTTAGTGTCAAGGTTCAAAATCTCAAGCCAGTTTTTTTACCATCCAATATTCAATATGTATTTTTGAATATTGTTTGGGAAATTGATACCGAATAACATAAACTTACTAATTAAGTTGATTAATTAATTGAGCTGTTGATGTAATTTGGCTGCCCCACCCAGAAGAAGTTTGTGAACCAAAGCTGTATTCCTCCATACAACGAGATGAACGAGATGTCAGTAACGTTAACCCTCTGCCTTTGACCAATGTGTAATTCACAGGGTCGCCAACTTTGGTCGGCTGGCTGGCGTGAGATTTTCAATTCGAGACAAGTCTGCACACACATTCACACGTATTTGCATATGGATGTAGCAGTTTTACTACATTGTAAATAGTCTGTAAGATTTGCAAACTACCCCAATGCTTTTGATGTAGCTAATTTTAGGTTTATAATGGAATAATATAGATTTGCTGTAAGATTTCTTGAGTGAACGTGGCAGTTCAAAGCGTGAGTGTCACGCCTGACGTGTGAGAGCCTGAATTCCGCCTCAGCTATCCTCGCGCCGTTGCTATGTTGCTGCGTTTCAGGATGCACCATATTTCAGCGGCAGGCCGCACTCGAAACAAACTGTCCCAGTGAATGAGGGAAGCCGAAATAATCCCTTCATTCCAGCCAGACTCAACAAATAATGGGCAAGCCGAGCGGCTGGCTGCCCCCCTCCCTGGCGCTGCTCCGCCGCCATGCTCGGGGACAGCCTGGCATGAAATGTCACTGTGGCAGTCCGCTTTTTTACAGGGAGGAAAGTAGGTCAGGCGGCGAGGGCCGCCACTTCCGCGCTGGGCACGGCTGCCTCTGCCGCCTCCGGTCCGGGAGGTTGGCGTGCCTGCCGGTGATGGGGACGGCAAACCTGAGCCGGTGGAACCCATGGGGGGGGGGAGGGAGATACCCAAAAGTGAAGGACAATGAGGGTGGGGGAGGGGATGGCTCCACCTCCAACAACCCCACCCTCTCCCTGCAGCAGCGATGGATGGGACACTCTGACTTCACACACCAATCGCCCCCTATATCCACACCCATTGTGATGGATAGAGATACATGTAGTTATATTTTGTTCATTTAAAATATTTTCACGCAAAATTATCAAATGCTGTATACTATGTACTTTGCAATGTATACATTGTGCTTATATATATGTTTATATATATATATATATAATCTCCCATCCATATTCCAAATGCAAATCTTTATCCAGGTCATTGGTGAAAGCCCATCCCAGGCAGTAGAGGGCACAAGGCCAGGGTACTTCCTACCTTGAGGTACTCCCTTCCCTTGGGTACTTCCTACCCTGTGGCACTCCCTTCCCTGGTGTACTTCCTACCCTGTGGTACTCCCTTCCCTGGAGTACTCCCTACCCTGGAGTATTCCCTTTCCTGGGGTAATCCCTTCCCTCGGATACTTCCTACCCTTGGGTACTCCCTTCCCTAGAGTACTCCCTACCCTGGGGTACTCCCTTCTCTTGGATACTTCCTACCCTGAGGTACTCCCTTCCCAGGGGTACTCCCTTCCCATGGGTACTTCCTACCCTGGGGTACTCCCTTGCCTGGAGTACTCCCTACCCTGGGGTACTCCCTTTCCTGGGGTATTCCCTTCCCTTGGATACTTCCTACCCTGGGGTACTCCCTTCCCTGGGGTACTTCCTACCCTGGGCTACTCCCTTTCCTGGAGTACTCCCTACCCTGGGGTACTCCCTTTCCTGGGGTACTCCCTTCCCTTGGATACTTCCTACCCTGGGGTACTCCGTTCCCTGGGGTACTCCCTTCCCTTGGGTACTTCCTACCCTGTGGTACTCCCTACCCTACATTTCTTACTCTTTTTAAGATGTGTAATCCATTTTGACAAACTGTGAACTAATAACTAATACGTCTGTCCAAGCTCCTGCATGTGGTCATTATTTGGCTCCAAAGGGCCCTTGGTCTGTGTGACACCCCCTTTGTGTAGGGCAGTGTTTCTCAACTCAGTGTTTCTCGAGAATGTGGACTGTCTGGCAGGGAACTGGGAGGGAGCAAAAACGTGGACTATTTGGGGCTCCCCGAGGACCAAGGTGAGAAACATTTACTGTAGGGTTTCACCAGTCTGTACCATGCAGGAGACAAAATGGCGCCGTATAAATACCTCTGTCATGTGGCCAGGTCAACAGTAATGTGAAATCTATTAAGTGATAATCCAATGAATATATTAAGATATAATGAAGAGTGAAGAGGATCATGTGACGGGGAGGTGGGGGGATGGAATGCTACCAGGAATGTAAACGATTTCAGCAGTAGTGCGAGGGAAGTGCACTGCAAAGTAAAATGGGCATTCAGTTCTGGAAACAGTTGGTTTTCTTTCAGGCCTGGGATGAAACAGAACAAAAAAATAGAAACTGATCCTGTACAACTGGTACAATGGTTTGGATGAAATGAATGAATGGGATTGTCAATGGGGGTATAGGAGGGGATCATAATTCATATAGAGCGGCCAACCTAATCATTAGCCAATGATATGTTTTAAATCGGTGAATGACAGGGGAGGGGCACTCTGTCGGCCAGTAAGCTGGGGCCAGCGACCTTGTGGCCCCGCCCCAGTATATGCCTCTGCTTACCGTGACCTAAGCACTATGGCTAGGTTGTGCAGGCTTCTCCCCACCAGTAGTAGCTCCATTGAGGGCAGCTTGAGCGTAGAGTCACTGTGAAGAGCCTTTTCCAATTGTTTACACTGAGATTTCAGGGACATCTGTTCACCCGACGCGAGCAGCGGTCATGAAAATGGCAGAACTTATGTGGCAGCATGAGGCAGGTCTGGGCTGCCTATCACAGAGCAGGTCTGGGCGGCCTATCACACAGCAGGTGCGGGGGGTCCACAGTGTTAAGTGTTAATTTCCATAGTGTATAAACTGTTCTCTTCGTTTCAATCAGACGAGCAAAACTGGCACAGCATGGCAGTGACATCCCTCGTTGTCGGGATTTGTTGGTTATCACCTTAAATAATGTTTGTCATACAAAACGGTGATAAACATCAATTAGCATGTAACGACTGGAATAATTATGCAGTATAGGCCGGTGGAGACCACCCATCGGGTCAGACATGCGCCCGCAAATGTAGGATGGGTATTAGACAGATTTTTATTTTTGCTGCTGATTCTCAAATCGTTCTGTCAAGTCCTATAAGCTTTCAGACCAGTTTTTGACAAAGGACAGATAACAATAGTGAATTAGGCTGGGGGCAAGTCACAAAATAGCTGGTTATACATCGGAAGGAAAAAGGACTTGGGGGGGGTGTGAATTTTAGGTGATCCACAGCTGATGGGAGGGTGTGGTTTCTCAAGAATGCTGTTCGTGTGCATGCATGGAAACAGCTTGGATGGTCGGTCATATGACTGTTATTAAGCGGATAACCCTGATGACATGGTTAAAGAGAGGGACGTCCCTTTGTATGCCACGCCCCACAGACGGGGCTCCCTGATGACATGGTAAAAGAGAGGGACGTCCCTTTGTATGCCACGCCCCACAGACGGGGCTCCCTGATGATATGGTAAAAGAGAGGGACGTCCCTTTGTATGCCACGCCCCATTTCTCTATCTTACATTTTCACGTTTTTTTGCAAGTTAAAGGCAGTGGGTGCCACATTATACATAATGAAGGGTCTTCAGGCCTGATACAAAGGCTTTCGCTAATCCTGGTCTGGTCGTGGAGGCTCTTCAGCCCAGTCTGTGCCATGTGGCTCAGTGGGATAGCCCTCTGTGCCTGTGGTCGAAAAGGTGCCAGTCTGAATCTCGTCGTCAGCTAAACAGTCACGTGTCTGTCAGACCCTTACATATGTCTGTGTGTGTCTCAAGCAGAGCATGCTGGGATTTGTGAAAAGGAGCATTCCAGTGTATCTGTACTTGTGAAAATGGGGAATACAGCTTCATTTTATATAACCTTACAGCCATGGAGCTGCACTCTTGTGATTGACTTCGGGGGGAGAAACTACCAGGAGGAGTGGGAGGTGTCACTTGAAAACCGTACTCAAGCTAAACCACCTCAGTTATATTCAGCTGCATAAATAAGTAAAACTGGTCAATGAAATAGGATGCAGACATAGCAGATCCCTGCAGATGGCCGCCTCGACTCCCGAAGAAGTCCGCATGAGCCGGATGTCACTCTCATGGGTCAATAAAGCGTAATCGAGCACGTTTGTGCGTGCGCAGCCAAGTCACGGGCTCAGGCGTACCGCCGCATACGCGTGCGAGAGCGTGGGAGGCTGCAAACGGGGGCTGGCACGCAGGAACGCTTTCCGTGGGACAGCCTGTCTCTTCCTGTCCTAACTGTGAAAAAAATAGCCCAAACTACGCAGAGATTTAGCAGGGGGTCCGGTTTGTCTTTAAACACCATCTGATATGGGGCCAGATGGAACTCAGACCATTTTATTTATTTAGCAAACATAAAACCCAAAGCAACATACATTTTTGAGAAAGCAGGGTCTGACTGTCCCTCGAGTGATTGAAGAGCAAATATCCAAAACTCACTTGGTCCATATTTTGTGGTCTTTGGGATGAGACCACCACTGACCTAAAGTCAGACTAGCTCATCATTTTTACAATGTCGAGAACCAAGACAGATTCAGTCCTCATGTTACTGAGTGATGTTTTATTAAATTCACAAGCCCACAGAAATCGACATCATGTAACCAGCAGACTGAGTTTTGGAAACACACTTTTCACTCAGAGGTTAAGGGCCTTATCACAGGTCATGCTGCTGACCCTAGGACTTGAACCAAGAACCTTCTGACTAGAGACACAGCACTCTAACCGACTGATCCACACACCACCTAACACTTTAATAGCTTTTAAAACTGGGACCTCAAGCTTCCTCTATCCATATAATAGATAGTGACTGCAGTAGGTAGATGCAGTAGGAACTGCGGCCAAAATTGGGATTTTTCGGTGATGAAATTTTAAGAGAAAGGTACATTTCCCATTTGCAGTTAAGCAGGTGAATTATTAACATCCTGCAGTGGAATGCTTACCAGACAGAGGGTGGATATTAAACACATAAGCCCAGGGCAATTTCCAGGCAGAAGCTCCAGTTCAGCACTGTGTTGGGGGATTCCCTGCTGTGGCCCTCGCCCCCCACCCCCCAGGGCCGCAGTCTCCGCTGAGGCAGGTTGCAGACAGCTGCCGTCACTCGAAGATGAATCGGTGGTTCCCAGATCCCTGGCCTATATTTACTGCAGAAGCAGACGCTAATTAGATTTTATTTGAGAGGCTGGGGGCGGGGAGGGGGCACTTATAGGGAGAAAGTGCTGAGCCAATGAAATGTGGGGAAGGGGGGGGGCAGGTGGCAGAGATGGGGATGTTAGAAAGTAGAGGGATTACCTAATGACAGTCCAATGCGGGGAAACTGGGACAAAATGCGATTACAACTCGCTGGAACAAAAAGGCTGCGCGGACATTATACTGAGCGGCTATCGCTCCCGACTCCCATGGAAAACAAAGAAAAAAATAATTAGAGCGTTATTGAAAAATCAGCGAAATGCAGCAGCTAAATAAATGCAATGAAACATACAAGGAAAGCTAAGGGCCCGTGACTTTCTGCATCATCGTCTTAATGCATGTTTAAATTAGTCCCCCTGCCCCCCACCATGATCCTTGGGGAGGTTGTTATCTTAACTCAGATGTTTCCCGAAACAAAGAAAAAATATATAAATAAATTGCACTGAATAGATTAAATTAAGGCCTCAGTACAAACATATAGGGGGCGGCGCACTGTTTTATAGTCACATCTTAAAACGGAGACAGGAACTTTCATTTGCATGCTCCCTGTAATGTTTTTGTGTGTTTGTTTGCTTGTTTAGTCACTGTAGCTTCATGCAGTCGTTCACACCTTAATGCTATAGTGTGAAACTATGCCAAAAATCCCAAACCCACCAGCCCTACTTTCTCTCGCAGATTATTTATTTATTTAGTACCAGGGGTGCCACAAGAGATTTTGGGCCCCATGAAAGCATATCATACTGGTCCCCCAACCCAAACCAATCCAATCATGCTCCAGTTTTTTATGGGCCCCTGTCAGTCAAGGGCCCTTAGAATCGCCTTAACTTTCTCCGCCTTGCAGTGTCCCCGTGTAGGATTCACTATTTTATCTGAAAGAAAGTACAACAACCCAAATCCCGTCAAAGTTTTTGCTAATTCTTCAAGAATAGATACAAAGAAGATCTTCATATTAAAGAATTGGGATGTACTTTTCTATAGGATATAGATATTTTAGCAGAATTATGTCAATAATAATTGTGTAAATGTGAACATTGTTTTGTTTTATCTTGTTCACGCCTGTTTACATTGGACTCGTCCAATTTTTTACACTCAAGGTTTTCTGTCAAGCACATTTCTAAGATGAAAACGTATCTTTTTCAAGCATCATGGCTGATAAATGAGGATATTTTCTAATTTGTAAAAAAAATATATATTGATAGGTTTCTGCAGCAGTTCACATCACCTGTCTCTCTCAGAATTAATGGACAGCAGCCAACAGGTACGAATGAATGTCAAAATCCCGTGGATGAGAGTAAAAGGTGCTATAAAGCGCAGAACAATTCATTCCTTGTTCATGACAAATAGCGTTGAAAGGGTCTCTGACGCAGGGCTACAGATGAGTGGGATTTGACTATCCATAAATTCTGGCCTCCTCTCAATTGTGGGGGAGAAGATCATCTCCCTACTTGCCCACTTGCGTCCATCTGTGTCAGGTAATGTAATAGCAACATGTCACCAGAAGAGGGAGCACTCAAATTCTACATTATTAAAATAATTAGTTTCCGTCGATGTCCTTGGCCAGGTACCCTGCAGCCGTAGCTATTCTCGTCAGTTCCATGGAGGTCTTGTGCAAATAAGAAATGATCATAGCATCGGTAATGGATAATTATTAACCACTACTTCAGTGAACTGAAAAATCGCATGCCAGATAAAAAGGAATATTAATATGATAGTACTGTTGATCTTTGTGGCTAAATTATTTAAATTTGACTAAATTTCTAAATTTGATTCTTTGTGAGATACTGCCCATGTACTATAAAGTAGCAAACAGACCTTTGAGGTCATTCGTATTTTGTGCTTGACTTTGTCAAAACATACATACAATCACTTTCACTGCTCGCATAACTAAGCTGTGAACTTCATATGGTTCTAAATTGATCTTATGTGTTAAAGGTTGTCCCGTGTATTCATATTAACATCACAGCCACAGTGGCAACATTGCAGTTATATTATTATTAAAACAGGGCACCATTTTTTAAATGTTTTATTTAAATTATTATCAATAACTATTGAATACTCCATTAATAGAATAACACCTCAGAGCCATGAGATCACAAGAACGACACAAACGCAAAGCCACGGAACAGATTACACTAACATCACCTTGCCCGTGGATTTAGAACTATTAAATAATCACTTACACAATCTCAGCCCCCCTTTCCCATACCCCCTCGGCTGAAGAAGGACGTCTGTGTTGCGGCAGATAAGGGGGAAGTTTGATTTTCTGCTCTCCCTTTCGAGAGGGAACAGTTCAACAGTGTCAGGTGTGAGAAAATTACACGGCGTTACCCACAAAGGTGCTCTCGGCTGTCTGATGAGATCCGATGGTGACGATGACCTCTCCGCCCCCAAAATCCTGGCTTTCTTTGTCCAATGCCACATTGCTCGACCTTAATAATGCCAAGAAAACAATGCATCCAGGCTTACAGACCTTATAAACTGAAACCTGAAGGCATCTGATCCGAGGAGCAAAATTTAACGGATTATGAAGGATGTTTGTCTGGTGTCTCATTACGGCAAGTCTGCGTCCCATCCGAGGAAGCCCTAGACGTTAGGCAGGGGACTTGCTTAATGCCATGATGGTACATGACGACACATACTCTCGTATCATGCAGAAACAGGGGAATAGAATATAAACAGGGAAAAAAGAATATAAAGCAAGCAATCGGGACACCTCAATGCATGATTTTAATGGTTAAGTAAGAACATAAGAACATAAGAAATTTACAAACGAGAGGAGGCCATTCGGCCCATCAAGCTCGTCTGGGGAGAAATTAACTAATAGCTCAGTTGTTAAAATCTTATCTCGCTCTGATTTAAAGGAACCCAGGGTTTTAGCTTGCACTACATGAACAGGAAGACTATTCCATACTGTAACTACACGCTGTGTAAAGAAGTTCTTTCTCAAATTCATTTTAAAATGTTCTCCCACTAATTTCCACTTACAGTATGGCCACAAGTTCTAGTATTTAAACTAATATTGGAGGAGCCATTTGGCTGAACAGCATCCCGACCTGTTAGAATCTTATATACCTGGATCAAGTCCCCCCTTAGTCCCCATTGCTCGAGGCTAAACAGATTCAGCTCAGCTAACCTCTCCTCTAAGACCAGGAATCATCACTGCACCCTTTCCAAGATGACAGCAATGTCCTTTTTAAGGTACGGTGACCAAACCTGTACACAATAATAAGTACATAAAATATTTACAAACGAGAGGAGGCCATTTGGTGATAAGATTAGCTCACTACACAAATGGCCAAAACTGTGGAAACACTTCCAGTTTTAAGAGATTGCAGAACTTTATTCAGTTGTTGCTCCAGTTACTTATTTAATCGCCCAATGTATGATTGTTTGATTCTTTGATTGTTTGTAAACATTACCGCCAATATTCATGTAGTAATTTTTAAAGCGTAATGCCTAAAATGCTAGGAATTCCCACAATTTCGGCCACCGGTGTAACTACAACGATCTTGGGTGGTTCCATTACCAGCAGTGTCTGTTACTGACGACAGAGGCATTTCTGAAAGATTCCAGAAATGTCATGCAATATCAATCGCTGCCAGTTTTGACTTAATGGGGGACTAACACATAAATAATAAGCGGATTAGATCACTCAGTGGCTGACAGCACTCGGTAATAGCACCCTCCACAGGATTGGTAGCCTCATTTTGAAAATGACTATCTGATATGCCGTTCTAGGTGTCTCCATAGGAACTTTAACGGTAAAAATCACTGATGTGTTGCAGCTGCGATTACCTGTTAAATCAGATGATGTACCAGAGAATATTCCTGACACTTCTTTCTTTTTTGGCATACAGGTCGTCTGCTTACAAAAAAAGGAATTCAGATGTCTGCGTCTTTCATCCTGTCAGACACAATGCATGATATACCAAAGAGCCTCTTCCAAGTCCTGAGGACATCTCTTCCTTCACTTGACGTTTACGTTGGCATAAATATAATTAACAGATGCTTTTGTCCAAACGACATAAGTCATTGCCTTCAATGGTCATCAGCTTGTACAACTAGTGAATCAATCTGGGTACATGGGCAATAATATCCATTTTTATCAATATGCCTACTTATTTTTCTTTCTTTCTCTACTTACTGTTACATTCACCCACCAATTTATTACTTTCTCTATCTGTTATACCTTTTTTTCTACTTATTTTGTTATGTGTGGTACTGTGTATTGTCTATTTTTGTCTTTTGGCGTGGTTGTGTACAGTGTAGTCTGTAATCACAAACACTTTCCCCAAGGATAATAAAAGTCTTCCGATTCTGATTCAGAGTATATTACCAACATAGCAAGGACCTAATAAGAGAGATAGTAGGATCAAAAACAAGTGAGAAAGTATGAGCTTCTAGGATACACAAGATATCAGCGATGCAGTTCATTAAAGATGAAGATATAGCAGGTCAGTGGTTGGAGAGCTAGTTGAGGTGTCCCTGGAACAGATGGGTCTTGAAATGTTTCTTGAAGGTTGGAAGGGTGTGATCGGCTGTAACTGGCTAACTTGTTTCACCATCAAAGAACCACATATGAAAAATGCTGGAGTCAGATTTATTTTCAAGTGGTGGAGGGATCTTAAGGCAGCGTTGGTTAGCTGACCAAAGAGGGCGAGACATGATGTCAGTCTTGATTAGCGACTCCACAGAAGTAGGTGCTGTTCTGTTTAACACCCTGAAAGCCAGCACCAAGGAATTGAAGTTGATGTGAGAACCCAGAGGGAACCAATGAGGGTAGACAAGGAGGGGTCTAACATGAGAGCATTCTGGCAGATTAAATACCAGACACGCTGTCACATTTTGAATCATCAGTAGCAGCTTGATACCACAAGCTGGTCGCTTGTCAGCAAGGAGTTGCAGTCTCCTAGTTCTGAGATGACAGGTGCTTGGCATAGAAGTTGAGTTGCATATTCTGACAAATAAGACCTGATCTTCTTGATGTGAATCTACAAGACCGGGAAACAGGCTAGGTGGTCAGCAACAGATAGCTAGTCATCTATCATTACTCCAGCAGCTATCATTACTCCAGGTTCCAGGCAGACATTTACAGAGACAACGCTGATGATCCAAGCTGTGCAGTGATGCTGTAGTGAATAGGGGGCTGGTAGGACCTTGGTCTTACAGAGCTTCAACTTGAGCCCATAGTGCACATGAGCTGTTTTGAAATTATAAAGAAGAATAGTGATTTAACAAGGGTCTAGACGTGATAAAACACTGATTTTGTCCATCATCAGTTGATGTCCTGCTTATCCTGGGGAAATCAGATTATATGTCCCGTGATCAGGAAAATGTCACCCTCTGATATCACCATGACATATTTCTATTGTGATGTATATTGGATAAAGGGAAAGAAATCTCCATCTCAATGTTTTTTGCCATAGGTTCCTCTTACACTAAAGACAAAAACTGTGAAACTTTTGTTTTTGCTGGAATTTTCTTCAAATCAAAGAAATACCTGAATTAATTACCTGCAACTGGATTAATTATCAGTATTTTTATTTTTCAGAATGTTTTATCAGTGGTAAAGCCGTGTGTTCTGTAATGACTTATACATTTTTGAAGAGCTGAACAGCATTTTCATTTTGAAGACTCAATAAACATTATGTTTTAGATGAAAAATTAATTTCACTCCAGGAGAATTGCTGTGACTGCATTCTAACTGCTACGACAAGTTTTAAAATGATCTTTTCATTCCTATTCATATTTCATTACTTGGGACCAAGTTATAGTTTCGATTAGTGATAATTTTATTTAGCATTTCAGACATGAGCCTTCTTTAGTAAGCAAGCATATGCCATAAAGCTTGTTATCCTAATCCAGAGCTTTTTTCTGATGAAAACAATTGTTGCGTAAATTTGTTCAAATGGGGAAACTGTTCTCTGTCTGCAGGACATCTCAAAGCTTCCCCAGTGACCTCAGCCAGGAGAAAGAGTTAGTGGTACCCCCCTCCTAAAGGTGATTCTAGGATTTTTTTAAAGTGGGGGAGGATAAGAGGGGCCATAATTCATACAGAGGGGCCAACCTATAATATGTTTTGATCTGGTAAGTGGCAGGGGTGGGGACAATCTGGGAGCCAATCAGCTTTCAGCTGGGGCCAGTGCCCATGTGGCTCCTTCCCTGTATACCCTATGCCCCCCCCACCAACATTTACCCTCACCAAAGGTATCCAGTGTACCACAGCCCTGCAAATTTTTCATTGTGCCCCAGTATTCATCTGATGAATCAAAGCCATTGTTTGTGTGGAAAATGGCATGTTTATACTTTAGAAGCTTCCACAGAATTCATGTTTATTGCAGAACAGTGCATCACATGACTCTGAGGCCAATAGAATCCATCAGTTCCAGTAGTGACAGGCAGCTGGCTCCCGGTATGCGAGCGTCTGGTAATGTCAGCAACATTTAACGACATCCTTAACTTTGTTGGCCGGCTGCACATGGCTGACTGACTCAGAACGCAGGTGTGCGGCAAGCGGAGGTCAGTGGAACGCTGAGCTGGACATGTGGGGCTGACATGCCGGTGACAGACATCGTGTGGTGTGTCACCCGAGGCTTGTTTCTGCCTCTGTGTCACGGTGCCGAGGTGACAGTAAATAAATTAACAACTTAAGCCCCAGAGCAGAGATGTTCTGCACAGGGATCAGGCCCGTTAACCCTTGCAGGATTCAGTCGGATGAAACGTGCCCTTTGTGAGCCAGGCTGGTGATTCCATTCTCTTCAGATGTGACTTTGTTCATCAGTCACTCCTGGCATGCAGGAACATCTTTGGTCAAACTTTGCACATGGATCTCTGTACTTCTGCCCAATTGATAAAAGTCTCTAAACTGTTTCCTGGATGAAGGGGATCTTCTCTATGTAAGATGATAACAAGGAAAAGTAGCTAAGAACCTAAACTTAAGAACTTTCGTTAGCGGTGTATATAGGGCCCCAGCTGAAAGATGATTGGCCCCCCGAGTGGCGCCACCCCTATCACTCACTGATTCAAAACTGTCACTGTTAGACCCTTATAAATTCCTATAGTAGCCCCTGATCTTGTTTAATTGTTAAAGACTAATGAAGAATATTTTGATGTTTTTGAAAAGGTTTTCCCTGTACAATATTAAATATCCATTATATGAACAAAAGATTTGGGACACACATCATAATCATTGAATTTAGGTGTTTCATTCAGACCCCTTCTCACCATTGTATAAAATCAAGCATCTAGCCATGCAGTCCAGTTTACAAATATTTGTGAAAGAATGGATCATTCTGAAGAGCCCAGTGGATTCAAGCCTGGTACTGTCATAGGATGCCACCTTTGCAATAAGTTTGTGAAATATCTTCCCTGCAGGACATTCCAGAGTCATCTCTAAAAGGTATTATTGTTGTTCAGGAACAACAAAAACTCAACAACAAAGTGGGAGACCATACAAAGTAACAGAGCGGGATTGCTGAATGTGGAGTTCCAAACTTCCTCTGGCATTAACCCCAGCACAAAACTGTGCGTCAGGAGCTTCATGGAATGGGCTTTCATGGCCGAGCAAACCTCACATCAGCAGGATGGAGACGTATAAAAACAGGCTGCCACTGGACTCTGGAGCAGTGGAAACGTTCTGAGGAGTGACAAATCATACTTCTCTGTCTGGGAGTCTGATGGACAATTCTGGGTTTGGCGGATGCCAGGAGAACATTACCTGCCTGACTACATGCTGCCAAGTGTAAAATTTGTTAGAAGAGGGATCATGGTATGGGGTTGTTTTTCAGGGGTTGGGCCTTAGTTCCAGTGAAGGGAACTCTTAATGCTTCAGGATATCAAGACATTTTGGACAATTCTATGCTTCCAGCTTTGCGGCTTGGGGAAGGCCCTTTTCTGTTACAGCAAGACTATAAACACATTATAGTTGCAGAAGGGGTGCCAACGCCATATGGATGCCTGTAGATTTAGAATGGGGTGTCATAAAAGTTCCTGTAGGTGATAGGGGTGTAACAATACAAAGATTTGTATCGATGTATCGATTCAACGGCAAACGATCCGATGCATCGACGTGACCGCATAAATATTGATACATGCGACGTATACATGGTCTACACCAGGGGTGACCAATGCATCGATCACGATCTACTGGTCGATCGCAAAGGTAGTGTGGGTAGATCGTATGGCATAAATAAATAGACGACGGATGACGCATTCAACAGTGCTAACTGCTGTAAAACTCTAGAAAGCTACCGAATCGCCTAGTTAGCCTCCAGTTCATTTCTACTAAACTTAAGAAAGGGACTAAAAATGAATGGGGGAGCTGGACCAAGTAAGAAGCCAAAAACCCACCACTTCCATACGGAATTTGAGGAGGCCGGACTGTTTTTATCCACCATGTCATAGTCGAAGTGCATTTGCCTCATCTGTCAGTCTACCGCTGCTATTCCAAAGAAGGGAAATGTGGAGCGACATTTTCGGACTGTTCATAAAAACTACAACATTATCTTCCCTCCAAAAAGCGAGCTGAGAAAAAGAAAGGTGAAGGAACTAAAATCCCAGTTCAATTCAAAAATACTTTATTTATCCCAAAGGGAAATTAATAATAATAATAGTAATGATAATAAATAATAATATTAAAGAATACTCAATATTTTTATACATAAATATATGTTTTGCATTTTTAAAGTAGGTAGATCATTTTGTCTTGGTCATTTATAAGTAGCTCGCAAGCTAGCGTGTGCTTAGTACGGCAGGTGACATAGTACGCTACACTCAGAGCACACAATCTCCTGAGCACATTGACCATTTAATTTTTCTTTAAAAAAAACAACTCTCAAAGAAGAGTACTGACATACTTCTTTCACCGCAAAAGTCAGTCATGTTGATCTTCCTCATTCTACATGTCAGTCCATGCAATGTTTTTCATTTGACTTTATTGCACTTTATTTTACTTGTTATTGTTGCATCCCAGCGTAGGGCGAGCGAACAGGGAACGAGGAATCTGGGTCAGGCAGATGGAAATCCAACAAACAGGAGGGGTTTATTGCAAGCACAGCACACAACACGGGGAAAACTTCAATGACAGATCTGGGCGACAGACTCTGACGTGGACTTA
>JAODKC010000041.1:20472696-20504595 GCA_026777985.1 Mormyrops attenuatus
ATCCAAAGTTTTTATTTTTACCTTATTGCACTTTATTTTGCTTGATTTATGGGACATACTTGACTACACTAGATTTTATTTACAGTTCCCAATAAAATATGATAAAATGCTAATTACATTTGCCTTTTTTAATTCAATGAAATGTAATGGATTGTGTGAAATTTCATCATTTCGACTACTATCCCCAGTATCAAACTGAATCGAACTGTATCGTATCACATCGTATCGTGGGAATTTCTGAGGTATCAAAAAAATCGAACCATTGGCTTAAGGAATGGATATTGTATTGTATCGCGAGGAAAGCTGTGAGTTACACCCCTAGTAGGTGTAATGGCCTGGTGTCCCAATACTTTTGTCTATTTAGTGTATATTATATTATATTTATTACTACCCTGCATTCCAGAGATGGCTCAGAGATTAGCACTGTTGCTGGACAGTTTGCATGCTCTCTCACATGTTGTACGGGTTTCCTCCTACAGTTAGGTAAACTGGTGCCTCTAAACTACCTTTAGTGTGTGAACATGTTGCCTGGCATCCTGTCCCAGGTTTCCCCTGCCTTGTGTTTCTCAGAATAGACTTCGGGTATGTTCTGTGACCCTGTGCTGGGTAAGTTATGTAACATGGCTGGAAGATCCATCATGCATATTAAAACAATGGCTTTTAGAGTATATTGTTGTTGCTGTTGTATATTGTAACCTTGCTACTGCCAGGTTATTACATTTAAAATAATAAACAAACAAAAAGACAAATGAGCAAACAAACAAATAAATTGTGCATACACCACAAATCTAATTAATTATTATAATTGTTTTTGCTGTTGTTGTTATTGTTGGTGTTGTTTTATTAGATCTTTCCTTAATAGGTATTTCCTTAATATTCCATGATATTCTGTTTTTCAGGATTCCATTTCTGTACTGTGTATTATTTAAAGTGTTGCACTACGTTTGCTCAGAGGCGCCAGAAAGGGAGGGAAAGTTAGGACAATTCCAAGGGCCCCCGTGTTTACTTGTTTGCACAATATTTACCGTTCTTGCTCCTTGTCTGTTTTGCTCTATATATGTATGCTCGTCTGTGCTCTGCATACCTTTGCTGCCGTATGCACAAGAATTTCCCCTTGGGATCAATAAAGTTTATCTAATCTAATCTAATCTAATCTAATCTAATCTAAATGACTAGCTGATCCATGGGCTGTTCTCAGAAAGGTGTCTACCGCATATTTTAACCATCAAGGCATTTGTTCAATGCCAATGAGTTTCTTACGGGGGGGAGTGGGTTTCTAGAATTGGACACTCCTAGGGATGCTATTGGTCACTGTTAGAGGCCATATACACGTCCCTTAACCCACGATAGCCTTAAACGAGGGAAGAACCGTTCCAGTGACTGACATTATGGTACATTAACAGTGACAAGGTCCTTTTTCCAGGGACTTGGCTCCATTAGGGATTTGTTGACAGGACAGTAAGATGGACGAACACATCCGAATGAAAATAGTGAAACAGTTGGTGTGTGGTGAAACAAAGATGGCTTTATGTGCAAAGATGACTACTTACGAACAGCAGCGAAGGCAAATATTTATCCTTGCAGCATGACTCACTTTAAATGTTCTCCATATTGCATCCAAAAATCTTTGAAACTCCTTGGGATTTTTTTTTCTTATATAAAACAAAGGAGAACACGATGCCTGGTAACTGTCAATATGCTGTAAATTCAGAAAACACAAAGTCTGAAAACACACGCTAAACAAAAAGCACTGCAAATGCACTCACAGCACAATGGGAAGTGAGCCACAAAGGAACAATGAAATAAGATGGACCATTATGGCTGAGTGGTATATCGAACGTTTACAGTATATTGATTTTTAAAATGATATATAGAATGAGAGCATACTGGTCATATCGATATAATTTTATCGTGCATTAAAATTAGGGCTCTGTTAAAGATTTAATATTTGCTGTTAATTAAACTGAGTTATTCTTGATCAGAGCAGCCTTCTTTTTCGGGCAGAACCCCAACTTTCCCTCGCTTCAAAGATGAAAGCGAGACCAAGGACAGGCAGGGGGGCTGGGCTCTCTCTGCACGGACCCCCACTTTTTTCCCTGTACACAGTGCACATACCATACTGTTGGATTTTAACTTATGAGTGTCCGCATTGTCGTGGTACAATACTGAGTGTAAAATGCTGAAATGTCAGCATATGTAGTCGCACAGGACAGCGGTAAGCACCTTAGCATAGTGTGTGTCTGCCTGCCCTCCAGAATACTTTCTGTGTGTATCTTTCAGTTGTTTTGACATTTCTCTTTGCGTCCTGACCCCAGTCTCCTCTTTTTTGCAAAACAAAATACTTTTATAATTGTGAGCAACACTAGAACACTGAGAAATGTAGACGCAATGTCATTCATAAATGGGTTATTTTTGCTATTGCTGAACAATGAGAAAAGAAATTGCTAAAATTTCAAGAAGTTGCCAAATTTGTAGTTAGATAAGATTTTTAGTTGCTATGGAAGGTCAAAAAGTTGCTAAATTGGCAACAATGTGGAGGACACATTGGGGCCACAGTTTGGATCAGCTTTGTCATACTGTTAGCCAATGAAATCGGGTCTGTCAGAGGTGGGGCGTGGTTTGTACTGTGCCAGAATATGTGATGTGGTGTACACATGCTCGAAAATGCTGTGCAGGCGAGATACATGCAAAGCAGAAGTTAAGGAAGGCGGTGCAGATTGAAGAACGACAAGCCGGTAGTGCACATCGTTTTCAGAAACCAGAGTTATTGCAGCTTACATTGACAATGTAATATTTTCATGAATTTTAATCCTCATATTTCCCAAAATGTACTAGATTGCACTGACAAGATCAGTTTGCATACAGTCAGTGCCCCCCACATGCGGTTAAGTCAGCGCCCCCCATCGCTAACTTTGCA
This sequence comes from Mormyrops attenuatus, assembly GCA_026777985.1. Lineage (NCBI taxonomy): Eukaryota > Metazoa > Chordata > Actinopteri > Osteoglossiformes > Mormyridae > Mormyrops > Mormyrops attenuatus. Next base: position 20,475,614 of record JAODKC010000041.1, read on the forward strand.
CCCCATTGTTGAGTTGGTGCTCCTCCTGCCCTTTCCTATTAAGTGACCCCCATTGCTAAGGGGTGCAATTGGTACCCATTGCCTAATCAGTTTTAGGGGACATGAATAATGTAGTAGTACATGTTTACATAATGCATTAATTAACCAGTAACTGGTGTGTTTGTTACATACTGATCCCTTGCTTGTTCATCATTAATCAATCACGACAGTTCATGTACTCCATTCAGGTATTTTATTAAACACTTAACAAATTAGTTAATAATACTAAGACCACTTGAGTGGTCAAAAATGAATTCCTCAATTAACTACTTATTTACTACTCAAGAACAAATCATGTACTAATACAGGTTTCTGTAATGGTTGTTAAATGATGAATGAACTTGGGATCACTATGTAACAAACACTTAGTTACTGGTTAATTAATGCATTTAGTGTGTACTACTACATTATTCATGTCCCCTCAAGTAAAGTTACCGGAAAATCTATTGAAAATTTTAATTACATCTATGTCTGTATGGTGTTCAAAATATTTCAAGAATATTTATTAATATTTTTAAGAATATTAATAAATATTCTTAGTTAAATAAGGTTTCTGTTAACCGACCACTGAAATCCACACCTCCGGGCAATGTGGTCAAAAAACGATTTGCTCTTGCATAATACATCTGCATTCCATTTGTTCCTTCCATGCTGATCTTGCCATACTTTTTTTCTGAAAGAGCCTTGGGCTACTCAACAGGTTCCTCCAAGTCTCACGTTTTATCCCTCATCCAGTCACTAGAGTATAGTAGCCTTGCCAGCTACCTCCCTTTGTGGTCTATACGCAACTGGCAGGCCAGTATTAAAATCCCGTACAGTATATTGTAAAATGATACCTGAAGGAAACCATGGGGAGAACTCGCAAACTTCAGGCACTTTCAAAGCCCCACCCCCAGAAGGCATGAGGTAACACTACCATCCACTGAGACATTATACCACCTATAAATTCATTAATAAACCAGCATATTTTTAAATGTAAATATGCACACTGTGTACTGTTTACCTGACTTTGTTTTGTGCCAAGAGAAGTACAGTTGAGAAAGCAGGATCAGTCAGTTCCAAAGGCCCAAGAGATAAATCACCCAGTCAACAAAAGGATGTGAACCGGTCACCTTCCTACCACAGACACGAAGCCAACAGCGCCAGACACGCCCAAAATGTGCCACCGATACTGTTTCCTGAAACCTGTTTGAGGAAATTATTTCCTTCTTGACCTTCTTCGAAGAGTTCTACTGGACTACATGTGCACTCCCAGAGCTCGGGATTTTATGGAACAACCAAGTAAAGTATGCTCTTACCATTTCCTTTGTGAAATGGGACACTTTCCTTTGTAAACAGTGATACTAGGAGTGGTTAGGATGGCTGGCCCATGACATTCAGTCGCACTCCGGCACTTTCCGCCAGAACACGATGACCTTGACCCAACCGCTTCAGCTGAGTATGGCAAGTGAAGTGCGAATGACTGAGGCGTACCCGAAGGCTCCACTTCTGCTTAATGGCCTCTGTGTTTTGCAGAGAGCTCTTGTGGTCTTATTCTGTGTACTGTTGCTGTCCCCCTCAGTAGGCCTTCTACCCTTGGGGTGGTTTAGCCCTTGAAACAGAATAAAGAAGCATGTTTTGGTGGCTAGCCAATTAGCAGATCTATTAACGAGGCATTCTATGCATGAGGTGAGACTCTGATCTAAATCGATACATTTATTAGAGCCTTAATTCGATATGTGACTTCAGTCCATACCAGTCACGTTCTGATTCTTACCTCCTACACTAAAGTTCAGATGATTGTGCAATCTATTTAACCCTGTTCAAATGCAGATGAATTTCCATATAATCTTTGAATAGTCTATGCCACAATACAAGGCCAGTAAATCTTGTTCTGTTTTGCCGGAACTCCCAGGAGTCGGCGGTTCAAAATACACTCATGCAGTCAAAACTTGGCAGCTCCTGCCAAGCTGAAAGCTACCGTGTCCCTCCAGAATTATCATGGCAGAAGAGCTGCCCACTAATCTTGGCATTATTTAGGTGGGAAAAAAAGCGAATGTCTTTGTCATTTTGTGAATGTTGCAACCATGTGTTTATCATTATTCTCCAGGGCACTTAATTTGAAGCGGAACTCTTTATCCGATCATTTGTGTCTTGCTACGTCTGGGTCAGAATTTATATTCTGTGATTTCATGCTTCTGTACTAAGGGAGGGACACTTAGATGGGACACTTGGCTATACTTAAAGGCAATAAAATGGCGATGGTACAAATCCTTATCAGGCAAGAAAGGCTCAGGATGAAGGTCAAGGTGCAAGGGCATTACCTCAGTTCATCTATTTCCAATATCATGGTCCACCAGCCACCAGGGAGAGGGAGGGAAACCGCCAAACACGAGGATGCATGCCCAATGAGGTCCGCCATTTTGTTCATGACAAGAAAACTAGCACTCCTAAACTAAGCCTATTAATAACCAATCAGTAACCTAGTGTAGGTCATTAGACACACTTGATTGGCAAAGTTACTTTTTGCGCTAAGGTATGTTGAGAAGCTTCTCAGAGCAAGTAATTACAGTTGCTGGATCGGTTTATATTTCATTATCATTGTTAAAAAAAGGTCAATCGTGATGTTGCATCCAATGTCAGTGACAGGATTTACATAAGTATTTAAAAATAACCAAGGCTTTTTGGATCCTATTTGATATCTATCACTGGGCCCATCAAAGAATCTATCCATCCATCCTCCATACGCTTACGCAGGATAAGGTAGTGTGTGTGTTTGTGTGTGTGTGTGTGTCTGTGTGGGCGGCGGGCGAGACGGGGGCTTGTAGCCTATCCCAGACAGCATAGGCCACAAAGTGAGGGTATATCCTCTTAGGACATACATACACATTACCCCACAGACCACACACACACACACACACACACACACACACAATGGGGAATGATAATTCACCGAACAGCTTGTCTTTGGATTGTGGGACCAAACCCACACAATGAGGGGAGTACATGCAAACTCCACACACAGGGCAATTAAATCAAGACCACTAATAATGGTCTTCAGGGGAGTGGGGTAATTAAGTGTAATCATCATGACTGCTGAAGTCTTCTTACTGGGAGAATCCCATACTTGAGCCAGTGGCCTTCATTCTCCCACATGATGTTTCATGCTTATATGAGTTGTCCCAGCCTTGTTTTTTGTTAGTCATGATTCGAGACAGATGGGCTACCCACCCAGGCCAGAGATCCTCCTACTGACATCTCGACTGACCTTTAGCGGGTACAAATGTCCCAATTATCCATGCTTGGTATTGGTGTGCTAAGTGCTGGTGTGGCAGGACAGCCAGAATTTCAGAGAAGCTTGTGATGAAACCTCTATTACACAAGACTCCCCTGCCCAGCAGAACTGGGGGGAAGAATCTTTCAACTTTCTGAGTAAAAATCCTCACAGAACATCCACAGTAAATAAGTAATGGGATTTTTTTTGTCAAAATGATCACCTTTTCTTAGTCTTAATTACATCTGATGAAACTTCCCCAAACGGCACACCTGCAAGTTATTTATACCTTCAACTTAAAATATAAGGCGGCGAAATGATACCTGTTTGAAATTTGATAATGTAAGAGAAAAGTTGATCGATAGATTTTTTTATATTACCCACGACAGTACAGTACAAAGAGATCAAATTGTCGGAATATATTACTTTCCCTCAAAGTGCGGTTTGAATATTCATTTTTTCGTATGTAGTATTTCTGACCGACAATTCATTGGAAATAAATTGTGTGCCTGCATTAATTTGGAGGGAATCCCTTGTTCACTCATTGAACACTGAAAACCTTTGTACTTAGACATGTCTTCGAGTAAGCAGCAGGTGGATGTTAGTGATCTCAGATAGCAAGGTTTTGACCCAGGTCATCTCAAGAGGGCTCGGGAATCAGATGTTAGTTAAAGATGTTGAGTTTTCTTTTTCAAGGCCCATGACCATTGGAATACTGACGTGCTCCTATGAAACCACAGAAAGGACAATTGTTTTAGCAAATCGTTTTGGTTTTCAGTGACTGTTGACATTCTTTTACTATCTGTATATTCTCGACATTATCGTGCACCTGTGTCTAGGAACTTGCCTGTTTGCTGAACTGCTGATTGCTTACAGAGTCACTGTTTTAACTTTTTTATCGGAAAGTCTGGTAGCTAAATAATAGTCAAAGAAGTTGTGTAAAATGAAAATAGAAACAGATTGTGGTATAACAGGAATATGGGAGGCTTCTCAGTCAGCCGTTTGTTATGAGGGCTTTATTTATTTAACGTTTATTCATTGATTCCTTTGACGCCAGTGCTGACGCCCGCAACGGACATCGGAAGGCGGTTAGCGATAAATGCTGGCTACTGAGAGCGAAACCGACGACAAAAGAGCTTCTAGCCATTTCTTACTCATTCCCACGATGACTTGAGCCTACGGGAGAAGTATGAGTAGTGCATGAAAAAGCTTCCACCTCCATACCAGCTGTTTACATACACGGGGCCAATTGAGTCTCTCTAATTCTCGATTGAGTCTTGAGTGAGACAGATCACGGTGATGGCAACACGGATCAGGTTATTCCCAATCAAGACTTCAAGATCCATCAATCTCCCAATCTAGACCCGTTAGGATGACCACCGGCATGACTCTGAGAAGGAGGACACCTGTGTTCGAAACAGAGGACTAAGGCTCAAAAAGGAGGCTTCCGTACTATGTGTGTGCGGGTGTTTCACGTTTTTTTGTGCGAGCAGGGGTGGGGGAGAGCAGTGCTAGTTGTTGGCGGGGAGGCGGGTAGGGGGGAGGGAAAAAGGAGGATGAGGGGGCTAAAAAGAAGACACCCAAAACCAGTCGTGACAGAGGGCTGGAAAACCGATCTGTCCAGACAAAATCCAGACAAGTGGCCACTCTTCCATCAATTCTCCACTGCTTCTGGGCCAGGGGGAACACCAATCTGAGCAGAGATGCCAAAGATCTCCCCCCCACCAGCCACCTCCTTCAGCTCCTCTAGGGGGATACAACAGCATCCCCAGGCCAGCTGAGAGATATTATCTCTCCAGTGTGTCCTGGGTCTATCCCGGCGTCTCCTCCCGGGTGGCAATACCCGAAACACCTCCGCAGGGAGAAGATTTCAAGATGCCCCAGTCGTGATGTTCATGCAACATGGAGTAGGATCAATTTTCTTTAAGTTCAAGCCAAATTTATCACCTTTCTGAAACAAACAATTGTTTCTTTAGACTCGGCTCACTGGTAAAAGTGAAAGTACAGATACTCGGTGAATGTAAGACACTTTAAATTGTCTGAGAAGCTTGTCCTGCTGCTCTGTCAGAATGATCTCCTCTAGTTCTTAAATCCTTGGTGATTCTCCTCTATAGTCTGAACAATACACAGTGATTAAACTGCGAAAGTGCAGGCCTGTCCCGATTCAGATGTCAAAAGGGGAGGGAGATAGAAAATAAGGTGCAATAAAAAGAGATAAGTGGAGTGTTCCTATTACACTACACTGATCATATCTATTTTTTTCCGCCACAGTCCATGACTGCGGATTATAGGTCTGGTCATGTGATTAGACATTAGTGAGCAGGCAGAAGACTACAGCCAGGACTAAGACTCTGGTGTGGAAAAAAAGCGCCCACAAGTTCACTTAATTTTTGCCCTGCAGTTTTCATACTGAATCACAGCAAAATATTTCTTGGAGAAATGACTAATTTGTAATAAATATATACATATACACATTATATAATGTGCAGTATGTCTGTTTATATAAAATTTTATATAGATATTAATTTATTCATGTTGACTCTCTTTAAATAGTGATACATAAATTAATTTAAAAATCCATTATTATTATTATTAGTAGTAGTAGTAGTAGTAGTATGTTGTAGTAGTAATATGTTGCTGTTACTGAAGTCATCCCCTGGTACTCCAGAGTGTCCTGTCTTCTCGCTGGTCCCTCTGACTTCCCAATAGCATGTTGATTGCTGCTAGTCCTTTCCTCAACATCCCCAAACATTGTGGTCTTACCTGAGGCAATGGGTCACTCACAATATGCAAGAAACACAATTTAGCTCGGTCATTTGTATTTAAAGACACTAGCTTGGATTGATCTAGAACCCACTTATTTGCTTAATTAAGTTCAAATGCTTCACTTCTCTTCCTGTCATGCTTCTTCATTTAAACATCTGAGGTATTTCTAGGTTTTTATGAAGTGGGGGGACATAAGAGGGCGCAACCTCATCTTTAGCCAATTATATGCTTTGAATCTGTGAGTGACAGGGGAGGGTGCATTCCAATGACCAATCAGCTTTTGGCTGGGGCCATTGCCCCTGTGGCCCCGCCCATGTATACCACTTGTTCTACATCCGGAGTCACAGGAAAAACCTGTTCTGAATAAAAAATTTCTGTAGTAATGGGTAAGGGGAGTGAGATGGTGTCTAATTTAACACATTTCAGCCAAAATAACTCACAGACTTTTAACTGAGTACATCGCAGCTAGCTGTGCAAATCCTGCAGTCTTCAGAGTAGTAAAAGCTCAGTATATTCCCGGTCAGCAAATGCAGTCACAGCTAAACTAAATGACAGAAAATGGCAGGAAAATGGCAAAAGAATGTACTTTCTCCCTTTTACCCAAGCCTTCTGCAGGAACATGGCTTTAAATCCTCCAGGGTCTAATGTGACGCTACAACAAGCTAATAAATGCAAACAAATACAAGGAGCTATACAGAACAAGATAGGGTCAAAACAGCGACCATAATTCTACACCAGAAAAAATGTGCCTGTATGTTTGGGGAAGCTTTTTCTTTATGTAAGAAGCACCTTTATCCAAAGCGACACACACACGTCCATGGAGGGGTAAGGGCCTTGCTCCTATTCCCAGTGGCAAAATCACTTGGGAAACTCTAGGACTTGAACCAGTGACCTTCCAATCACAGACTCAGCATCCTAACCCTCTTAGTCACACACAGACGCAAAAAGCAAATTACCATTAAAGCCTTCCATCCAATTTCCGTGACAATTTACCTAGTACGGCATCACTGTGTATGTGTGTGTGTGTGTGTGTGTGTGTGTGTGTGTGTGTGTGTGTGTGTGTGTGCGTGCGTGCGTGCATGTGTGTGTGCTGAGACATCCTTGAGAAGCACAGGATATAAGAAGCCCCGGATAACATGCTACTTTATCACAGAACACGCACTATGATGGATGATTTAGAGATACAATCTGACTAATTGCATGTCAGCATGAGTGGGGGATGGGACATAATTCCCCAACCCCGGAAGTACGGGGTTACAATGCACTCTATGAAGATAAGCCATTACCATTAAATGTTTATTTACAAATATATTATACTACTTACTATTTGCAGCCAAAGAGCTATTTTTCACTTCTGTTGATATTGTATCACTCAAAACACTGGTATCCTGTCAGATAACAGAGGCACATGTCTCCAAACATTTACCCAGAGGAGTAAGTTGAGGTCACTCTGATGGGAGAGCGTATCAGGAATATTAAATCGGGATGTGCGTTGGGAATTCCAAGCACAGCCATCCTGCCTATCCCCTTTGCGGGTTTTCCCGTATTTGGCAGTCAGACCGTCGTCGTGCTGCGGCATGTTAGCTGAGCATGGCGAGGGGGAAGACCAGTGACCTTTCCCATTCTATTCAGCGCTCACATTATAGACGGCAGCTCTGGACTGATATCAGACGTACACTTTAAGCACCACTGCTGCCAGTTCCTCTGCCTCATTCGCATGCAAGCTTTGATCCAATGAGGAAACATTAATTCAGCTAACATTTTAACTATATAGTCCGCCAGGGAAAGCATTTAAATGTTTTTTTAAAATTGAACACAAGGTCATTAAACTGAAATAATGGACACTAGATCTGCTGTATAGACAAACAACAGCATGCATATAAATCACACCCACCCTATGTGTACTGAAGCACATTCTCTGCGGTTTTTAAATCAAATAGAGATATTTTGCAATCTGATATAATGATAAAACTGGTGTAGGGGTCTCTTAAATGAAAAAAAGATCAGGTCTGATAAATGACAGAACCTTGCACTGGAGTAGAGTATAAAACATGGACATACTTACATCATTTGCCATGTGCTATTGAATGTATTTTAAAAAACAATAAATAATTTAAGGTCCTAAGGTTAGCTTTGTAGGACGATATACTATATTTTACAATAAAGATTTTTGCTACAGTTTGCCCAGCAAATCTATTTGCAGTCATGGTGTGACAAGTCACACAATAAAACATAGTTTTGCTTCTTCAAAATACAGGCAAATCGCAAATTAATGCATGTAGGAGACATCCTCTGTGTCAGGAAGCTCATGTTATGCTGAACGAATCTGAGTGCACACGCCGCTGTGCACTGTGGTCCATTGTCACTGAGGAACGAAACTAAAAACACAGTCACATTATAGATGGTTAAGGTTAAGCCAATCACAATATCTGGCCGGATAAACATGAACATCAGCTGGAACAGCGTGAGACACGCCATGCGGTTATTTAATAAATCTGATGCAAATAAGCCTTCAGAGCAATCTGCCTTATTGTTCCACACTTAAGTACCCCAGAAATCTTTACTCCCGTTCACCAGGGTGTTAGGGTGGTGGTGTTGGGGGTCTACAATTAGAATAAATTGGTTTCACATGAGGGTAAAGAATGAAAATGGCTGCTGCAAATAGCAGAGATCTTGAGCAACCAATTTAGCCTCAGCTTGAGACTAAACTCATGGGGCACATGTAGCAAGCCAATGAGCCGTGCTCAGCTGAAGCATGCATTCTTCCATCACATCACCACTAGGGGCACTGCTGGCCTGTGAGGGCCTCACCCACCGTTTAAGATAAGATAAGATAAGACAAGATAACATAAGAGATTTATTGTAGTTCTGCAAAACACAAGGTGATGGGAACGAAATTGTAGTTTCTCTGGAAGGCTGGTACAGATGGGGTATTGGGTTCGATCATAAGTAATAACACAATAAAGAAATAAAAGACAATAAGATGTACATAGTAATGTTAGGCATTTCAGCTCCAGCAAGTACAAATCCAGACCAGGATTTTGTTTCTACCAACTAGTTGAGTACAAAAAGTCACAGTGAGTACTCAGCTGGTTGGTAGAAATAAAATCCTGGTCTGGATTTGTACTTGCTGGACCTGAAATGCCCAACGCTAGTACATATTGGTGCAGCAGTAAGTAGACAAGTAGTACAATACACAATTAGTGCTGCATGTATGCAAAAATTGTAATTCAATTTACACAAGTACTTGAAGGCAGTAATAGTAAGAGTGAGGTCTTATGTCATGTTGCACAGAGTTATTGAAGGAGAGTCAGAGTTCAACAGCCTGACAGCACAAGGATAAAAACTGTTTTTAAGCCTTGTAGTCCCAGTCCGGATCTTTTTCCTGATGGAAGAGGAGCAAACAGGCCACAAGCAGGGTGGCTAGAGTCCTTGATGAGAGTGGAAGCCTTTTTCCTGCAGCTGCTGGTATAAAACCCACCATCAAATGGCAAATTAGTGCCAGTAATCCTCTTAGCAGCTTTAACCAAACAGTACAGCTGCCATACCAAACGGTGGTACAGGTCATCAGGACGCTCTCTACCGCACATCTGCAAAACGTGCTGAGATCATATGTTCTAGTCCGCACTGCTTTATAATGTTGCCCTTTTTTCTGGTTGTCGTGGTTGTCGTGCTACCATTCTTTGTCACAATGTTACCTGATTCGTTCATTTTCCAAGTGCTTGTTAAATAGGGGGTCACAAGGAGGTCGTTGCCCAGATAGTGTATAGGGCACAAAGCACGGGTACACCCTACACGGCGTGTCCTTCATGGCATGTCCTTCACGGCATGTCCTTCACAGCATGTCCTTCACAGCGTGTCCTTCACGGCGTGTCCTTCACAGCGCACACACACATTCATACACTATGGACAATTTAAACATGTACTGTAAGATAATCTAACTGCTGCTCTTTGGACAGCGAGAGGAAACAGGAGAACCTGAATAAAACTTGTGTAACATACAGTATTTACATTATTTAACAGAGTGGACTTACTTATATTGCGAAGGCAGGGTCAGCTTGTCCCTGGAGCAATTGGGGGTTAAGGGCCTTGCTCAAGGGCTCAGTGGTGAAACCTCTCCCGAACTCAGGAATTGGAACTGGCGACCGTAAAGTTACAGTCACAGTGTTTAACGTGCAGATCCACATGCTGCCACAACAATATGCAAACTCCACAGTGGGGGATGAGACTCAAACCAGTGTCACATGATTAAAATCGATAATTTTAAAAATGCAACTGATCATGTTTCAGAGGATGGCAATTTGTGATTTGAGACACGTATCGATAAGGGTGCTTTACAGGGGCTGATGCTCTGGGGGGAGGGGTGATGGGGGGGTGAGGGGCAAGATGTGCAGAGATGTGGAGAATGGGAAGTCCAAAGAATGGCATTGTTAGGGTAACAAAATTATGGGATTTACACACACACACACACACACTCACACACACACACTCGCTTGACATTCCCCAGGCCACAAGGTATGCGTGGTATCGGAGGGGAGCAGGCTGGCGAACAGGAGTGGGAGGGGGGTGAGTGTACGATGACGTCCCCCCCTACACCCCCTCCCACGTTACAGTCCTTGTTCTTGCTCCCGCTGCTGTGCAGAGACTCAGGTGCATGGCTGACTACCCCACCCCCATCTCCATCCGGTCCCCCTTTCTCCCTCGAAAAGCCACCTCTGCTCCAGCCTCATACTCCCAGAGGAGTTCGGTCTGTGTCGCGCTCCACAATCAAGTCCCGGTGGGCGTTTGTTTGCCGCGCAATGTGGCGGCCCATGCCAACAGTGCCGCCGCACTGTTGCTGCCGCTTCTGCCGCCGCCATCTCCTGGCCGCATCGGGTGGGCACCCCCCCTCCCGGGGTGCCGTTCCTCCGCTCCCAGCACAGGCCACATAATTACATTTTAACGGAGTGTCTGCTTTGCCATTGTCTTTCTCTTGGCGCAAAGTTCACTCATGGGTAAAAATTTCATTTTGAGGCCCCGCTGCGAAATCTGAGCGCGTTCGGCATTAATAGAGCACGGGAATGTCACATGACGTGCTCTTGTTATCGGTGAATATTGCAATGAATCTCATTTCCACATCTGGGGGCCAACATGAACTCACGTTCCAACCCCCAAGAAACTCAGTTTGTTGCTATGGCTACCGGCTTTTTTTCCACGCTAACCTGCACAAGTATTCCTAGGACCCTCTCGCAGCAAAGACCTCCTTCCCATTTCCAAGGCAACTGAGAGCCATGTAAAATCTTTATTAATTACTATTTAGCATCCCTTCTGACATCACAGGACCTGAATTATTCCATTCAGATCTACTTACCCTGCCGATGCAATTTTTCAGAATAATTAATATCCGATTAATTAAGCATGCATCCTCAATTGATTATGTTTATGTAAATGTTAAAAAAATCGCTGCGCTTTTTATCAATGGAGTGGATTTGGCTGGTTGTATTAAACTTTGCTGTAATTGATTGAAATATATGCACTGGAGAATCTTACTAGGTCTTACTGGGTTAAGTGACCAGTAAATCAACCAGCCCCCCCCACCCCCGCAGAACACTCGGCCGTCATAATTTACGATGATGCTTAACTGTAATGATGATCAAGGGAATGACCATCCAATTTCTAAGTGGCCTCATATCATTGGCTGAGAGGCATATTGAATAAAACAGGCCAGGTATACTGGTGGAAACTGGTTTCTTCCGGAATGTTTGTTTCGTGCTGACTGTCCACATCAGTCCACGGATGCAAATCCCAGGTCCCGAAAACAGGAAGCTTCCAAACAGCACGTGTTTTATTTATTTAGCAGCTGCCTTTATCCGAAGCGACGAATCTTTTAGGGAGAGAGCAGGGTCAGATAAATCCCCGGAGCGGTTGAGGGTTAAGGGCCGCGCTCAAGGTGAAAATCACTCTGCCAACTCTGGGATTTGAGCTGGAATTCTTCCAATCACAAGCACAGCATCCTAACCTGCTGAGACACACACTGCTGCAATTTTTATTATTCCGAGAACTGGTTAAAGTCAGAAACATCAGACTAAGGAATTAAAGATGTGAACCAGGCGGGAATAAATGGTACTAGCTGTCGATAAGTATATATTGTAATATTTAATAGGTGTAACTGCTTGTGCATTTTTCAAAATGCTGCAAAACTTGAAATATTTAAAACAAAAAAAAAAAATTTCTGCAATGATCCATAATACATTATTCGCGAGCTGTGAACATCCCCCACAGTTTAATACTGTTCTACAGACATATTTTATTTAATTTCATAAAGCTTTCAAAAAGCAATGCACCATGCCTCATCATGTCCCCTGCGCCAATCCCAGCAGAGAAATCACAGCATCCTCCCAATAAATCCCGCACACAATTCAAGGACAAAAAAAAAATGTCTTATAAACGGGTTGGCGGAAAAATAACAGCCATCAGAGCAGCCAAAGGGTCAACTGCCAGCGATGTTCAGCGGAGATGTGATCTGCTTTGACAAGGATCGGCTCCGAGAAAAAATGGCCGCAGGACAGTCTGCTAACAGGTAACTATGTGCGTTGTGTAACCCATGTAAGAGGTTGAACAAGTGAGCCCCTATTTAGCGTTGAGGAGGTTATGATGACGGTAAATTTGAGCGTATGCTTCAGTAAATTCTATCAGGTTCAATACAGAGGCGGTAAAAGCTGCAGAGCCTCACAGTCTCAGAGGTTTACTCAGTGTTAAATATCTCCTTTAAAAAGATCTACACAGATTCAAATGCCATGTATGTATTTATGGCTATGAGAGGATAGTTGAAATCATGAGGACCATATTCTGATCTGGTGAACCCTGAACCTGGTAATCTAAAAATGATAGCGATAAATCACGATAAACGAAAAACAAAATATCACCACTTTAGACAACACCACACACACACGTGCACAAGTCTTGGAGGTAAAACTGAGACACTGAAGGAGAATCTGGTTGGTAGGTAATTGAAGCCATTTTCACCAGAATGTGATATTTAACCCTAGAAGGGACTAAAATCGACATCTCTCTATTCAGAAGGGAAAGAATAACGTTTAGGTTTTAACATCTGAAAAACATTCATACGGCTTTGTTTCTAAAGAACTGCACAGGGAGTTTCTGTCACAGAAAGCCTTTAGCATGGGTGACATTTGAAATATGAAGCCAGCCATATTAGCATACGCTAATGTGACACATGACACAAACACGCGCCAACCTCAGCAGGTAACTAAGAGCGACAGCTGGCAGTGGGTGGAGAGAAATGCAGCGCATAGTAACAAACTTAATTTATTTATGGAGGGTGATAGTCATTCATCTGGCAACCATTCCGTCCAGGAGATTGACAGTCAGGGAGCTACTGTTTGGGATATTTGGTGATAAGATACAGTCGCGCCACACTGTGGTGAATGCTTCTGTGAGTGAGTAAATTTTAGAATGGAAAATGTCAGGGTCTGCACCCATCTGACCCCGCCTTTCATGTCTCCTCCCCGTTTGGCCAACAGGTGTTGCTGGTCCCCTTTCACTCACCCTTCAGCCCCGGTGTGCTTTTCCTGCTCCTTGGCCTGCTGCATAGCTCAGTGGGCTGAGTGTGTGGCTCTGATTGATGTGTTGTGGGTTTAAAGCTGGCTAGGAACAAGCCTCATGTACTTTGTTTTTGGTTTTCCCTAGTGTTATTGGTTATCAGTGCTTTCCTGTTTTTGGTCCCGTTTTCTCAGCTTTCCTTGTTTTACTTAACCATTAATGTTTGTTAATTTTCCCTAGTATCCAGTGCTGTTTAATTGTAAGATGTCCCACCTGTTCCTTGAGTCCTTGCGATTGGTTAATTTGGTTATGATTCTCACCTGCCCCGTGTTGTGTCTTGTTAGCCGTGTATTTAAATACCTGTTCTGTTTCTGTTCTTTGATGGTTTGTTGTAGTTGTATGTCAGTGTTGAAGTTACTGCCTCCTTTCTGCTTCTGCTCCCTGTGTTACTCTTTTCCCTCGCTGTTACCTTCTGATATTTTTGTAGTTAGTTCTTGTTTTCCCCCATTCGCTTTTGACCGCATGTGGTCCTTTTGTTATGTAGTTTATCCAGTGTGTTCCGTTTTCCCCAATAAATCCCTTTGTCTTGGAGCTTTTAAGTGGGTCGTCACCTTTTTCCCGGCTGCACTGTGCTACGCCGCAACAGGAAAGAGGGATTCTGCTCTAAATGGGACAGGTTTAGAGAGATTTCTCAGGAAAAAGATTTCTGTTGGCTGGATGATCAATGATCATCTCAAGAAAGTTACCCCTATAAGTAGGTTAGCAGTGTTGCTGCTAAAATGTAATATCCAATGAACTGTTTACAAAATTCACAATAAATGGTGCTGTAGGTTTCACTCAGGCCATAATGGCATTAATGGGACTCTGCTGTACAAACCCACTTTGAAATGCTTTTTAAGGAAGCTTGTGAACAATATCATGTTCCTGATGTTTCATATCTTCATATACAGTACAAATATAGGCACAAATAGGCACATATATACATGTATTTGTATTTTTATTGTTTTAATGCCTAGTTTTGTGTTTAATTCTTTTGCTCATATATTTACTATAATTTTCTTAAAAAATGGAAAAAAAAATTGTTTAAATCACCTGTCCCAGTCAGCAGTCCCTACAGTCACACTCGATTCTATAAACACCTGTCTCCCAATTTCTTAATTAACAAAAAGGAGAATGAGGTCCTTTGACGGGGCATTGAGTTGACACCTTATTGAGCTGTTGATTTGCTGTGGTTCTGTTCATCTGCAACTGGCTCGTGAACTCTTGCTTATTTGTCTGACCATGTTTGTTTGCCTGTTTGCATTGCCCCTGAATGTAACTTGACTTTTGACCCTGATTTTTCGATCTGGTTTTGGGACTTGTCATTCCTTGGGTGTGAATCATTAAAACTGCTTGCTCTGCACATGGGAATTCGGAACTCTTTCATTACAAAGTGTCTCACCATCGTGACAGGTCCAGCAGAGTGAATATCGAATAACTAGGAAGAAAGGTTAAATGATCTTTGTCTGCTACAGTCTTCCGCTCCTGCCGTTTTCAGCATTCCAACTCCTCCTTAGTCAACTGTATTGATCTCAATGCCCAAGAGATATTATGAAAATGCAGATAAGTGCAATTGTTTTCAAATGCAACGTTCATTCTGTCAAATCCTCAGGGAATCATTACTGTGACTGCCCCAGTGAATACCGGGAATTCCTGGATGTATCCAACCAGGCTAAGGTTACCAGGGTGTCATCTATCATTTATCTACTCCAGAAACCTCTCAGACAGGGCTACATCCTCATACTCCTGCCATGGGCTAGACCCTCTGTCAATCCATCACGACACACTTCGCCGGAGGCACTGCAGGCTTGCCGACTGGCCTGAACTGTGCAGAAAACACAGCCAAACAAGGGCAGCACACACAAACATGAGCAACACACACAAACATGGACAGCACACACAAACATGGGCAACACACACAGACATGGGCAACACACAGAGACATGGGCAGCACACACAAACATGGGCAAAACACACAGACATGGGCAACACACACAGACATGGGCAACACACACAGACATGGGCAGCACACACAAACATGGGCAACACACACAGACATGGGCAACACACACAGACATGGGCAGCACTGAACAGCCAATGTGCCACACAAAGAAAATGTCAGTTTTTTCAATTTTCTAAACAACATTGTTTGATCTAAAGAATATTGATTATGAAGTCACGGCCTAGCAGATACAGTTCTGAATTGCTGCATGTTCCTTCATTACACCAAAATAATAATAAGGGAGATGTAAGGACTTTCTGTGACTTAGCTTCTTTGTTCTTCTGTTCATAGCTAAACTGTTGACCGTCCATGCTTCAAAATCTATTGGTTTTTGAATTCTCACCTATTTTCTGACCCTTTTTGCTGAATGTCATTTGGGCTTGGTATACATGTGCCTCTGGCTTTTATTTCTGACCCTGGCTTGTGTGTTGACCCTGATTTTCTGGTTTGTGTTGTGGTGTTTTGCTCATCATTCCTGGGTGCGAGTCGTTAAACCCACTTGCTCTGCACTTGAGACGTTTGTCAAAATTCCAGGCATCTAATAACTGACACTCTCAAATTTGTCAAGTCAACCTGTCACACGGAGGCAGGAGGAAATACCAGCAGGAATAACCAACAGACTGAGGCTCACAAGTAGAGCTTGGGCAGTATGACCAAAAATTTATATCATGATATTTTTCAAAGTTATATCGGTTTCTCGGTATTCAACGGTATTTTTTTTAAGTATGACTAGGCATTTACCGCATTTTACAGGATTTTACGTTTTTTGCATTGTTCCCACATTAACTATATTATTTTATTATTAGTCATTGCGGCTATCTGCTACCGTAATGATAACATACGGCTAATGTGTTTGTTGGCTAACTGCTTATAGATAAACGGCTAATGTTAAGGTGTGCGCTGGCCAAGTTAACATTTTTGATAAGTGTTTAATCGTTCAGTGTTGCTGGAACGCGAGCTTTACTGACCAGTGAAATTTCTCATAAAGACCGGGATGTGTGTGTTACCCAGTGCGAATGCGTTCAGCGGCTATTGAGAAGAGGGGAGGGGCTGCGTGAGTGTGTGTGTGTGCGTGTACTTGCGCCTGCACTGTAGTGGTGCTGTGTGAAGGGTGGCGAATGAGCTGAAAACCGCATTGTTGGTATCAATAATGGTGAAAATGAGTATCTAATCAGATACTAATTTTTAATATCGATTAGTATCTGAGAATCAATTTTTTGACAACCCCAGTGTCTTATTATTTTCAGCTCCAGCGTCAGCTATATCTTCTGTTTCTGATCTCACTCTGTACATTTTAGCGGTGCAGCAGTGAAAAAGGTCCCCCCTTAAACAGTTTCCAGCTGCGCCACTTTCCAAACATTGTGTAGGCTATTTAAACCGGTATTGCGGTATAAGAAAAATTCATATCATAACAATAATAAAAAACGGTTTTCGGTATGAACCGGTATACCGCCCAACACTAATCGCAAGCAGTCATGCTCCTAAGAGTTTCATTTTTGCTTTGTGTCAATAAAACACAAATGATCCATAAACATTAATGTTTTTCAAAATGATAATCTTCAGGACAGATTTTAAGTAGCTCAAAATTGATTGGCTTTATTATAGAAATCATGACAATATATTTAGGGTGGATGAAATATAAAAGCCAGAACTTTCCATTTCCATCCCTGTTGCATGCTTTTTGAGCGCCAGCTACTCCTGTAACTACCGAATCAACACTTTGTGCAAAGCACAGGTCTGAGCCTGAGGTCACTGTGTATTTACATAGCATGGCACGCGGGCAGCCGTTACTGACATGCGTGTGCTTCGTCTCTTAGCAACCACATTAACCCTGCAGCTCAAGAGATATTATAATAAATCGCCATAGGAGACAGACATTGGAAGTGTGAACCTTCTGACTCTTGGGTATAATCTAAAATAGCACAAATGTCATTCCTGACACAGACTCAATGGTACGAGGGCTGCATGCGAGTGGAAAACAGTAATGGAAGAAGGCTTGAGGTCACAAGAACTGTCAGGCTCAAAGCCGTTGTTGTAATATACACTGGGAAATACAGAAGGGTGTTTTAAAGGGATGCTTGACTTTGGAATAGAAGCACCAACCTACACTGGAAAGATAAACCAGTCTGATGTTGCATGGACTGAAATGGAAAGTATAAACCTGTCATTAAAAATCAACAATTTGAAGTAAGATTTTCAAATGATGCATCTTGCCGCTGTTTGTTTTTGAGCTAAGAGTCTCATACATTGGAATGTACTGTGAGGCATTACTTGTTATGTGACAATCACAGCTGAAACACTTAGATGTAAAACGGCATTTTCAACAGGTCGAGTTGCAGGAGTATTCATTAAAAATGACTCAGAAAGGAAATATCCAATACAAAAAATAAGAAATGCAAGCCAGAAGGCTTTCACTGTCTGTAGTTCTAAGGCAATTCTGGGATTTTTTAAGGTGGCGGGGCATAAGAGGGGACATAACTCATACATTAAATCCAACCTTATCATTAGATCAGTGAGTGACAAGGGAGAGTCACTTCAGGTAGCCAATCAACTTTTAGCTGGAGTCTATATACACCCATGCTGTAGTTTAAGTAGACACACCATGCTCGAGATGAAACCAGGACATCATCAGAAACGACTGACCCTTCCATCCAAACACTAAAGGGTCAGCGTTTTGAGGAAAGAACTCAGCACTCATCACCGCGCCCCAAATGAGTCTGACCTGAATGTATTAGTGCACAGGATCCCTAAAGCAAAAGAACATTTGCATACTTCTCTTTTCAAGAATTGAACATGCTGTTCCTTGGCTGATGAGCTTAGTTGTCTGGAACTACGCGAACAAACAAAAACATTAACATGACTTTCAGGGTCACGGATGTGTATTTGTAAGGCGTGTCTCCATATACGAGCAATAAACTTCCCACAGAGTGCATGGAAACACATACATATACATGCAGACCTCCACTGGATTGTCTGTCTTTCTGTACGATCCCCAAAAAGTGGAAAAAATCTCGGTAAATTTTGCTCCGTTGCTCTCTCAGGTGATCTGACTCCCTGTGTCTGACACCTGCCACTTCAGGTGCCGCCGGAGTGCAGTAATACCACTGCTTTGGTTGTGTCCCTGCCTTTAGCTCCTGCATTTTCTCTCCGCGCATCCTGCTGGGAGAACAGTTGTTCACACACGAACCCCAAAGATGTTCTGCATAAAAAGGACCCCCCTCGGGTGCGCTGACTGTAAGCAAATTGCTTTCGTTGCGAACGAGATGCTAAATCCACCATCACGCAGAGGACAGATGTTGCAGACAATTAGCGTCCTTGTTTGCGAGAAGTGGCACCCCGTTCGCTTTGGTGCAGAACCTCTTCTGAAGTTCACTGCTGACCTTTTAGGTGCAATTAGCATTGAGATGCAAGACGAGGCTCTCCAGAGACTCAGGCAGTAGTACTGTCCTTTCAGAGCCAATGCTTATTTTTACAGCAGAATGCTGCGAAGCGCCCTCTAGGGATTTGTTGGCTGCTTGCGAGTTTCCAGCTGTCCAAAACTCCAGCCACCTGTTTAGACATTGAATCATGTGACTTCCGCTGTAAAGAGCAGGCACAACTGTCAGGAATATGGATTGTAGTGCTGGACATTTAATTTCCCAAGAGCTTAACTGGCGCATGCAATTAAGTATTTGAGGTCAGAGACGAAAGTGAAACTAAAATGCTAAGCAATATGCAGTACAAAGTATGTTTCACATCAGAAACCATGAATGGATGTAATTCGTCTTAACAGCAGGCAAAATTCTTCAAAAAGAAAGCAAAACAGAAACTACATGCAATCAAATTACATTAATGTCTATCAAATAATGTATGAAAATCTGTGGAGATTCTACAGTATGCCAGTTTATATTATATGCAATTCCTTAACATTTCTGTATTGTGTCTATTGTGTAAATACACATATTCTGGAACAATTGTTGTTCTTCTGAAATTTGCAAACTGGGAATCATTTTGCCACTTTATACTAAATCTGTTATAATGTTTCTAATTAGTAAGGGAGCACAAATGAGTTTTATGTCTTTTACAATCATTCTTATCCATGATTTGTTTTACTTAAGCCAGTGTGCTAATCCATTTAAAACCGGCAGTATTGTAACAAAAAATCTCTGACATGTTGTTTTTACCTTGTATTCTCACTCCAAATTTTTTATCCCCAATAAATTATTGGGCTTTTTATCATAAAATTATTTAATTCATTCCTATAACACTCCATGAAAATAAATTGAACTTTCTGACATTAAAAAACTAGTTAGACAATCACCTCACAAGTCACGGTGTACTACAAGAACAGTCACCAACCTCTAGCATAACTTAAACGATCTTGTATCTTGCATAAACATACAGATCTCTAAAAGATGCCAAGTCTAGTGGCCTTACGTCTGCTGAAGCATCAATTCATTTTGTTTGTTCATTCCATCACATAACCACACAGGGGAACATCAAAGTATTTCTGGTGTAAAATCCAAAAAAATAATTGCAACAGCTTCATTTTTACCTTCAGGAACTATAGGGAAAAAACCAGCACACACCTGTCTGACAGATCAGAAACACTCTTCAGGAAGCAACTGTGGATTTGTCAATGCCTACTGTCATCTTCGAGCAGAAGATTCCATGAACAATGTCCCTTACATCTTTGGAAAATGACTTTGTGCCCTTAGGACAGATTAACATACTAGTGCCTTAAACTAGGGCAGTGGTTCCCAACCTTCCCAACATTTTTGCTCCCTCCCAGCTCCTAACACCTGTACCAGGTATTTGGCGTTCTCGATTGGCTGGGAGCTGGGAGGGCGCAAAAATGTGGACTGTCTGGGGTCCCTGAGGACTGGGTTGGGAACCACTGAACCAGGGGCTCCCAACGATCGAATGTCCACGGTAAAATGGCTTGGGGATACAGATTGGTGATGTCATAAGTTTAACGGTTTCCATTTTTTTTTCAGATGGAAACAGAATGTGTGAGGGTTGTAAAAAAAAAGGAAAATTTATATTTTGAAATTAATCAAGTCCAGTGCATTCTGACTTCCAGTGGTATGCTGGCCATAGATCAGTTCCAGATGTTGAGGACCCCCACCTTAAACTACTAAATGAAGATTTGCAATAAGCTCCACCATCGCTCGCCTTTGATCTCCACCCAAAAGAGAGAGGCCAGTCATAAACATATTCAAGGAAATCAAAGAATGATGCAAGTCAGGCAGAATATGGCAGGTTGCAAATTCAATATATTCTGAAGTTTGTCAATGGCACATGTCAAACTGCAATCCTGAAGTGGAATGACAACCTGGTCATTCTGTGCCAGGATGAGCTACCGGGCAATGGGGTGTCCAAAACACACGAGGATGAGATTTTGACATTCCATTTCTGTCTCAGCTGGATTCTGGTCTGGAAAAATTCAAGTTTACATTACATAGTCCCTGTGCAGGAAAAACTTTATGTGTGCTTATAGCAAAATCAGCTGTTAAACAAGATCTGTCCAACTCTGCTGACCCTGGAATTCTAGGAGTTTGAAGATGGGTGACCGGGGTAATTCTAAGAGTTTGAGGGTGGGAGGCATAAGAAGGGACATAATTCATACAGAGACCAACCTTATCATTAGCCAATGATATATTTTGAATCAATGAGTGACAGGGAAGGAGGCACACTGGGAACCAATCAGCTTTCTGCTGGGGTAGTATGGCCCTGCCCCTATAAAGACTTTCAAAGAAATTAGCAGCTCTACTATCAGTTTAATGTGCAACATGTAAGGCTGAGCTGCTATAACACTTAATTTACTACATACATTGTAACTTACCAATATCGTAGGAAGCAAAAGATCTGTGAGCATCTGAAGAGCTCTGAAGCATGACTCTGAAGAACAAACACAAAACAGAATTTATAAATTCTTTGAGCAGTGTTTCTCAACCTGCTCCTCGGGGACCCCCATACGGTCCACAATTTTGCTGCCTCCCAGCTCCCAGCCAATTAAGACACTGGTGCAGGTGTGTTTGAAGCTGGAAGGGAGAAAAAATGTGGACCGGCTGGGGGTCTCTGAAGACCGGGGGAAGAAACACTGCTCCATGGCATATAAAACATCATTACGAGGATTTAGGTATGATATTAGGTATGATATCATTATGAAGTTAGATTATCACCAAACAGAGGTGTAGCTAAAAATCGTAGGCCTCCTGACTTGGGTGTGACTTCCGACATCAATGTGATGTGGGAGACCTTCCATGACAAGACCCTGAAGGTTGCTGAGGGTTGTGTTGGTGTTGCTGATGTTCCTAGAAGAAAGTGTTTCATCTCGCAGGGCACCCTGTATTTTATCTCACAGTGCATGACTTGGTGGCTACTCCAGTCTGTGCTGGGAACTGTGGAGGACAGCTGTGAGGGCTCTGAGGGCAGACAAGGAGGCATTTAGTAGATGAATCTGTGGTCTAGTGACCCACGTCCTGCTTACAGAGGAATCAAAGCATTATGCACATCTGAATCTGTTCCTTGGAGACATGCAGTCAGGGCGGATGATGGAACGGTCCTTATGGATGACACAACAGTTGTGACCCACTGGACTGGCCTGTACACTGGTACTGTGAGTGCTGTGGGAGAACCTCCGTGTTCTTCCCAGTTGATTCTGGGATTTGGCAGGGGTGTGCTCTTGCTCCAACCCTGTTCAGTGCTTGTATGTACTGGGTGTTGGGCAGGGTCATGGGGTCCAGCAGCTGTGGAGTGTTCGTTGGTGAAGAAAGATTTACTGATCTTGACTTTGCCGATAATGCTGTGATCTTCACAGAGTCAATGAAGGCTCTGATTGGGGCTCTTGAGAGACTGAGCGAGACGTCTGAGTGTCTGGGATTGTGAGTGTCCTGTATAAAAAACAAGATCCACTTCTTTAATAACTTCTTAGGCACAGGCATCAGTAGTGCGTCTGTCTGCGGGGAGAATTTCGACCTCGTTGAGAGATTCACTTACTTCAGCAGTGACATTCATGTCTCTGGTGACTCTTCCTATGAAGTCAGCACATGGATTGGAACAGCATGGGGGGTCATGAGGTCACTAGAAAGGGGTGTGTGGCACTCCCGATATCTTTGCAGGAGGACGAAGGTCCAAGTCTTCAGGGTCCTGGTGCTCCTGTCTTGCTGTATGGCTGTGAGACAGGAATGCTATCCAGTGAGCTGAGATGAAGACTGGACTCCTTTAGTACTGTGTCTCTTTGGAGAATCCTTGGGTTGACTTTGTGTCGAACGAGTGGTTACTAGAGGAGTCCCGAATGAGGCACATTACCTGTGTCAGTTACGGCACTACGGCCATGTGGCGCGTTTCCCTGAGGGTGATCCGGCTCGCAGGATCCTTATTGCCGAGGACCCAAGTGGCTGGATCAGGCCAAGGGGACGCCCACGTAACATCTGGCTGTAGCAGATGGATGGCCATTTCTGGAGGGTGGGACTGGACCATGTGTCTGCCTGGGGGGTCGCCAGCCGGGATCCCAAGGAGTTTCGCCGTGTGGTGGGTGCAGCAATGTGCTGCATCAGCGCATACTCCCCAACCTGATCTGACCTAACAATATATCACCTGTGATTCTCCTGTGATGGAATCATTTTCAGTATTCTGGGGATGATATTTCCTTCCCATTTTCGAAGGAAGACGTCAGCCTTTCCTGGAAACATTTTCCCAAACTCTGTGTCAAACTGATAAACCGGACAAAATGCAACAGTTACTGTGATACCAAAGAGACTTAAAGGAGTTTCTCTCAGCAGTGTTGAGGGCCAAGAGATTGTAGTTTGTAAAGGCAAGGCCTCTGGATTTGATTAAAAGTTGCTCTGTCACTAAAACCCAAACTAATAAATCCAAAATTTATACTTGCAGCTGAAAGGATTTAATAGAACTATATGCAGTACATAGTGAATACACAGAACTAAAAGTCATCACCTATACATGGCTGTGGTACTCTATAGTGACCACAGACCATGTATGCTCAATACAACACTTTAGTGTTTCATTCTGAATTATTTATGCATTTTTATACAAAACTGAGAAAGCAGAGTCCGATAATCCATGAAGGAGGGTTAATGACCTTGCTCAAGGGCACAACAGTGAAATCACTCTGCTGACTCTGGAATTTGAACCGGTGACCTTCCGATCATAGGCACAGGATCCCAACCCACCAAGCCCCCCCCCCAATACAATGAATTATCTAGGATTCAGATGGTTGTGTACAGTATGCATACATAATAAGCATGGCATTCTACAAAGCAAGGTTACTACTCATCTTCGACCAGGGGCCACATGCTTGCAGTCCATAACCTATGACTGCTGTAGGTTTTTGCCATGCCTGATTTGATAGTCACAAGGTACTCCTACGTGGGTTTCTTTCTTCTAGTCTCAGACTTCCACTCCACGATCGAGTCCTTTTCTGCTTCTTCGAGTGTTTCCAATGTAATGCAAACTCGCGAGGAATCGCTGGTCCTGTCTCACCTATGCTGACAGTGTCACTGATAATCATAAAGACACCTCTTTAGATTTCTTAGCTTGATCTCAATGAACACGCTGCGGGACACTGGATCATAAGGATGCTCATAAATGATAATAAATCAGACATTTGTTATCCTTTTTCAAGAGACACTATTACCCATGCAGTTTATGTATCCAGCGGGTTTTCTATCATACCTGATGAATCTCTCCTTGGGGGTAGTTAAGATTACTGAAAGGTCACTATAGGGCAGTTCTGACATTTGGCTTAAGTTATCTGGCTACCTGAGAACAATATGCCCCAGGGCCCTGTATCATGAAATGGGATTTGTTAGTTAGTTAGATAACTTGTGAGTACCCCAGTTTAAATTTACTTTATCTTTGTTCACTTACATTTAACCCAAACTACCTTAAATCTGACAAGTTATCTACTGTACCTAAACACCAAATCTCATTTTGTGCTACGGGCCTCTGGTCATGCCTGTTGGATGGTAGTGGCCTATCAACCATGAGGTTGTGGGTTCAAACCTAGACCCTCATTTATCAAAATTACACAGGCACAGGTACCATATTGTGTTGTACGACTGAACTACTTACAAATCCTTCATTCTGTTCATCATGATCTTCAGTGACGGGAAAACTTACGATGCTTCTAGCCAATATCAGTTTGTCAGCACTGGGTCTGTAACCGAACACATAATACTGAAGACATTTACTTAAAAGTTTGACAATAAAAAAATACTCAAACTGTACTGTCAAGAGATTACAACGGTAAAGCAATGGTATCATCATAATTATGAAATGCCATTACATACATCCTACAGAACATTATAGAAATTGAAACTACTGTACTGCGGTCTTGCATTCCAAGCTGAAATTGCTTAGGTAGCATTATACCCAGGTACAAAGCAGTCTCTTTTGAATTCTGCTTACTCCCTCTTTATTTTCAATTGCTGATAGTAAAAACTAACAAAAAAGCCTAAAATCACCATTTTGCTCTAAAATATTTAAATAATGCTTTTGCATAATTGTTATCCATGTCTAACAACAGACACAGGCATAATAGTTAAAAACTCAAAAGATATGAATCTAGGTTTTGGTGCCCTTTTCCCATATATACTGACGATTTCCATTGTTTGTCTCTCAAATTATGTGATCAAACTGGTTTACTTTAAATGGAAAAACCTGCAGAACTGGACGCAGTGACAGGACTATGTACCATTAATGAATTTTTAGAAACATTTCCGCAATGAACATATTCATTGTTAAATCCTGCCCAGTTCTTGTAAGGGAGATTCCTAGGAATACACCCTCCTTCCCAAGAAGTACTGTAAACTGGACATCACACTAGTTGCATGAAATAAAAAACAAACAAAAAATAAAACTGACTTTAATAGAAAGACGTACAATCGCCTCTATTGAACCAATTCACTGACATCAGCTTTCACAAGGAGTTTCCGGAAGTTTCATAATCAGCCCACTTTACCTCTGCGATACTTGCATGAGGGAAATAGTTTCAGCAAAGGCCATTTAAATCTGGGTTTCTGTCGAACACCAGGTTTGGTTCAGATCATTAGTTGTTATGATAACTGATTCGGTTTCTGGAATGGAATCTCCGGAGTTCTAAGTTGTTAAATGTGCTTTTTGGAATACCTCCTAGGAGACTGTGGGGTACTGTGTTAAAAATCACCTAGCTATTGCTAGGTAGCAAACCTGTTACCTATGTAGCTTCCAACAAAATGGAAAGCAAAGAGGTTCATCCAAGAGATTCATCCAACTTTCATTCACATGAACAATCAAAAGAACTGAGACGTGCGAGTGAGTCACCATTCAGACATTGTCAACTAATTTGCAGTCTGCAAGGTGATTAGCCAAATATTTAACGCAAAAGTTGTTCACGTAGTGGTAACAAAAAACAGTCCTGTTAATTAGCACATTATTTTTTAGAGTGCATCATCCTTAAATAAATCATAGCTCAGCTAAGAGTGCCAGACCTACTGTAGCCAGAAATCCATTTTCTGAGAAAATTACATTTATTTATTTGGCAGGTGGGTTTTTTCCAGAGTGGTATACAGTTGAAAAAGCCGGGTCAGCTCGTCCCTGGAGCAATTGAGGTTAAGGGCCTTGTTCAAGGTTCCAATAGTGGCATAACTCAGCCAGCCAAGGGATAGAAACCAACAACCTTGTGATCAAGGGCACCGAGTCCCAATGTGCAGAGTCACACAGCAGGGGATGATCATATACCATCTGAGCAACATACTCAACACGAATTAAATGTTTGACAACAGATGCAGCCTGGTTTTATGTTCGCATACGCATAATAACTCGGGAACAAAAGGCACAAAAAGACGACAACCATTCTAGCAGTGCAACGTAACACACCTGCCAATAATTGAGCATCAAAGGGTCAGAGGCAGATAGGGGTAAAGTAACTCAGTTTCCAGGAAAGGAATTCAATCCACAGCATCATGTAGAGAGGAACACATAGAGAGAGAGAGAGAGAGAGAGAGAGAAGCCCAGCCAGACTGCTGAAGAGTGCCGCTCTGATTGTTAGAACTTGATATCATATGGTTGCTGTGCTTAATTATGCAGAAAACAAACTGTGCTTAAGGGATTATCCTGCATTGCAGTGGGTGACCGTTAATATGTCAGGCCACATTGCGTGGCGTCCTGCGTTTGCAGGTGGGCCGTCTGCTTCATCTCAGTCAAGTTCTAG
This sequence comes from Mormyrops attenuatus, assembly GCA_026777985.1. Classification (NCBI taxonomy): domain Eukaryota; kingdom Metazoa; phylum Chordata; class Actinopteri; order Osteoglossiformes; family Mormyridae; genus Mormyrops; species Mormyrops attenuatus. Next base: position 20,502,449 of record JAODKC010000041.1, read on the forward strand.
TGGCGGAGCCCTCTCGGAAGTGCGCTACACCTGAATCAAGCTATTGCTCATTTTAGAAGCGGTTTTGTTAAAAATGTGTTATTGGACAACTGATGCATGCAGTCCATCATCGTTTATCCAGTGGGTCAGTGTTTTCCGATCCAGTCCTCGGGGACCCACAGACAGTCCATGGTAGGGAGCTGGGAGGGACCAAAAATGTGGACTGTCTGGCAGGGAACTGGGAGGGAGCAAAATGTGGACTGTCTGGCAGGGAACTGGGAGGGAGCAAAAATGTGGACTGTCTGGCAGGGAGCTGGGAGGGAGCAAAAATGTGGACTGTCTGTGGGTCCCCAAGGACCGGGTGGGGAAAAACTGTAGTAGGTTACAGTGAGCCTGGAGTCAATCCCAAACAGAATAGAATACAAGGCAGGAAGCATCCTTGTTGGGGTCCCAGATACAACAAGGAAAAATCTGTGACCTCTACAACATACCACCCTGAATTTGTGACCTGCACCACCTACTCTCTTGATTTCAAGTTGTACTGCATATCTTTCCCTGACAGTTTGCAGATCATTTCTTTTTCATTCAGAGTTTGTGTGCCATATTTTTTGAGCTAGCAACTTTTTGAATGATATATCACCAGCTTTTATAATGAATACATTATAACTATAGAATTAATGTTTAGCTTACTTTCTACTGAGGCGGAAATCACAACATTGAACTGAACATTCAGAACCATGCCTGCATTCATTATTGCACTTTCTGGATCTGTATGCCTTTAAGAAACAGGATTTCATATGAGAAATACTAGGTGTTATATAATTAAATAGGTTATATGGGTGCCTGTAATTTTCAGTTTTGTATTCGAAAAGCAGGCTGAATCAGAACAGTGCGGAAATCGAGATAGCCACCTATGGTACCTATTAGAGGCACGTTTGATGTGAAAACAGGCCGTCGGATATGAAAAATGTACAGGATGTTTTGAGAAGGATCCAGAAATATCTGCCAGGACAAGCAGAAATGAAATTAAGAACACTGACTGAATGTCTATATGTTCAGGAGACTTTCTGCAGAGCCCTTGAACAAAGTGTTTAACCTGAATGGCTCCAGTAAAACCATAAGCTGCTTTAGATGAAACCATCACTTAAGCAATGAATTTGACATTTAATTGTCTGTAGGCAAATGAACGTGATAAAACAGGGCTCAAGGTCCTGAGTCAAATCTAGAGTCACTCAGTGGGAGCTGTTATCTGACTATGGCATCATTTCAAAGGTGATTCTGATGATTTTTCTAGGTGGGGGGCACAAGAGGGGCCATAATTCATACAGAGGCCCCAACCTTACCATTAGCCAATGATGTGTTTTGAGCTGGTGAGTGACAGGGGCGAGGACCAATCAGCTTTTAGGCAGGGCCAGCCCACCTGTAGCCCTGCCTCTGTAATAGTCCCCTGCATCATTTAGATACACCTCTGATTCTCTAATCTATCAGAAAACAGTTGAAATCGGAAATGACCGACCAGCCTAGACTTTAAAAAAATGTGATGCGGACCTGGTTAATGCGGAGTGGAGCTTCGCGGGTCACAGCTCGTGCGAGTGGTGTTGTTTCCCGTGGACAGGTGGCAGGCCTGATGGTTGAGCAGCTCCTTCATAACAGAAGGCCTTCTGGAGGCCACAGGGATGCTGAGAAGGTGCTGATTTGAGTTGGCGCCCCACCGGGGCTAAGTGCATGGCAACCTTTACGGGGATGGGGGGTGGGGGGGCAGCCATTTGCTTGCACTCATGCAAAACCACTAAAGGGAGAAAGATAAGACTTGACAGGGAACCAGTGGACGATGGCTGATAAATCTGGGTGTGCTCTATGACCTTTTTACCCCCTGTTGTCTGTTTATTGAGTACTGTGCCATGTTTCTTCCTCAGGGATGGGGGTTCTCATGCTCTTTATACCCCCAAGCTGTAGACACCAATCAGTCTGAAGCCAAGATGCCATGTAGGCTTTGAGCACACAGAAATACCAGCCAACCCCCAACTTCTCAAGCTGTACCCTGCCCCCTGCTGGTGCTGCCAGGTATGGCACGCATCTTGCAGGGCACTGCCTCTGTTCCCTCCATTTTGGTCTTCAACTGCAACATGTGGGGACTGAGGGGGGGGGGGGGGGGGGGGCGGGGGGGG
>JAODKC010000041.1:20508061-20528194 GCA_026777985.1 Mormyrops attenuatus
AATGTGAAACAGCTGGATGAGTCTTTCAATCAAGGAAACGAACCAGTCAAAGCACAAGAAGAGCTGAACTATTTAGCAGAGCACAGGAGCCTTTCAGTTTGAAAGTAGTTTGTAAAACCCAAAGTAGCCAAAGTGTCCTCCATGACATGGATTATCTGGTCACCCTAGTCTATAATTCATTTGCAAGAATGTGACCTTGAGCATGTCCTTCAGTAAGCCTGCCACAAAGACCCAAACTCTGTATGTTGTTGAATTTTTCTCGTATATGTTGTGACAATCAAAGTTATGAAATGTACGTTTGAGACATACCGTGTGCCTATGTGTGAGACAAGGACCGCACCATCTTTTTACAAGTTGGTTGAGAAGCACACATGCTGCAAACAAATGCCCATTGCTGAGCTACTTTTATTTTTGTGTGTGTTTCTCACCTTAATGGTAACTTTTAGGCTACGTGTGGCTTATTTTGTTCATGTATGATCAAATACTAGGTGTATGACCGGGCTTGGTGAGTTTGAGTAATTTTTAATAAACAGCAAAAATTGTGGAAATCCCAACAACAGGGTGGCTGTGATTTTCTACTTAACATCTTCTTTCTAATGTCTCTCTCAACCAAGAAACGCAGACCCTAACTTTTACAAAACGCAGACCATGGCCATCATTCGGTCCAAACTGCAACCCCATGTATTTTAGCTCCGATACCAATCTTCCTTTAAAAAAATAAATAAATAAAAAAATGCAAAACTCAAGCCCCAGGTAAACTTGACTTGCCCCTGGAAACTCCCCTGGTGTAGTTAACAGAGGGATCCAACCATCTGTTTTGCTCATTCTCGACTTTTCCACGCCGCGTTTCCTTTAAAGACAGTATGTAATTTTTGCATGAGCCACCTGCAGTAATTTTTGAATCTTGTTTTTTTTTGTCCGAGCCTTAGGGGTCGGCTCCATTTGCACAGACAGCGGAGGCAACATAGAGTTCCTCAAATACAAAGCTTAAAGAAGGCCAGAAGACCCCTTTTCTATGTTTTCCATATCTCCGGACCCAAGGGTCTTGCTTAAGGGCCCAACAAATATGCAGCTACTCTGCTGTGCACAGGATTCAAATTGGTGACCCTGCAATGACAGGCACAGAGGCATAACCCACTGAGCCAATCAGAACACTGCATTGGCCGATGCCCTTGGGATCTACTGTCTACTATAGGCCCTCACAAACGCTGGTGGAAAACAAGCACGCTGTAAGAATTTTCTATTACTTTTAGGGGAAAAAGGAGACTATGGGAAGGAGTTGTGGAGTAAATGAGGTTTATTTAATTAACGAACAATCTTCTCAAATGTCAGATCCTTTGTTTTCTTTGCGTTTTTCACTCCCTTCACATTATGAGATAAACATTGTTTATCAGAACTGAAGAGCTTCATCCACAGGGATTAATTTATTCTAAATGTATTATGTCTCAAATGAATGCATATGAAAATTCCTCCAAACGATGAGTAATATACAATAGCCAATGAATGAATACCTTTCTCAGTGCTTACCCAATGGTGTAGCCTCTACTTTTACAAATATTACACTTCATGTAATTGTATTATGCACTAATAAAAATGCCCCCAGAAATCACATGTAACTGCATTCTAAATGCAGTGATTTACATTCCATGTTTTGCTTAGGCAGGAGACAGGAATCACTTGGGTCATTTTAACAGAAATGACTAAGTGCAATTTAATATTAATTAGGTAAAATGTCATGTCAAGCCTAATGATTTAACAATTGGCGGCCTTAAGAAAGTGTGTGGAAGGAATTGCACGTCACAACGGCACTTCAGAAGATGCGTGTGAATAAAACTGTACCAGCACAGACTTGCTGACTTTCTATCTAATACTACCAGTACGGGAAGTGTGGCACGGCACCGTTGAATTAATGTATGCCCACAACCCGACTAAGGGGCATTTATTAGTTGAGCAGGCACCTGGATGTACTAAAAGTCAGTATTTCTGAACTTTCCCACACAAATTACATGAATCATATGCCACCATCTAATAACAGCAATGATTAACAGCAAGAAATCGGATCTTAAATCCAATGTGGGGATGTCACAGGCTAGTTCAGTAAAAAAATATTTTAGCCCAGAAAATTTTTCACTGACATGGTTGGTACACAGTCAGTTCCTATCAGTCATCCAAAAAATGTCTGATTCTGACAAACTCATATTTAAGTCTACATTAGGACACTTTGGCAATGCATTGAATATAATTCTGGTTTTTCAACCTTTTTTTCGATGTAGTTTAATTGCCAATAATACAGGTGTCTATTAAAATAATCTTTGCTTATATTGTTCTCACACTGGGGAATGAAAATTAACTCACACGGTAGCGCAAGGAAATTATAATGCGTTATTACTTCAAAGTTGACATTAAGACGTTAACTTTGAGAGCCCTCCATGCAATTTTTTTACTAGCCAGCGGCTCGCTGTGCAGGTGTTTTTGGGCTTGGCCTTCGTTTAAATGCTTTGGCTCAGGGGGCAACTTAACCTTCAGCCCTAGTTGAAGCTGTATATAGCCTACAAACAAGACAAACCTGAACAGGCAGCAATGCAACGGAGCTTATTTTAAATCTGATTTTTAATTTAATCCTCTGAACATAGTTTTATGTTAATCCAGAGTACTTAAAATAAATGCATGCAGCATAAATATTCTGCAAGCTTACCTTTTTATCTGGAAAGGACTTAAATGTTTTATTTTTGGGAAAGGTTGCCACATGAAAAATTCATTTGTAATAAATGTTTCTGCAGGAGAACACTAAAGAAAGTAAAATATATTAAAGTGCATAACATCCTCGATTGCATCTGGTTAGGGTATGGCGGGGGGGGGGCAGTTTTATTTTGCATCCTGTAAACACAATTTGACTATGAAGTACTGCTCTTAAAATGGGACACCATACTTGACAATATGCAGACACTCGAAAGTAAAAACACAGTAGCATTTCCTAGTCTCAACATAAAAAACAAGCAACAGAACAAGTCTCACACACAGACTCATTAACTAAAAAGAAAAACATCAGAAAACCTCAGAATCAACCTTCCATCCATTGAAGAGTAAACTGCAACCCAGTCAGGGAGCCTTTTTAAAGTTCTCACGGTTTTAAGTTGTGCTTCAAGCTATTACCCGCATTTATGTCAATGTGCCAGAACTGGAGTCATTTTGTTAATCCTGTTCCCTGTCAAAAAATAACCACACAGATAGTCTCAAACAGCCATGCGGTTAACATTTGCAGTCACAAAATGACACGTGACTCCCCGACTGTGATATATAAATACACACGTACTGTATCAGACGGGAATCCAAACGTGAAGACGCCGATGGACAGACAAGGCAATGAATGTTTTCTAAAAACCCATTTTATACTACAGATAAATGCTCTACATATGCCATGACTGTTAAACGACAACAAAAACATTACGATTCGAGGCTCCCGCTATGACAAGTTACCCGAGGACCCCGGGAAATTAATACGGTTATCATTACAGTGCTACAAATGTGCAATGAGAAAGAGTCATGGTTCATGTACCACAGCGACATTAACCAAACGGGAGATGCTGCGTTATGGAGACATCAGTAAGCGGCACCCGGGAACAGCGCCGCATTGAAATGTAAAATAGATTTCTAAGCACTGGGTACTTCTTTTTTTAATAATATGCAGCTTCGAATAATTAACTTTTACCACCTGTGACACTGATTACAGGATTACAATACCTATTTGTTACAATTAAAATGCATTCGGCCATCATAGTAAAGATTTCTTTTTTATGTCCCAAGGCAATTAAGTTTCTGCCTACAATCTGTGAGCTTTCTCTTGAACCATTTCTTTTCTAATCACTGATACGCTTGCAGTCAGTCATAGTCTTTCCAATTATACGTAAACATCCACAGACTTCCTAAATTTACGGCAAGTCCAACACGCTTTAGGGAAGAACTATACTAATCTGACAAGACCAGTGAGTCAGATGGATTAGTGGGAAACTAATAAGCAAGTATTTTGTGCTGTGTCTCAGCGGGCACTGCTGCCCCAGGTCGTGGGTTTGATTTCTGAGCTGACCGTGCGTGGAGTTTGTCGTCTTTGTATGCCTCGGTGTGTTCATGCTCTATTATTTTCTATTTGCTTTTCACCTACAATCCAAAGATATCCAAAAAATGTCTGATTCTGACATACTCATGTTTAAATCTACATTAGGACACTTTGGCAAAAGTGGTTCCGGATGTATAGACTAATGATGATTCGCAGACCGACACCAAAGCAACAGACTGCACAGAGCACACTGCATTGCTGACTTAAAACAGATGTAGAAGCTGTTTTCTAATTGATTAGTGGACATAAGTCAGTAGCCATTAACTATAGTTTGGTGGCTTTGCCAGTGGTATTCTAAGACGAGGTTTGAACCACTAATCTCCCACAGAGACTGGGACGCCATCCACATCAGCGATAAGGAAGATCCCCCCCAGTGACCCTGCTGAGGTCAATATAATATGGTGTGTGAAACTCCATATACAATACAATAGGCTGCATGGGAACTCTTCAAAACAAGATGTATGTATGCATGTAGATATATCCTTGATCATGAAACAGGGGAATGGTGCCTCGCCTTGCATTTTCATAGCCAAGGGGAAAATGCAGGCAAACTGGACCTTTCAATATCCTAGAAATAGGGGAACCTATTTGCACCCTCTTACTTAGATAGATAGATAGATAGATAGATGGATGGATGGACAGATGACCGATAGATGGATGGATGGCAGATAGAGATGGATGGACAGATGGCAGATAGAGATGGATGGATGGATGGATGACAGATAGAGATGGATGGATGGATGACAGACAGATAGATAGATGGACGGATGACAGATAGATAGATGGAAGGATGGACAGATGACAGATAGATGGATGGATGAAAGATAGATAGATGGATGGACAATAGATAGATGGCAATGGAGGGCAATGCAGCGCCGCCTCCACGGCACTAAAAGCCAGTCGAGGCGCCCACAAGGACCCACCACGCAGCTGAGTATACCACCTTAAGCAGGCCGCTGTACGTTGTCTGCTGTACTCCCAGACTGTAACCCCTTTGTCCCCCCCACCCTAAATAAACCTCGCCCGAGGCATTTGTCTGCACCATCATCTGACATGCTTCCTTGCCGGCCACACATTCATCTATCTATCCCTCTTCCATCCGCTTATCCTGATCTGGGGAGCAAAATGTGACAAAAGCAGTCTGAAAGGTTTACAATCTCCTCAAACCTGCATTAAAGACCTGCTTATTATCAACGCCTCACTCCTGCATCCCAGAGTCATTTCTCTGACAGACAGGATCATTCAAAGTCACGCCAATCTTAAAAGCTCGCATGAACTCCTTTTACATTTATTTTCATTTGTTCCTGGTAATGGTTATGCTGTCTTTATTTATTTATTTATTTATTGCATAGAAAAAAGACTGTCTTCATTCATACATTACAAAAGCAGTCCGATTGCACATTTTGGTCAATCGTTTGACGTAAATTAAGATTTTTCATTTTTCTTATTCATCTTAGCTATTGCTTTCTGTAACACGCCAAATGCAATTTCGAAATGGAGGCACAACGCTGAGGTCCCAGCAAACGCTGAGAAGCCATCTCAATGGCTCAGGTACTTAATGAAGCACACGACAGGCAATGCGAGATGCCGTCAATGCAGTGTTTCATGCGGTATCCGTGAGCGCAATATCTGGGAGAAAGCAAGGCCTTAGTTTAATAGACAATTTTCAGACGTTGCGAGCCACGCAGCCAAGTGTGGAATAATATGCCGGGATTAAAATCGGCACCCATCCCAGGCGCTTGGCGCAGGTTTCGTACGAGCTAAAAATCCCGTGAGCAATGGAAAGAAATTTAATGAAAAAAGAGTCGGTTTTGTCCCGGAACTTAATGCTTACATACATTTTACACCGTATTTTTAATAATCAGACATGCTAGTTAAATGTTAGACTACGACACAATCGAACAATAATTTATATCCCTTAAAGTAATATTTCGTTGAGTATATTATTTTAATAGCAAATGCGCGTCTGATATTTCATATTAGAATAATGCTGCCTGAATTTACATTTGGGGGAGCAAGCGGTCGGCATATAGTGGGGGGTCGTACTTAGTTTTGTCGGGCTATAAAAGCGCCGGTTTTGCTTCTGTTGAAATTGCTGCTGAGACTCGCTGTACGGGTGGAGGCTGTCGGAGGGCTGACACGACCGGAGCTGGATGGCAGTTAGGAGGGCAATGCCGCGCCGCCTCCACGGCACTAAAAGGCAGTCGAGGCGCCTACAAGGACCCACCACGCAGCCGAGTATACCAGCTTATGCGGGCTGCCTCCGTACAACCTCCGGATCCAACCGACCTGCTGTACGTCGTCTGAGTACACCGTGTCCCCGGATTTGGGTCAATAAAACATCCAGACACCGATCGCTTAATACAGTACGCAATTCTTCTTAAATGATTACTGTATACAAATCCATTGTATACAGTAAGAACATCATGTGCATTTTAAAAAATTGTATTCAATATTTTTTCACATAATGCGAGATGGCGAGGTTAAAGGAAGATTTAGAATTGAGACTTAGAATGTAGATAAAAATACCCCCACACATCCCGGTCACCACTCACGAATGAAAAACGTAAAAGATTTGTAAAACTTCATATAACAATACCTACGTTCTCTTTCATTCATAGCAAGTACAAGGAGTACCCCATCTGACATTTCTTGGCATGAGTCACCGGTCCATCTGTACCATTATAAAAAAGGGGAGGGGGGGGACTGTTCACTCCCTCCTACTTAAAGAATTATATATCAAGTGTGAGTCAGTGTGCCTCCCTATCCTGCCTCCCTCAGGACCCCAGCAGTCATACACTGAGGGGGTACTGGAAAAAAGGCCTATTTATGCAAACAAAGCAAGTTGCAGCGACGAATCAGTCAGCGGACCTACCCGTAACGCTCAAGAGGTTAAGCGTCATTCCGCAGGTCCAAGCGTTGCCTTGGTTTCCATTACCATCGTCACAATCGGCTGTCGCTAAGCGCTTAAAGCAGGGGACGGAATGGGGTGGCTGATTATTTCGGAGTACACAGGGGGCACAATGGACATGTAGCGAATGTCGTCTTTTAATGGCGTTTCATTTGTCAATCAAAATATAATTCCGTGATTCTAAAATAATCATTTTACCCATATGCCGTAATCTATACTCCTTCCATGTGCTTTAAATTCTAGTATATTACATATATTTTGTCGCAACTATCTTTTAAGAACAAATATTCGTATGTTTTCAAATTTTGAAACTGATGTTTAAAATGTACGATCCCTTTAATTCCTGGTGATGTTGTAATGATCTGTAGCGACGATGGAAATGGTATAGGGAACACGTGCTGATGCAAGAAATGCATTACGTCATCCCAAATACCTGGGGAAAATACACATCATGCGTTCCTGTGTTGGTGCGCCTGCGCGTGTGTGCATGCTGTTTTAGTAAACGTCTACGTTCATAGCAGGCAGACTATAAAACAATTTCTTATAAGCCCCGGTCCTACAGTTTCAGTTTGTATGAGGAGTTGGTTAATGATGGCAAGAGCTACTGATCTTTGGGAGTTCAGCACCTGGACTATAATTATAAATACCATAATAACAATAATAAAATTATAAATGACTGGAAGAAAGGCTAACAGAAACTGCGGCGTGAAAGGAGGTTGACTCATGGAAGGTGAAGTCTGGAGAGACATTTGTGGGGCGACTGGAATCGGGTGATTTGTCTCCCAGAGATGTTCTTCTTACTGGCTCAAGAGTGTTTATAACTTAATTTGATTTACTCTTGGTACTTTCTCATTTGCTTTTTCTTCTCCTTAGTTCTGATTTTGTTGAAAATTCTTTCAAAACACAGCAAGGCAAGTTAGGTGACCCTTGTAGAGCAGAAAGGTGCCATTCTTTTAAACACACACACATCAGCTCCCTCCATCACCTACGGCCCCCAATGGACTCTGCTAGCTGTATGGGGAAGTGGACCCCTTTTCTTACTGCGCCAGTTTATTCACACTCATGTATGCATTTGCTGCATATTCCGTGATAGTTAGGACCCTCTTGTTGGTGACCTAGGTGTCAATCACCAGAACTGCAACTGTCTTTTAATGAGAACGTCTGCATGAAAAAGGAACTTTGACTATTATCATTGGGATGTCTTTCAGTATCCTAATAAAAACCACGAGAATTCATGCTGCTGTACAATGTAATGAGCCTGTCTGTCAAATATGGATTTTCTACTATGTGTATCCCCCCCAGCTGTTTCGGAATGCGTATAGCTGGGGCATTTTTTTTATTAGTGATGCATGGAGCAGAATCAGCATCTCAAGGCAAATGACAGTTTGGATTCTGGAGGGCCAACACTTTAGTTAAAACGATTGACTAAAATAATGACCCTGCACTACTGTTACTGCAGAATAGGAAAAAATATTAAACAAGTTAGCTATTTGTCTTCCAGATGCCATGACTTGTGGGAAATCCCATAGTTTACATTTTTGAAACTGTTCAAATTTTATGTGGCTGCTTGCAGATGCAGTCACCATTAAGTATTTCATCCAAGGGTTCAACAGAAGATCCCCTCTTAGGATTTAAAGCTGCAATTATTAGTAACTAATTCATTTATTTAACTGCACAAAACTACTTTGCTATTACTTTGCTATAGGGTTGTATTAAAGGTTGATTCTTCTTGATTTCATAAATCTAAGGGCGTCTTCTATAAAAATCTTATGTTCCAGGGATACATTATTAGCTACACTATGGTAGACCTGCAATCACATCTTGTTTGACCTCTCGGGATTCTAGAAAGTTTTAATTCATAATAATAAATCTAGAGGGATGTGATTGCTTGGCAACGGGTAGTAGCTGCAGCAATTCTGAAGGACCAATCACACGCCTCCCTCCCTGAAAAAGCCCTATGTTTTCTGCAGAGCCGATTGAGTATTTTCTTCAGTATGTTGCAACACATCTATACATGAAGGGTGATTTATGTGTCAGCTTAAAATAGACGTCAATGCAGGGTATAATGGTGGAGATGTGACCATTTATCTCTTGATATAGTCACCTGACAGCAGTGGTAGATCTTCAAGGACAAGGAGGTTCATGTAATACTGTAAAAATGCCTAAATCGCTCACCCAAATGCACAAACAATTCCTGTTACTTACTTATCAAATAAACTGTACACAGGATGAAAGCATTTAATAGACTCATTAATTTGAAAAACATCTCAGTTGTGCAGTCACAAGAAATTATTATATGGATAAATACGACCACCTTATACTACAAACAATGAATAGGTCCGGGACAAAACAATAGAGGATTTCCGTCAGCTCTTAATGAGAAATGAGTGCTATTGCATAGCTGTTGTGTTACATAATTTGTGCTGCGCTCAGATCTGGACTGTGTAAAAATTGGTTGCTCTTAAGCCGAGTTTAACAGCAAATGAGATGGCAATTGTATTCATCGTTCTGCATGACAAGAAGGACACTGCAGCTCTCTTTGGGGCAGGTAATAAATTCAACCAGGAGCTCAAAATGAAGTCTTTTTATTAGCCACTGTATAAATACTGGCTCATGGGAGTTTTACTTACACAAAAGTGTTCTGAATGCAGAATGAAAAATGATTGGTTGGAGAGACAACCATTCTGATTGTAGAGGAGGTGGATCCAAGCAACTAGAGGAGGTGGGACCATCCAATCAGATTCCTTGGCCCCGCCTCCTCTACTTATTTAGACTCACCTCCTCAACAATCTGATTGGTTATCTCTGTGAACCAATCATTTTTCGGTATACCCTCAGAACATCTTTGTGCAAGTGAAACTCCCATGAGCTAAACACTGGCATTTCTAATATTAATCAAAGGATAAACCACATTCTATGTCCTGTGAGGTGATATTACCTTATTTTTCTAGACTGAATGCTAATCAAAGGTATTTTCTCTGATATCCCACCCACTAATTTTGGTAGCCAGGGAAGTCCCTCACTAAGCCAGCTGTACTTGTGTGTAAAGAAAGTATATATATTTTTTATTCCGTGTGTAAAAAAATGCACCTCTAGTCGATTCTAAAAGCCCATGTATAATTCACTATTGTTCCATAAGAGAGTAGGGTGAAGACAGGGTTACAAAATATGCTATTATCTGAAAAGGGTCATGGGATGCTAGCAATGACAGAACTGAGGTAGAAGTGTTCATGAATTAGCTTTGAATTTAAACAGAGTGCAGTTACACCCCTCAGCATTGCAACAAACACGATCGCTTCCGTCAAGAGAATCATGCCCCGTGGCTCGCACCTTTGACTTATTTTTAGGATTCGCCGCCGACGTGAAGACAGTCTCGTGTTTCCAGCCTACCGCCGCGCGATGCTCTCACCGATGAGGTCATAACGAGATATGGGAGGAGGGGACTCAAAAAGGTCAAAAGCAATTGGAGGCCTCATAGCAAAAAGCTGTGGCCGCTTGTGATAAATCCCTTCAGGGAAAAGGTCTGCAGGGTCGAATAAATCTGAGTTTCAGAGGCCTGTTGGCTTTTTCAGAACGCAAAGCACCTTTCGCTTTGGAAGTTTATACGAAACTTGTGAACTCGAGTCAGATGCTAAATCATGCACGTGTGCTTGAAATGACTGCAACTGCACTCTTGTGTAAATACCATCCAGATTACAATGTATGAAGACTTGCAGAATTTTACAAAGTAAAAAAGAGTATTGTTATCCAGCAGACTCATATATATGCAGTATATATATGCTGGGCTCTTGTATGTGCAACTCCCAGTCTGTAAGCCATTTCATTTGTTAGTCAAATTTGTACAATGAATCATTGTACAATTTTACAACATTGTACATTAAGACAGCTCTGTGGCAAGGATTCAGTCTTCAAAAAGTGCCAGCAACACTGCATGCTGCATATACAGGGGGCGAGAAAAACACCACATGAAAAGGGACTTTAACTTTGAAGTAATTGAATCACTATTACAAATGCACCTTCAAGGTGAACCATATTAGCTTGAAGGCCAGTTAACAGTATGTCAGTTATGAAAAAGGTCTGCCAATGAGCACCGCCGAAGCGTTTTCGAAAGTAACATTGGGTAACCAAGATTGTAATTGTAGGTGCAGCGCCTGTAAAGATGATGGTTACCAGTTAATTGCTAATTGACATTGACAAATTGATATTTAACAGTGGCTAAAAACCACAAAAATATCCACAGAATTGAATCAGTACCTCTATCATCCAGCTTCAACAAAAACTATGTCGTCAGCTTCATAAAGCTTGCATTTTTACAGAGCTGCCATTAGACCGGTTCCTATCAAGTACTTTCTGTCAAACACTGCCCCCTACTGTACAACTGGGGAGTCAAGGCCCTTGGCACAGGGACAGACGCAGTTCCAGCACTGCTTCAATGTTGAGTGTGATGATGCAGGCACATGACTGAGCTGAATGGCTGCAGCTGTGTACAGGGTAAACATTTACACACTCCATTAGAAGCCGACTACTCTAAATCAGAGTTATAGAGCAGCCAGAAGGAGGTTCAGGAGTGGGTTTTGTGCCTGCCCCCCCCCCCCCATGGCCCATTTGTGCACAGGAGGAGATCAGGCTTATCCATCCTCAATAACCGCTTATCCAATTAGAGCGGCACAGAACCGGAGCCTATCGCGGGAAGCTGAGGGCCGACGGCTGGCGTCGACTGAGAGAGGATGTCGCTTCATCACGGGCTCCATCGGGCGAGTGACATGGCTGCTACAGATGCCGCACCCCGAGGCTCAAACCTATTTTTGGGATGCCCTGCTGCCAGTGAAGACAATTGTGCTTTCCCGTCTGGCAGCTCAGAGTCCTCCTGCCGATGAGGTCAGAGCGAGATCCAGGGGCCGCTCCGATCAGGCCTTTACTTTGCTTGGCAGCGTGTGCACAGGGAAGCAGCCGCAGGATGCAGAGTCAGTCAGTCCCCAGCTGCTTTTCCTAAACTGCACATATACACAGCATCACTGATTATGGACAAGCGATGATACGGCATGTTTTTTGGGGGTCTTTTTAATCTGGCTGCATATAGGGGCGCCGCTAGACAATCTGGGCCCCATGAAAGCATATCATGTTGGGCCCATTATTTTTAGGGCCCCTGTCTCTCAGGGGCCGCTGGAATCAACTTAACACCCCCGACCTTTATGGCACCCCTGGCTTTACTCGTACTTTTGGGGCATGTGACAGGCATAATGATAAATTATGCCAACAATAGACTCATTCCTTGATGGAATTTGTTTAAAATAGTGGATTATAGATGTTAATTTTACAAGAAAACAAGTGTTACTATACCACAATACTCACAATATCCAAATGACAATATGAATGTTCATAATGACAATATAATAATTTATCAATATATTGCCCAACCCTAATTGTGTCTAGGTTATGGTTAGTGCTGAACAGGCCATCAGGGCTACCCATAGGGTAAGAATGGATAAGAATGATCAATGGACCGGCAGTCACCCTCTCCCCCCCACCCCTGGTAAATTCAAACTGCCCATGACAAGGAGCTTCAATTCGATTCCAGTTTTGCTCAGGATCCAAGAAAGGGCCTAGCTATGGCTTTGTGTGGAAATTTATCATTTGTGTTCATCACAGTAATTTCTAGTGACTTCAGCTTGCCTCTCAGACTGTTTCCTGTAATCGTCCTGGCTCCATGTAGCCTCCTGTGTTCTGTAGGGGTTAGCGTTTGTCATGTTAGCGGCCACTCGAATGCTTGTCCAGTGAACATTGACTGCTAGGCTGGTTTATCACGTTCTAACTCACGCAAGGTTTGTGGTTCCTTAGAATTCAAAGGCAGTGTTTGGGTTTAATGGAGACAGACAGGCCAACTGCTGAAGATAACGGGTTTATGTCTGAGGACAGAAGAACAAGCATGGTGTAGTGCAGGGGTGGGGAACCTGATCCATGGGGGGCCGGTGTGGGTGCAGGTTTTCGAGATGGCCTCTCAGTCAGCCAATGACAATGGGTCTCCAAGACTGGGGTTGAGAACTACTGTTTTATTATTGGTTGATTGAGATGCCATCCCGAAAACCCGCACCCACACCGGCCCCCAATGGATCAGGTTCCCCACCCCTGGTGTAGTGGATCATCTAAGAGCGAGAACACTGCACTGAACTAGGAATCCAAGACGTGCAACAGAGTGAGTGTTTTAAGTTGATCATACTATTAATCAAATTTGTCAAATTAGTCAAATTTGCCTCATTGAAACCTACATTTGATATGGTAGGATGTTTAATTCATTTACTCATGAATTGAAAGAATATATATGGCATATTAGCTGTTCATTTATGTATGCAAAACATAATAATTACCAAAATACCCATAAGCACCCGCTTTTCCTGGTAAGAAAGGAATACACTTAAGTAATAATTACTAATGGGTTCTAAGCAGGATCTTTGTAGTCAGGCATTATTGTACATGTGGACATGTGAAGGTTAAACAGAACTTCAGCTTAATCATTAGAACAGTTCTGGGGATTTTGCAGAGATACGGCATTATGGAACTAGCAGTACACCAAGGTTCCCCAAAGAATCCCCAGGATTATGGTCCCGTATGGTTTGTGGACCATAAGTATCATCTGTGTTCTCTGTGGCCTAGCCTTCTGTGCCTGTCCCCGGAAAGTCGCAGGTTCAAATTCCTTGCCAGCAGAGTAATCGCGTTGCTGTTGGGCCCTAGTGCAATGCCCTTAACCTGAAAAACTGCTCTGGGGTGCCATAAAAGTGGTTGACCTTGCTTTCTGACCCCAGACTTCATTCTCATAAGAGAGCAAAATGGGATATCTGAAAACTATAAAGTACCTATGTAACTGCTCTTGTACAGATGGCAAATAAAGTCTCATGGCAAATGGCAAATAAAGTATCAATACCATATCAACAATACAACAAATACTTGCATTGAGTTTATTTATTGATAAACAGCACCACCATGTGGATGATCTGAGGCAGTTTGATACCCTGAAATGGGGAAATGATTTGACAACTGACAAGTTGTTTTTTTTTACTGTTACAATTTCAAGAGCCAAAACATAATGACTGATATTATTAATTTATCAAAAAATCACAATCAAGTATTAATTTTTGATATAATTCTGTACCATGAAATGACACCACATAAATATTGTAAGACACTTCATTTTTATGTCAGATGCTTGTTTCTGTTAAATTGTAATTATGCTTTGATTTAAGCATTAATCGTGAAGATTTTGGATTTTAGGTTTAATACGAGTGCAGATGCAGTTCACTTTTAATTTACATAGTTCTTAAAATTGATTCGTTGATTAATGAAAGTGCAAAACCTATTTAGCCAAAGGTGACACAACATTTATACTTAACATTATATGAGGATTTTAAAAATACTTGGAATTAAATAAACATAATTGTACAACTGTATTAATATTTTACACTCATTTTACTGTTTATAACTGGAATTCACATTAAAAACATTATAAAAAATTTATTTTATCTCTGTCTCCGGATTACAGTAAATAATAATAATAAATTGATCCTTTGTGGTGAAATTCTTTTTTCACTTACCCCATCTTGTTCTCCGTGACACACTTAGGTGTGACAAAGTTTGGCAGCAAAGGGCAGCGATTTGAAGTGGCGCCCATGGAGCTGGGGGGTGAGGGCTTTGCTTAAGGGCACACAGACGTGACTATTCTGCAAAAGCCAGGTTCGGACCAGCGACCTTCTGATGTCAGAGACAGAGGCGTAGCCTGCGGTGCCGCACACTGCCTGAATGCATCTGTTTATGTATATAGGAATAAGGTTCATTATCTTCCATCCAGCAATTTAATCTTCCAAAGAGAGCAAAGCGCTCATCCCTTGCAGCATAATGTGCTATAGGGTAGGGGTACATGCCAGACAGGATGCCAGTCCACTGCAGAGCAGAGACAGGATGCCAGTCCACTGCAGAGCACAGACAGGATGCCAGTCCATTGCAGAGCACAGACAGGATGCCAGTCCACTGCAGAGCACAGACAGGCATGCTAGTCAGATACCTATTATACTAGCTGCATGTTTCAAGACTGAGAGAGGGAGCCAGAGTATCCAGAGGAAACAATGCAAAATCTCCGTAGAGAGCACAGGCATTCGAACCCCCACAAAGCCACCCTGCTTCCCCTTTCATTACCTACATCAGTGGTTCTTAACCTTTTTTTGAGTCAGGGACCCCATTCTGAATCTGGTGAAAGCTATGGACCCCCTCCCGAAAACTTCCATGTAAGCACATAACCCCCATTTTGCATGCCATGGATATATTTTTTTGAACTTTCGTCTCATTCGCTCATACACATACAAAACAAAAGTGTCGCGGCGATTGGCATTTGCGCTACTATTTCACCAGATGGCAGTATTTCCTGAAAATTGTGTCCAGTCATTCCTTCAACTTGTCAGACACCATAGTGTGTTCCATTTACAGCACAGATTTTGGGCTTCCCACTGTCAATGGTACTTTTTAACATCAACTGTATTTATATGTGAAAAACAAACAATTAATTTCTTCTGGTCCACATCTTGTGTATAAGTTTGTTGTATTATTTTTAAGAAGCGGGTATCATGTAGGTTTTGTCATGTTCTGACTATTAAATCCCATGGGACAGAACTGGTTTAACGATTCAGTTGAACCATTTATATTAGTGGGAGCAGAACATATAGCATTGTCTGTCTCCTCCATTAGCATAAACTGTGTGACGATTAAGTATTGCTATTACTGATGGTCCATTTATCTGCGCTGCTACCGCAGAGGTCAATACATTTTTCATCATCTTCAACCTTGACAATAAAATGACAACCGTAATCGGTCACTATTAAGTGTGCGTGACTATGCTCTCTGTGAAATTCACTAAGGCCCAATATGGGTCGCTGCAGCTGAATCAGTGACAGAACAAAACAGCACCATTTAGCAGGGGGCGAGGAAATCAGGGGGATACAATGGGATTTTTGTTCCCGGCTTGTAGTATATGGGAAGTGTGCAGCCTATTTAATAACATTAACAATTAGCATTGTTGTATCTCCATATTCCACATCTCTATTTCCATTAGGCTACATTATTTCAAACGTAAGATTGCTGAGTAACATTTCTGTCATCTTACTAATGCTGTCATCAAAACGCTCTTTATGTATATGAAGCATTTTAGAAATAGAGGAATTAACCCTATCGGTGAAATATGCTATATCTCAATCTTTTCATAATTAATTCCTATATGAACTGTATGTGTGTGTTCCTGTTTTTTCTATTCCTTCAACCTGTGAGGACAGATTTTGAAAAGACAGCTGAAAATGAAAGGGGTGAAAGTTGGTGTTTTGATTTTATTTTGTTAGGTTCCTTGGGTGGTGTTCCACAAAGCAGGGGGTATTTCTTATTTAGCTGGCTTACCTTAAGCTCTGAGTCATGGTTGCCCAATAAGTGTTTAGGTAAGGAGCATTCCTATTGGACAATCGTGACTTCTAGCTTAAGTTAAACCAGCTAACTGAGAAACCCTGCTTTGTGGAAAACTCCCTGTATTATAGCTTAGCCCTCCCGCGGGTTCTCCGGTTTCATCCTACAGTCTTAAAATATGAATGGAATGAAAACAGGTGAATTGGCCTTGCCAAATTGTCCGTAGGTGTGAGCGGTGTGGTGCCCCTGCCTTGTACCCGAAGTTTCCAGACCCACGCGATCCTGCACAGGAGGACAAGCGGGTATAGAAAATGGATGGATGGATGGATGGAAGTCCCGAAGATCGCCCTTTGCTTAAAAAAATAGAGTTACCTGGAATGTTGGATGACGATAAAAGAAATATGAACGGCTGTGCATGCATACAAGCAATAAAGCTATTTTTATTAATTTTTTATTTAAATCCTCACAGGTATTAATCACTAGCGAGTTTTACCTATCTGTACGTCAGCCGTTTTCCGCAAATATGGATTTGTATGTCAAAGGGTGGAGAAACAGAAATACGCAATTAGAATTATGGGGGGGATTAGACCGATTAACAAGCAGTTTGATAGTGTGCCTCAGGAACTAATTAATAGACAGGGTGATAATGAAGCAACATGAAATAAATTAAGCCATCTAATTTAAGCTTGTATTCAGAAAAAAAGCGACGGAGCCTCTTGGAATTGACTTTTTACCTTCACATCTTTAGCCACTAGATAACGGTGAGGGTCTTGTAAAGTACAAAGTCACGAAACACTAGGGCATTTGGCTGTTAAACAGTTTCATTAATAAATATGTTTCGTATCGTGGTCCCAAAAGGTTTAATTCGTCTTCCCCCGGGAAACTCCCAGGCTGGTTGGCTCAGATGTCCCTACTGCTCCCGTAAAGCCAATCTGGGGCTTTGGTGTGCACTATGCAGATGGACAGCATTCTTTTTTCCTTGCTTAGATGACATATTTGGCGGGCCACGGAATTACAGTAAACAACAAATGACTGAGAGCCAGAAAAACCACCAGAGAAGCTGGAACAAGAGTTCGCTGATCGCCTGCAAAAGCACGAGGAATGTATCGTGTTTCCTGCAAACAGTCACGTAAGTAGCACACCCGAGCAGAATGTCCTTGTACAGAAACGACTTTTTAACTATCATTAGAAGTTAAGAATAGTTTTTTCAATATTTTTGCTGTTACCTTTCCAGCCGTCAGAAAGAATACCTCAGTTGCTGCGCAACAACGCTATAATCTATCCCCCCTAGGCCTATGTTAGAAATGCAGACTACTTATGACCAAAGATGGAAAATTCGGGTTCAGAAAGTACAAATCCAGACCAAGGTTTTGTTTAAACCAACCAGTTGAGTGTAAAGAGTCACAATTACAGAGTACTCACCTGGTTGGTTGAAACAAAATCTTGGTCTGGATTTGTACTTTCTGGACCTGGACTTTCCACCTTTGCTTAAGACCTCCCCCACAATGATGCAATTGCAATTTTATTTTATGGGACACTTTTAAGTATATTAATGCTTTTAAATACTCTATATGTTTCAAACAGATCCCAGTCTGTGGCATTTTTATTTTTAGGGCGGCAGTGTAAAACGAGTGTTATCATTTACGACTTTGTTTTGAAGTCTTTTGCTTGTCCATCTTTGATTATTCATATACTATGTACAGAAAATATCACTCATCTATCCATCCGACTTCCAAGCGCTTTCCCAATATAAGGTGGCAGTAAATTTTCAGTCCCATTAAAATGTAATTATAATATAAATAATACCAATCCTTGCATCTCCTACAATAACTTATCAAAAAAAGTGATCATCTACCTCCGCTATCTGAATGTCATAATTTTCCCTTGAACCTTTTAGTAATACCTCTGTGACAGTTATTACTGATTCCCACACAAGTCTTCATCATAACAACAAGAGAGCAAAACCTTAAATAATTCACTGAGCTTGATGGTATTATAGTGTGACAGCTGTTTTTCCTGTGCTAGGTTGGTGGTGGTGTGTGGATCAGCAGGTTAGGATGCAGGCCTGTGTTTCTGGTAATATAAAGACTGCCAGCTGAGCAAGACACCAGCTAAAAAGGCGCCTTATCACCTCAGTTTAGTTCATTTTTTACTGAACTAGTCCATCTGGCTGTTAGCAAAAATTCTTCCACCCCTGTTTTCAGGTGAACAGATGGCTCCAGACTGCAGCGTATGTGCCAGGTCATGGACTCCGTCCCTCGTGTACCTGATTTTACACCTCTGGCTCTCCTGAGCCGTTTGAAGTCTTTTCTTTCTATTATGTCAATTATCGTAATTATCTGGAATATCTGGAATAAATAGTGCAGTTTCTTATGGATAAGTAAAATATTCAGCCTTGTGTTTGATTAAAAGACACCAGCAGGACAAATAAAGGCATGAATGGTATGCTTAGTCCAAAAGACATGAAACAGGAGATTAAACTCCATCCCATCCAGGGTGTACCTCTGCCTTGTGCTCTGCTTTGCCTGGGATAGTCTACAGGCTCCTCATGGCTCTGTCAAGATAAATGGCTGGATGATGGATGGATGGATGGATACATGGATGGATGGATGGATAGATATTTTGATCTACTTTATTGGCATACTTTACTAATCCCTTGACGGTAATTTGGGCATTACAGCAGTAAATAGAAAGACAATAAAAGTACACATAAAATAAGATATTCTGAGCCGATTTAGACGTCCTGTATAGTACATAATACCCTGCACCTGTAATAGTGCAAATTAACTAGCTCTTTCCTTGTCCCTTGCTTTCTTGTCCAGCTTTTTTAAAGGGGGGCACTCTCACTCTTTGAATTATCATGGTCGCTCATCGTGGGCTGACTATACAGTTTTCATTCTGTCAAATCAGCCAAGCGTCCAGTCAAACTAATTATTATTCTAATTAAAGTAATTTAACCTTCTGTCTTGGCACTGGGCCTCTTAACAGTTAATCACTAAATTCTAATTCTAAATTCTAACAGGCCAAAGTTGGGATTACTGAGTGTTGTCAATCACTGCGCGCTGTCAATCACTGCGTGCTGTCAATCACTGGCTGGCTGAAAGCAAGGCGACCAGTAGAGCAACAAATGGGAAGAGAGATATACCTGTGATTGACAGTGGCTCATGGTAATTCCAGCCACAGTTGGTTTAACTTCAAAGGGAGACAAAACACAGGCGCCTTAAGACCAGGACTATAGATCCTTGCGTCCCAATGCAGCTCTCCTGTGCAGTTCTGCTTCTGCAGTATCCAGAGCCAGGACTGTAACTCAGGTTTATGTTGCCATTTTGCCGATTTAGTAATGTACTAAACCAGGTGTGAAACCCATTATTTATGTTTAATATGATTCCAACACCTTAGCTCTGCAGCCTGTATTGCTTACATTACTTTATGTATATAATTTATACACTGATTGTCTCGATTGTCCTTGCTTGCCACACATGACACCCAAAAAAAGTAAACTCCTTGAATGTTGAAGTACTTGGTGATTCTGTTCTATGGAAAAATTCCCAAAACCCATTACACCCTTTGGGCAGTGCCAAGAGGAGCATAACATAACACTTTATAGTCTCTATTCCTAATTCGTAGTACTATATACTGTATCTAAAGAGGAGAAAATGTAAAAAGAGGTCTTTAAT
>JAODKC010000041.1:20533971-20566907 GCA_026777985.1 Mormyrops attenuatus
ATGTGTGTGTGTGTGTGTGTGCAAGAATGAAAAAAATTGCCAAATTGTATAGTTCATGTGTATTTATCTCAAGCTACAAATCTTAGATGTTCCCTCTAGAAACAAATGAAACAATTAACAGGAATAAACATTTCATTTGACAACATGCAAAACATGAACGTCACAATGTATAGTGTATTAAAATAATAATAATGATAATTTATTGCAACATTTTATTGGTTTGTCCTGACCTTGTACTGCTGACCCAAAATAATGGTATTGCATTTATAAAAACTTATATACTCTCACAGAGTGTAGTATTAAGCCAAATGTGCTTCAGAGCAAAGAAAACACATAAATCAAAGTTTTACACCGTGATAAAAGAAAGTAATTTCTTGTGGTATTGGATCTCCTCATCGGGCCAGAACAAGCAGGGTTTATAAAGTTTACTTAGAATACTTGACTTATAAACACAGGCCTCTTGCCCTATTAAAAATAGAGGTAACCGTATTCAGAATGGCGCCGATCTACTTCCTGATCCTCTTGTATACACACAAAAAGTCAACACTGTGTCTCTTTTTTACGCCTCTTGTGCCTGTATTGCGGCGTGGATTATGTGTTTTATTGCATTTCGATCATGTAGGTTTAAGGGAGAAGCAGCCTCCGAAGTAACGTAGCTCCATGAGTGATTGTAAAAGCAACGCCTTAATACAAAAGAATAATAAAAAATGAAGAAAAAGGGAAATGCAACGGGGATGGGAGGGAGCTTTTGTTTTTGTCTGAGGTTAATTCCAGTACACAGACGTTATTATCCAGTAGGCCGATTTACACTTTTCAGGCCAGAAATGTAACAAGCAACGTATGTCATTTTCCTTAAATCGTTCGTGTAAGCCTACCTAGGATAAACCACATGACTGGACGTTTACAGGAACCTTTTTTTAATTAAATTACATTTTACGTAGTCGGTGCTCAACATTAGTCTGTTCTTTTGTCTCCTTTTAAAACGCCTGTAAATGCTTTTTTATTTTTTGCGAACAAAGGTCACTAAAATCAAAGCACAACACTATTTAGGTAAAATGTGTTCTCAGAAGCAGCTGCCAAGCTGAGAAAGGCCAGCTTTCATAGTTTTTACCCGCATCTTTCAACCCAGTTGCCTATAAAGCACTAAGTTATGGAGTGAGAGGCAGCTGAATATTATTTCCAACACTCACTCCATGGAGGTCCGCAAGCACAACAAGCCCCTCAGTGCGTCCCACCTCCCAAGTCAGGAGTCAAACTCCTATTTTCCGTAAATTTTAAACCAGCACCTCCGGACGGCTCATCACCATCTCACCGCCATAAAAGTGTAGGAAATTACCTTGCAAGATCTGTTAATGTTGCAGTTGACCTTGTTAATATTAAAAATTTATCCTTAGGATTTGAAGTCTAAGTTTTCCAATTGCTAGTACTGAGCAAGTTTGAGTTACAGATACCGTGCTGATTATATACCAGTAATAAACTTTTTCAAAGAGCCCAACAGTATTATACGGTCAGTTATTGTGAGTTTATTTTCCCCACGTTATATTTTAAAAAACGCACGATTTCATCTTATCCATGGCGTAGTTTTAAAATATTTTATTTGCCAAAAAACACAGCACAGCAATCTGAAGGCAACACAAATACAAGAAACCAAAAAAGATTAGCATTTTCTGAAAGCTTTGTCCTTGATGCAAGTTATATACTAGGGCTAAAATTAGCCGAAAAACCTGCAAATACAGCTAGCTGCCACGGGGAATTAGCAGTTTCTTTGAGCATCCTAAAATTTTAATTAGCGCATTTTCACGGCGCTGAGGTGACTGAGAAAGCCAGACCTTAGGATCACGTGACGGCTCATGAATTTAGATGAAGCCTGGCGTACATTTCTTATGTTGTGCAATTTGTATATGCTATTTTAAACCCATAAGGTCTTTGTTTAAATGTTTCGTTTGTTCATTTTATAGAATTATAATTAGTACAAGTACAATCTAAAATGTAATCCAATTATGACAGAAATACCGAAAGGTTCACAATATTAAATTGGTAAATACTAAATTAATCTTCTAAGCCTCTTTGTTTAGAAGCCAAACCATAATTCGGAAAAAAAGTCCTCATTTCTGAAAGACCAGCAATAGCGAGAAATACGTACATTACACGATAGGTAATTTTTTTTATGAAAAATGTCTTAAAATAGCGTATTACAAAGCATATACACAACATTAAAAAAAGCGGCAGCAGTAACGATATTAGTCGTAGTACTAGTCCTAGTAGTAATAATAATAATCGTCATCATCATCTACGATTGATTTCTACATCGAAGGATCAAAGCGAACTTAAAATTTAGGGTTTGAGTGGAAAGTGTTTTAAATAAGCATCGACAAAGCACTAATATTGCATCTCGGAAAATAAACCGGGGCGGGGATAACGAGATGTTTTTTTTACAAACCCCGATTTTGTAAATAATACAGTACGGTCATTCCCGACAAAGTGATGCTTTGCGTAGTCATGGCAACTCGATACAACAGGACCCGCCTGCGCCCCTCTCTCTTTCCAGTCGGTCCACCCCATCCCCTCAAAACGCCGTATTTTGCGCATGTACAACCAAACGGAGCATTCATCGACTCCAAGATGGCGAAAACAGCGCTGGTCTCCTTTATGATCCTCCTGTGTACACACTGTAAGTCCAGGCAATGCTTTGATTTTTACGCCTTTTCTGCTTTTATTACCTGACAGAGGCCGACTGTTGTGCTTTATGTTTTATTTCATTTCGAGCGGCTTAATCTTGTTGGTTTAGGGGAGGGACGGCGTCTGAACCAACTTAGCTAGCTAACGGTAAAATGTGGGATGCTCAGATAGTAATTGTAAAAGCAATACCGCTACGCCGAAAATAAGAAAAGAAATGAACAGATAAAACTGCGATCGGATTCAGAGGTGTTTATTTGTTTTTTTGCCTACACTTAATTCCAGTGAACAAATGTTATTTTCAAGTATCTACACTCTGAACGGCTTCAGCCCAGAAAGCCAACAAGCAACGTGTCTGCTCTTGCTTAAATCGTTCTTGTGACTATAGGATAAATATCACGTTTACTTCGTAATAAGGTGACGATGTGTTTTCACGTAGCGGGTGAATATCAGTGATGAATAGATGTTTTCAGCAACCATTAAAAATTAAATTACATTTTGCATAATCGGTGCTGAAGATGGGTCTGTTCTTTTGTCTTTTTTTAAAACGCGTGTAAAAGTTTTAGTTTTGCATATAATGTCGCTTGCTTGACATTAAATCATTGTGTTAATTATCCACTGTCATTACGTGTTTTCGGTGTGTTGCAGAAAGGTCGCGAAAGATTTAAATAACTCGGGAAGAAGACAAGACAAGCTCTTGATTTTAATGATAGAGATAACGGAATGTTTTTCCAGGGATAGATTAAACTCAGCCGGAAAGAACCTGCGATGCATCACTATAGTCGTGTATTTAAAGACTTTGACGTACCTTTTAAGGCAAACTGAGTGCGTGGTTATCATTTATCTGCATATTGTTTTCGTGATTAAGTTGTCTCTTGCCGCCCCATCTCCGCTAGCTTAACTAACCAGCGACTTACTGGTAGTGATTTATGCACAACTGACGGCATCGCGGCTTTGATCTGTCGGCACGATCGACAAATAGTAACAATGTATCGACTTGGCAAAGATTCGCAACTGCTTTCGTTTATTGATTAGGGTGACTACATTTTCAGCAAGTCCGACGAATTAATAGTTAGCCCAAGTCGCCTCGGAAGGTAAATAAAGTTTGACAAAATAAGTGCATTACGAAGCTGTTTCTTATTATCCGTGATGGCTGCAGTTATCGCTTTGGCGAGTAAACTCTTCACAAAGGAGTGCTTGGTAATTTAATAGGTTTAGAAACGTATATATTTCGCCTAATTAGAGGGAAGCGGGGTGTTGCGCGTTTGTCCTTGAGCCCGAAGCCGCGAAAGAGGACCCGGGGGAACAAAGGGACGCAGAGCGGCAGTCGGCGATCGAGCGGCCGGGGTGCGGGCGGCCGGGGTGCGGGCGGCCCCTTTGATCACTCAAGCGCACTGATCCGCCGCCAGAATCCTCTGCTCCCTGAATCTGAATCTTATTTTTTATTCGCCAAGCACAAAGAAGTACAAGAAATTTTTATTGATGCCGGTGATGTTATGACATAAGCAAACTTAAACGTACAACTAAACATCTAAAAGTAAAGATACAAGAACAAATAAGCAGAATAAGGTAAAAAAAATAAGGCTTTCATTGGTGAAGGATGGTTTTCTTTATATTCCATTAGCATCCCCCTCCCTCCCCACTTTTAGGTCAAAAGTGATTGATTTGGTCTAATATTGCTGGCTGTTACGACAGTGTGATCACAAATTTGTAAGTGATTTGCCTAATTTTCAGTTGCTTAAAATGTACTGTTAATTAGGAAGCAGTATTTTCCATAAAACGAGAGGGTGAGATTGTATATATTTTCAATTATAATTTAAATAATTTTCAATAACAAGTAGTCTATAAGCTACCTGTTATTAGGCCTATATAGGCTATGTGAAGTACTGAAACTACAGGCCTAGCTGTTTAATTAAGGGCAATGTTATGTAAATCAAGTTATGATTTAGAATATATTAGCCTACACTCAGTTGCCGAGAAGCATTTTTCATTTAAATAGTAGGTTATGGAGGTGATCTTGCTTAATAGCTGTAAATGTGATAGTTCTTTCGCTGTTATGGGACTGATTCGCGACGTAGAACGTGCGAGCTTTATATAAAACCGGAGAAATCACGAGAAACGGCGATGTCATCACTCGGTTTGATCCGCCACATATTTGAATCGGTTTACTGAAAAAGCTGTCTTGGTGCTGTGATATTTTTAGCACAGCTGTTTCCTAGTTACTGTCATGTGAGGAGCAATATCTGTGCTTTTGGTTTTTTTTATTTCCTTTTTTCAAATTGTGAATGTTTCCTTCGCATATGAAATCTTTCTATAGGTAAAATGAGTTCAGTTTGATTGCAGATATATCGCAATCCACCTTTGGTATTTCTGTCTGTTTTCCATCACAGCTGGACAAAGATGGAAAAACACTTGACAAATGCTCCTAGCTGGCAGCTTTCGAGTGCAGACACAAAATAACCAAGCAGCTGTTTTTTAAAGTACAGTCTTAAATAAACTAATCCAGTAAGAAATGGAGAGTTGTTACCAAGGGGGGGGGGGGGTGGGATTTACCCCATCCTAGGCCAAAAGTAGGTCTACCTGACAGCAGGATACCACACGACACACAGCATGTAGTATTGCTGTTAAAATCCTATATGGAGAAAAACTTAGGATGGATGTTTGAGAATACACAGAGCAGAGACCCCAGTGGAATGGAGCCACATTACCAGCCCATCTTGGCAACTATTAAAAGCAATCAAACTGATTTTTAAGAATCAGGAAAAACACCTGACCCCATAAGGTTTACGACCAAAATAAATGAACTTAAGACCAGAGATGATCCTGGCAACTGTGTACTACAGATGCCTTTTCGGTGCAGAGTCAGTCACAGCTGAGTGCGGCAGCCTCTGTTCTCGCCTGTGCATGGCTTTTATTCTCGGTATTTTGAAGGTATGTAATAGGTTGAGTGTATCAGGGCAAATGGATGGGTTGGAAAAAATCTTCTTGAGTGTTTCTCATAACCAAATACTACAGATGGGATGCGGTTCGGTTGGGAATCTGGAAAACAGCTGCTATAAGTTTTGCAATGTCTGCCTCAGCAGCCAGGCATTCGCGCTGCGGATAGCATAACTGGGAATTTTGGTAAGCGCGCTTAATTAATACTGGCATAATCATTACAGTCACACATACTTCAGTGTTGGTGGGAGGGCTTTTTCATTTGTATTACGGAATTTTGGCAACAGGTTTAGTCGTAGTTTTTCCTTTTTTATCACAAAACAATCGATCGGATGTTTTTTAGGAAGTGGATTGCCTGTTGTTTATATTTAGCTTTATAGCCTATATCCGTGAGGGACAGCTTGGGACTTCCTTACGTCGCCCCGGGAGACTCTGGGGAAAGTTTTGATCGCTTCCTGGCCACCTTTCTAACACCCCCCCCCCCCAAACACACACACACACACACAGATTAGGTATCTATGTCTTTGTGGGGACCATCCATTCATTTCTATGAGAAAATCTCTTTAATCCCAACAATAACGACCTTAACCCCTACCCAGCCCTAACCTTACCCATAAGTAGCCAAACAAGATGCATGTTTTTCTTTGCCTTTTTCTTTTGATTGCAGCTACAGATTTCCCCTTGTGGGCACCAAAAAAAGTGATCCCCACAACGTCAAAAACACAGGTATTTATCACACTGTGAGGACCAAATGTCCTCACGATGTAATATATAGATAACGCACACACACACTTATGAACAAATGCTTGGGACCAACACTGAAAGGACTCCAGGACCATCATGGCATCCAAACGGCATTTTAATAAATGCAAAAAAAACCCCATAGCCCGTACTTTGATGCTGAAAGTCATCTTTGTCGCCCAGTTTTATTTGTTTTTTATTTGTCATGCCAAAAGCAAGTGTTAATTGAAAGTGTTTGTGCAGCCGTTCCTTTTAGCGTGGATTTGGTGTAAAAATGCCACTGGTTTTATGTAACCAGCCAGTCAGGTTTCTAAGCAGGGGGACGGCGTGGGGAGCAGCCTTGCTAAGATCTCGCAAATGAAGATGTTGCTGGCCTCTGACCTCTCCGCCGGTGTCCCTCTCGGTCCCTCTGGCAGCCCTCGTCTACGATGAAAGTTGCTGACACACCGAGTTCCAGAGCACATGCCTGGTGACTCGCATAGTCCAGAGTCTAGAAACAGCTGAGCTGATTTGGGTGGAAGTCACTGGAGCCGCATCCATGTCCAGGAGTGATCAGAATATCCATGGAATGCCTTATAGCTGGCCACTAACAAGCCGGCTTCTAACTATCGTTTAACCAGCTGCTGGGTTGAACGCAGGTGTGACATAACTCACTAACTACTAACTCAATAACGAACTCACTAACGTGACTAACTCAATAACGAATGGAACTAAGGAATTTGATGTATGAAAAACTGGCAACAAACAATTGCTGTGAGTTATTCCAAAAAATGGACCAACAAACAAAACCAACAAAAGCTTAGGGGTCGTACAGTAATCCAGTATTTAATTCCGAGATTTTTCCATGTTTTTCCCAAGATCTCGAAACTTGCTTTTATTATAATTTTTTTTCCCTTGACCAGGGAGATGTTTTGGAGGGGCAAAGGCAGAGGCAGCCGTGTCAGGAATGGCAAACATGCGCATTCTCGGAATGTCAATAACATGGCCATGTGTAAGACGGCCCGTGATCAAAATAGTGTCTGACCATCGCGCTTAAAATACTGCTAGAAAATGCAGCTGTGCCTTTATCAAAGGGGTAAACATTTTTCTGGATTATAATCATTTTTGTGCAATGTATTCTGGTAATTTTTTAGAATATTTTTCTCAGTTTGAGATTAAAATTTAATATCGCTCGGTGACAGAAGACAGTATTGTTTTGTCTACAAACATTTTCTAGGTTGCACGTGATTTTGGATATTTTCTCACAAAATGATGAACTCTTTACTCGCCATGCGTATTATAATCTTTGGAATTGGTTTTGCCTAATCAGTTTAGGGTTGTCAAGCCTAGTCTTGGGGGTCAGAATGGTTTTAAGCTGATCACTTTGTTTTGAAGGTTGTTGGGGATGTGAAGAAATTAAGATCTAGATTTTGCATAGACTGGCAAGCAATTTGCATGTTTTTCACAACTATAAAGTGCGATGTTACCTAAATGCAATTTTGTGCATTAGAATCAGTCATTTATTAATTCCTCTATTGTTCAAGCCGTTGAACTATTCCTCAGTAAAAGTATTATAACATAATAATATAATTTTTATTTACGCAACTACATTTCAACACTCATGTTATTCTAAGGCTCGATGTGACCTGCACAAAACATCTCAAAAAATATATTTATATATTACTTTTTATTCTCATGTAGTGTGACTGATTATGGGTTAAAATTTAAAAAAAACAGCAATGGTCAGAGATCCCACAAGATTTGAAAAGAGATCTTTCAACAATTTCCTGTTTGTGACCTTATTGTTTACATGCGGGGGAAAATGAATCTGCTGGGTCTATGTTAAGACAACAGTAATGGGGTTTCGGCCGTCAAGGACGCTGTTACACTAATGGACTCTATGTCTTCTTTTGTATTACCTATCTTAGCTCAAGCACATCGCAGCCATAAATCTGGGTTTACCACCGGCCCAAAAGGGGTTCAAGACAGATGTTATGATGCCCCAAGGGCCCTTTTTAATCACGTGAAAACAATTTATGCTTTGTTGTGCTTTTAAGTTACAGCCAAGTAAATTGTTCAGAAGTAATAGTATTGCGCTCTTGTCAGATTGGTACTGTGTATTCCTTCAAAATAATTTCAGGCGTCCAGATGTTAAGAATACTTCAACATAATAGTGCTTACATGCGAAGAGTTTTTCATAATATAGCTGCCTCAGTAAAATTTTGTTTTTATTGTAATGCACTGTCGCCATACCAACTTAACAAGAACAACGGGTGTTTCTAATAGCGTCCTTTTTAAACTTATTTTTGATTCGTTGAATCCTCTGAGCCACTGCAAGGTTTTTGAGCTTGAAACTTTTCAAAGGCACAAACTGTGTTTTGTATTTACATGTATTTATTTCACAGACGCTTTTTTTCCACAAGTGAGACTGAGCATATATGTGAAACAAGCATACAGCTGTCAGAAGCCTAGTCCAGGTACCACAAGTGTTGCTAAGCTAAGATTCCGCTGATTGACCAGAAATAAGTGCAAGATAGTTTGGAGGGAAAAGAGCTAGATAAACAAGAAAAATAATCTCACTTCACAGACCAGACCACCTCATTTGTGAGGGCTGCCTAAAATCAGTCCTGCTGCTGTCCTCAAAGGCTAGAGAACACAACTGAATTAGAAGCCGCAATTGAATTATTTAGGGAATACCATTCGATTAGAGAATGCAATTTTAATTAGTGTCTGTGCATATAGAAAAAGCATGCAGACATGCCTAACATATAATAGCACTATCTGTCTGTCTGTCTAAATTTTTTTGGAAGAAATACGCATCAGATATATATATCGTGTTCACCCAGGCTGAAATGTTCAATAAAATTGTTGCGCATCATCTCCTATTCACCATGCACAACTTGGCCCAGGACATAGAAAGCTATTTCTTGACTTTTTTTCTGGCTTTATAATTTCTTATTGAGCAATGTAAACTGTTTCTTGCACAAACTGGCGGTGTTTTTGTATATGTGTGAGACCCAGGGTGTTCACGGTGCTTCCAGCCAATGACGCGGTAAAGCCTGTCCTTAAAGTTGACGCCAGAAGTGTTGGTCGTCGTCCAGAGTTCAAGTTTTATCGAGGGAACAAAATGAGGGCTGTCGTTGCTTAATATTTCATTGTTTATTTGGGCTGATGCCACCACCGTGGTCGAGAGCTTCTAAGAATATGAGCTGCTTGCGTTCAGGGCATGTCTGAAGGCATCAACATCTCCACTACACAAACCCGAGCCTCACCACCTCTCACCGCCTACATTTCTGTCTCTCTTTTCATGTTATATCTTTTTATATGCCCCTGTACTCAGGTTAAAAAATGGACTTGGTTTTTTTTATCTGCTCAATAAAAAAGCTGTTTGTTTCCATCAGTGTTGAGGTCCCTTGGCCAGAAAAATGCTCTGTAGCCACAGAAGAGGAATTCTCCACTGGTTCTTTTGGCAAACAGTGTGGCATTTGTCAGGACTTTTGCAATATACTTCTCTTTAATTTTACCGGACACTGTGACTCCGTGAGACTTACTTTGGCACATTTGGAGAAACACTAGCCACCACTGGACATTTTTGGTAGCTAGAGTGGCAAATTGTGACGCTGTAAGCCTTGAAACATTTATTTGTTTCGTTTATGTTTGTTCTTTCGTCCAGCGCTTTTTGTCAGAGATGATGTGAAAGTAAGGATAAAGAGTATGGTCTGCCAGTTTCGCTCGAACATTTCGGCACAAGGGCCAAACGGTGACATTGCTCTATCAACCACAGGATGGAACCAACAACCTTCTGATCACAAGCTCAGACTCCTAACCTAAGAACCACCCACTGCCCATCTGCTAATTCAGCCGATTAGCCGTCACGTTAGTAAAATGAAGCCTCTCTGTTATTCTATTTCTACGACACTTGGAATTGGAATTGATAGCAAAAAAATTCACCAGCGTTCCAAAACTGAGTGAATACGAAACATCTGCTGGGAGTCCAGAATCACTGCCACCATGTTAGTGTGCAGCGAGTCCGCCATTAGCACGAGGTGTGCCGTTTGTGCTCAGACAGATATTGGGCAGCCTGACACCAGAACATCTGGTAATCCACTGTTTGGGATAATATAAACTGTGATGATTACTGGCAAATGTCAGGAAAGGTTGTGTATGTTTGGAAAAACACAGGATTTTAATTTAACGAGTTCTTGGAGCTGAGCTGGTTTTACAACACGCCCATCTACCAAAGGCAATTTTAATTGATTTTGTGGTGTTATTTAATGACCATGCCAGCTTCTAAAAAGAAGAGTTTTATTTCCTGAAGCTCTTTACAAAAAAAAAAAAACTTAACATTCACACCCTCCAGAATACAGAACATATGGGACTGGATATCTGGTCACATGGTATCAGGTTTAATACATATTTTTCTCTTCTTACTTCCCAAGATCACATAGTAAAGGTAACTGTACATCAAGGTTTGAGGAGCATGTACGTCTTTTTCCATTGAAAGAATGTAGGTGGATAGGTAGCTGTGAAAATCAGTTGCCAAAGGAATGTTCCAGAATCTAACTCATGGCACATTGTTTGACAGACCGGTAGGACAGTGAGAGTGTGTAAAACACTGTAAGGTATGGCCACAGTACATCAGAAGGTCGGCAGAGTGATGTCACCGTTAGGTCCTTGAGCGAAGCCATTACCCCCCAATTGCTGCTGGGTTTGACTGGCCAATTAGGCTGGCCAATTAATCGAATTTTTAATTTAATTTCAATCTCTGGTCCAAACGATAACAAAAGCAATGTAATCGACAAAAAACGATTATTGTTCTTGGATTAAGTTACTGACTGGAACTTTAGTTTGCCACAATTTTGAATACATGAATAGGATCTTTCAGTATGTTGTGGCCGTGCGCTAAAATGTCAGCAAACTTATTTTGGTTTAAATAACTTGGTCCTATTTCTTCTTCTTAGTATTATTAGTCTAAATAACTGGTATTACCTTTGTATTTTTTATTTATTAATTATATTTTATTTATATTGTATTTATTTTGTAATCCATTTTTATATTTTTCATTTTTATATATTTTGTATTATTTAAAATTTAGTATTTTATTTGTTTTCAAGACATTGGGGAACTGCACTACATTGCTGATTTTATTCACTTGCGTTTACTAATTTACTCAATATTTGAAAATTATACTTTCGGTTATTTTAAGGGACAGTTCAACAGGAAGGTATCAAGGAACATGTCATGTTTGCTGTTCTTCATGTGCAATAAATCGAATGTGTTTCCAGAGTCGATGAATAATCGTGTTAAATAATCGCGATTTCAATATTAACCAAAATAATTGTGATTATGATTTTTCCCATAATCGAGCAGCCTTACAATGTACACCGCTTTGGATAAGACTGCCTACTAAATAAATCAAAATGTAATTGGTTACTGTGGTTCCCTGCTGTTGGTACTGCACTGAG
The DNA here is from genome assembly GCA_026777985.1 of Mormyrops attenuatus. Taxonomy (NCBI): domain Eukaryota; kingdom Metazoa; phylum Chordata; class Actinopteri; order Osteoglossiformes; family Mormyridae; genus Mormyrops; species Mormyrops attenuatus. The sequence goes on from JAODKC010000041.1 coordinate 20,545,770, forward strand.
TCCCATCACCAGACATTGGCCACGTCTATGAGCAGTGGATTTATCTTGACGAAAAGTATAACTGGGGAAGCTGATGTCATTTTACGTCACTCTGAGACCAGAGTCGCGGGATTTAGTCCTGGGGAACGGCCGCCAGACACTGGTGCAGCCGGGCTGTGATATCAGTCTGCTTACCATGCCACAGGGCAGGTCATTTTAGTACCAAGGCCTGGTGGGTGGGTTTACAGGGACGGTGTGTAAACAAGTGACCAAGCCGGCGTCAGACAAGCAAGTGAGGAAGGTGCGATCTCCGCTTCTCATTGTTGCTTCTGCCATTTCCGGTCCAGAACTTGGGAAGGGAACAACTGAGAAATGAAATAAGGAAAAGAAGACGGGAAAAGAAGCAATAGATTGAACACTTGTATAATTTGTATAATTCGCATATTTACAGTCGTCCAGGATGGTTAAAATGCGGTGTAATTGACTCAGCTGTGACTGTTATCTTATCTGGCTTCCTCCTGGTTTCCAGTGAGCAGTCAGCTCGATGATTTCTAGGGTAAATGTTTACACAGCACATGGCCTGAAGAGGAAGGCCACTAATGGGATAATAGCTGGAAACGGTTATTAACGGGAAAGATTAATCTTAACGTTACATGGCAGAATCAGGCGTATAGTCACAGTGCACTCAGCCATGATACATTAACCCTGTTACCAGAGCTCTTTACATACAGAGAGATGAACTATGAATTTATGCAAAAAAGTATAATTTTCTTTAATGATGCTTGTTTTCTGGGGAGATTGCAAGTGAGGGGCTGTTCCATTACTGTTACATTAGACACCTGTGGTTCATCTCAGTGACATGTTTACTGCTGTCAGGCTTTTTTCCGGTGCTTTCAGAAGTGTGCCCAGACAACGGAACGTCTTCGAGAAAACAAGGTTGCCACCCCATTTAAACCTGTGGCATTTCATCCCGGGGGCACAGCGATGGGGGCTTTCAAGTTGGGATTGAATTGACTGTAGCAGATGCATTATTTTTTCATCAGTGTTATTTTTTTTTTCTTCAGTTTTGCTGTTGTTCTCTTTTGACCTCCTCATGAAAAGCAAAATACCTGAGTCCCCAAAAGGCCACACAAATCAACATTCGACCCGTAGCTGGAATGCTAAGGAGAATCACAAATTCACAGGAATGCTTAGGTGCTGAAGGGGTGACCAATGAATGTTATTGGCTTCGTGTGGATTAAGGATGGTAATTAAATGTAAACTTTTATCCACCAGCTGGCAATTGTCATGTTGATCACTGCATTAAAGGGGCAGTTCACCCCAAAACTGAAAAAAAGATGTTTTAGAAAGGCTTTAGTGCTATCTATCCATCTGTGTTGTTCTGCTGGGAGTTGCCTCGTTTTGGAGATATTGGCCATAGAAATGTCGGGCTTCTCTCAGATATAATGGGACTGATTGACATTCTTTCTGTGATGTTTAAAGTGCTAAAAAAAACATTTGAAAAATTCAACAGCAATGTGTCTTACCAGAAGTCATGATCAAGATAATCCACAGTATTTGTAGTGAACAATTTAAAGTAGGAACTATTTTCTTCTACCGAACTCCACACATCAATCGTATCACTGTGCAGAAGATGTTGCCGGGGTGCTCGTACTCATATCTTCTGCGCGGTGATACGATTGGTTGCATTTTTCTTATATTTTTTACTTCTTCCACAGAGTGAATGCCATTCAGTCCCATTATATTTGAGAGAAAACTGACAGATACAATAGACCCCTCTAAAACATATCTTTTTTTCAGTTTTGGAGTAAATTGCCCCTTTAAGATCAGGAATGTCGCACAAAGAATGTGGGCTCTCCATTCATCACATTCAAAACACATTTGGCTGTCATAAAATGGTATTCTTTATGTTGATTATTTTCATAGTAATTAAAGTAGGTAGTTGTGTAGATAGTTAATATTTGTTGTGAAGATCAGTTGATTTGTTCACTTGTCCTCACGTTCACTGCTGAAGAGTAAAAAAAGTTAAGATTTTGTGTTACTTGATTTAAATTTTTTACTTAGCTTGTATTTTGTGCTTCTTTGCTCGTGGATTTGGCTGTCGTGCTTGGGAAATGGTATTCACGTACCAACACAGAGGTACAGCGGATCAGACAGGCATTGCATAAAGTGTTTCGGTCGCGTGGAGAATTTGGCCGTGATATAAAGAAGAGTTGGCATGACTGGGTTTTTTACAGCCCACTGTGCTTTGAAAACAGGATCTGAGGGTAGCCCCTGTTCTAGCTGTCAGACGTCAGAACAAAGGGCTCACAGATGTTTCTGCGTGAAATATTAAGATCAGAGGACAGTGCAGAAGCAGCGAATAATTGATATAGTATGACAAACAAAAGCACTTAAAATCACAAGAAGGAAGCCTTTCAGCCAGGACTGATGTGTGTGGGCTCACTTGTGGGTCTTTGGGTGGGGGGTACAGTGTACAGTCTGACCCGAGGAGCCTCAGAGGGGCAAGTCAGACACACGTTCTTTTGAAGATGAAGGCTAAGGAGGGGTCGTAATTCATACAGAGGGACCAACCGCATCATTAGCCAATCATATTTATGGAATTAGTGAGTGACAGGAAGGGGGCACTCTAGAAACCAATTAGCTGGGACCAGTGTCCCTGTGCCCCACCCCTGTATGCAGCCCTGCTTCACAAAAATGTAACTGAGGTTTCATGTGATTTTGAGGACGAGAATATTAGGACTCTGTGCCCGTGATCGATCGCTGGTTCAAATCCCGTGATAGGCAGAGTAATTTTGCCATTGGGCCCCTTAGCAAGGCCCTTAACCTACAAATGCTCCAGAGACTGTCTGACCCTACTTTCTCTATCGTAGGTCACTTTGGGGGAAAAAAGTGGTTGCTGAATAAATGTAAAATGTGAAAGAGAGTGTGAATCGGTCAAACCGTGGTTCTCCGGTTTCCCTTTGCCGCCGCCAGGACGCACGCCTTGACTTTCCCACCGCAGACGGTGGGGTTGCCTTGCATATGTCCCTGAGCAGGATAGCAGGGGTAGTGTTTCCGCTCGTCCGGAGGCGCCAGAGAGCCCCGGGGGATCGCTGGGCTTCCTGTGTCGTCTTACCCGTGCCATCGTGCACGGAGGCCCCAGATGTGGCGGCAGATATGTAGGGTACGCTGAAACTGTGGCAAATCGCCTCTCCCCACAGAGCCGTCTCTGGGTCCTGAGTCATGGAATTGCACAAACAGCAGGAGGTTTAATTTGCACTTATCAGGGTGGGGCCCGTCTTATCAGGGCCGGCCAGGGATGGCGGTAGACCTATATCATTTCTGGCTCTGCCCCACCTGTCGGTCAGGCGACATTCTCGGCCTGGATTTCCAGTCAGCCCGTCCAGATGGTTTGAATCTGAAGAATGCTTGTGGTCACATTTCGCCTGATGAGGGGCTGTTTGGTGGATTATTGTATTTTTTTCATTCATCAAAGGGGTTACTGGCTTGGAGATATCCAGCCTCTACTTTTTCCATCATTAAGCTCTGGCATCACATGCTCTTAATATTTTTTTAGAAAGTTTTTTTTTTTTTTACGTCGTTTTTAAGGACAAACAGCAGTTCTGCAAGTATTGGTTTTAGTTAATTTTCGTAATATTGTGAATTTTACAAATGATTCTGTTACTGAAAGACTTTACCTAAGCTTTCTTGCTCCAAAACTGAGGAACCTGGATGCCAGGAACTGACGGAGCAGTATTTAACAGATTCCCCATAGCAGTGAAAGTCGCTGACGTCGCGGTAACCCAACCCCCGCAATGCCGGTGCCCTCTGCTGTTCGGGGTCGTCGAGGAAGCCGGTGATGGGGCCCGAGGGTTTGATCTTTAACCCTGCGTACGCTGCTGTGGTCCCGCGTCAACTGTGACCTCCCGACCCCCACAGACAGGCACGCTTTCCCGACCAGGAATTCGTTACTGGGGGAAGAAAAACAACAAAAGAAAAATACATTGCTTTTGAATTGAATTGAATTAAATTCTGGAGCTGACTGGCATTCTTTTTATTGGAAACATGTTGTGAGGCTTTTGTGATGTGAATTGGAAGGGTTTTTTTTGTGGATACGTACCACTGTGCCATACATGTATAAACACATCCATCTTGCATAACCGTGATGACCCATTGTAGGGGTACAGAGCTGACCCCAGGTAGCACACAGGATCACGAGGCAGAGGAAGCCCCTTGGATGGGATTCCAGTCCTTTGGGGGTCACGCAGACTCACACATACGCGCGCAATTGCTCACAATGGACAATTTTAGAAACACCGTTTCGCCTGACTGCGTGGTTTTGGACTGTGGGAGGAAAGCAGTGTACTCAGGCGAGACCCACACAAACACGGGACAGCGTGTGGACATGCCCACACACACGCGCACATACAGACACAGCCTGGGCACAGGAGAGATGAAGCTAGACTGCTACCCACTGAGCCGCCGACACGCACAACTATAAACCGCGTTATTTTTATATTTAGATTAAATGGCCAATCTCTGGCAATCAGAAAAGAGCTTAGACATGGAATACAGGCTACGTTTACGCTAATGCTAAGCAGCCCCCCAGCAGCTCCCATCCTTATATAATGCAGAATAATTTCCAGTGACCTTATCGTAAGATATCGGGTCGGCATTCTCATTTTAGAGCATCCCTGGCCCCAGAATCCTGGTTAATGCGTGTGGGGGAGAATCGCCGCGGTGCTGTGGCACCCGCAACAAACGTCTTAACAGGTGCGGCATTCCTGAAACTTTTAAAAACAATCTTGAAATTACAACATCGCAACAGGACCGATATTTGGATTGTGGGTAGTTCTCCCTGCCATCCCTGCCCGGCCCATTTTCAATAAATACACTTTCGCATGGCGGTCCTGTCTTAGAGTCGGTCCCTCTGATTTAAAACGAGTGGAAATGGACAGGAAGTCATGTGACCTGCATGTTGAGCCCATCCCCCACCCCAAAGCAGTCGTGGTTTTATGTTTATTTCCTGGAGCTGCCGCGTTCCGGGTTTGTATCACGGACGTGTCACCTCACTGTGCAGTTATCTAATGATTAAAGCAAACCGTGCTAAATAGCTTTGCTCCATGCCACCTGGCGCGTTTGCGAGGAGCGAATCTGCGAGGGCGATTGTTATTCTGGCCCAAGGCTGAGGGTCCAGCTCTGATGGCCAAGGTGATCTGGGCCCGCTGGAGAGAGTGGGCCTAACTAACTCGACAGCATTTTAATTAGGTCTGTACAAAATGTCATTTGTTCGCGAACGCAGACAAAGGATAATCAACGGGGGATTGGATCGGGATGGGGGAGCAGGCGGTGATGCTTGGGGGGGGGGCAATCTCAGACAAAACACAATGAGAGCGTCTGCCTCTCTGCTGGCCTGGCGTTCTGGGCCTGATACGATCTGGGTGAGCAAACAGCCAGCTGCTCTGTGGCCCATTTTGTAGGTGTTGATGAGCTTCCTATGGTCATCTGGGTCTGGTCAGCACAGGGCCCATTTGCAAGAGGCTGCTTGTCCCCCATCCAAACAGTTTTTTTTATTATTTATTTGTTACACTGTTGTTGTTGTTTTTTTGGCCAGTGAATCCTGGATGTCGAAATGTTGTTTATTACGGAGATGGATTAGCGAGGTCTGGACTGCAAATGAAATGCTTTTGAGTTCCTGCAGCAGACTCATCCCCAGGCCTCCGGATCTGTGACGCCACCCAGATCTTACTCAGCGTTTCTCATTGTGTAGTACAGACTGGAACAAGAAACGGACAGGATTAAGTTCCCTGGCACACTCTCCACCTGAGCCCCCCCAGCCTGAGTCTCACCCCCAGTGTTGCAACTGTTCTTTTCTGCAATTGAGCTGCTCTTACCTCGCAGGTGACCACCCCCACTGTCTGAGATTTCAATGGTACCTGCCCGCCACAGACTGCTGCCCTACTGGGGGTTGGGGTGGGCCTGCATCAGCGCCTTTGCCAAAAGCAGGGGCGCGCAAACCTGCATTGTCCTGAGTGGGTGGATATTTTGGCACCTTTCACAAGGAAAGGAGGGGTAGCTGAATGGGAAAATATTAAGAGGAGGGGCTTAGTAATTAATGCGTTGGATCTTAGGTAAAAACCTTAAATGGCCAGTGAAATTGGACGCCTGTTTCTGGTATCAGTTAGTGCATCACAAACTATAATATGCAAACTGATATTTTTGGTTAGAAACCAGTTTTACCCATAAGAGCATTCCGGTTTATTGGCTCCCGCTGTTTTTTTTTCTTCCTCGTCACACTTGGAAAAATCCCCCAAATGATGATCCTAATTAGGATTAAGGCAGAGGTCACTCAGTTTGGACCAGGATGGATGGTATTTTCAGCAAGCAGGCACGGGCCATCTGTGCGCAGCACAGCGAGCAGCTAATTCTGACACCGGGCACGGCGGGACTGTTCCTGGAAGCCTGAGTGGGGGACGCGCTGCTTGCTACAAAACGCCGCCTTGCGCCAAATTAGCTACAGCCTATTGTGTCGGAATTGCATCGCACTGGAACTTCGGCCCCAGCAAAGGGAATGAAAATCTGTTTAATTCTGCTGACTTAGTACACACCTAAAAGCAGCAGTCATCTGAACTGCTGATAAGGTCTTTCCAAAAATTCTCACTTACCTGTAAAGTGACGTTTATATTCTGGGCTTATATTCTACGTAGAGTGGAATACCTGAACTGCAAAACACCAGTGTTTTTTCTGATGTCAACATAAAGGATTCAAGAATTCAAAAGCTTTATTGTCATTTGTACAAGTACAACCACAAATAACTACTTGCTTACCTCCCTGTATACTTAAACAACATAATGACGAAGAACAATAAATCACAGAACAGAATAGTGAACACGCATACAATATATACAATATACAATCAATATACAGTAACATACAAGCAGGACAACGACATGCAGAGGTTAAAGTAGCAGTAGTTAATAAACAACAGTGATGATTGTGATGATTCTGTGAGTTATCAGTGTGTATTTGACATTCTTAATACTTTTGGGAAGAAGCTGTTCCTGAGCGTTGAAGCTTGGGTCCTGATGGATCTGTAGCGGTTTCTGGAGAGGAGGAGGGAGAAAAGAACCTTTGCTCGGATGGCTGTGGCCTTTTGGTCTTTTTTAGGCAGCCGCATCAGTCCACAGGTGCCGTATTCCTGCTGTCCTAGGTTTTTTCATTTGTCTCGTTACATTTGGGCACCTTGGCTGTGAGTCTTACATCAAGAGAGGTGACCTGTAGTCTACTGAGCAGAGTCTAGACAGGCAGAAGAATGCTCATTCGCCGGGGCGTGCTGCAGAAGCAGATCCCAGTGGGAAGAACGGTTTATTACTTGGACTATCACAGACGGAGTCGATCGATACTTTGCGTAGATCACCGTGACAGCAAATGCAAGTAAGGAAACCTAGAAGGGGCTCAGTTGTGCCAGATTTTACCCTGAAGAAGCACAGGGTAGCCTTCATTTCATTTGACGAGGGGAGGGCGCTACATCTGTTTTGTTGTGGCCCAACAGGTGAAAAACGAGCCGATTGCGCAGATAGTGGTGGGTCACGGGTCCTGGGCAGCCATGAAGCAGCCAGTGATGCAACAGGGTGACTTCTACCTGAAAGTGTGAGCGATTAGCATGTGGTGTGGTCCGGGACTGGTGCTGACAGCTGCTATGAATAACCCGGCAGGGGGGTTCTCAAACGCTATCCTGTTCACTGACAGATTTGCTCCCCACCCACGCCTACGAATTTTTCGCAGCCGTCATCCATCAGTTGGCGTGCCTCTGTGTTTGCATCATGTCATCATTTGGAGGGGGGGGTACAGCTGTGTTTCATGCACTAATTCTGATGTGTGTCTGAGGTGTACCTCAAACTGTTGTATCTCAGTGGTCCATTTTCCACCAACAGAGATCTGGTCCTTTTGCACAAACCAGTTTTTCATTCTGCGTGTTGCCAACAAAATAAAAACAGGTTCCGAACTGAAGAACTGGTTTGCGTTGAGAACCAAGAAATAGTTAGTCCCTGAATGGGAACCATAATGAAATCATGTGTGGTCGTTGCGATCTGCTGTTGCTGGTGTTCTCTAAACTCCACCTACTCAGCTACATCCACCTATGATGACACAATGGTGCTGAGCACTGAGACAAAAAATTGGTGGAAATGCAGGCCGGTTCCTGGTTGGCACCTGGTTCCAAACTGAACTTTTTCATGAAGCGGAACAGAACTATTTTTTTGTCTGTGGAAAAGCGCTAAGTGTTCATCAACCCAGTCCTGAGTACATCTTTGCTCCATACCAGCTCACCACAAACCTGTATCAGGTATTTGGTGTTCTTGATTGTTTAGTTTGGTTTTGTTTGTTTGGTTCATTTTGATTGTTTGGTTGAGCTGATCTGGGAGCTAGGAGGGAGCAAAAATGTAGACTGTCTTTGGAGACCCGAAGGACTGGGTGGGGACAAACGGCTGTATCTCAAAGACAAGGGACAAGTATCACTGACACGACAGGGCATGGTGTGTTTGCCGTTTATGCTGTAGTCCACTGAACTCATCGTTCACCAGGTGAGAAGGGCAGATGTTTCATTCATTAAAGAAATGACATCTGATTTGGTGTGGTCCTTCTGAATGGCTTTCAGCAAGGCACCAAGTAAAAGAAGTTTCTGGTACCTTCAGCGGAGCAGCAGAAGACAGTAATTGTTCCAGTATGTGCAGACTGCCTGCAGAGTGAGAACGGGCACTCTGCTGGTTCCTCATGATAAGATTAGTAGATTATTCGATATCACCTAGCCTCGTTATTTCCGTTCCAGGATATGCTGAGAACTTGGCCCTTCCAGAGTCCTATATACAGCATATTCATAAATCCATTCTCTAACTCAGGGCCATTCAAATCACATCCCTCAAGGTCCAAGCCCTGCTGATTTTCCAGCCTTCTTTTGCCTGGAAACCAGTTGTGAAGCCTCTGGCTAATCAGAATCAGTAATTATTAAACTAGGTACATGGAAGAACTGAAAACAAGGCCTGGATTTGGGAGTGAGGCACATGATTTGAAGAGCCCTGCTCTAACTTATTACTCTGGTCATGGTCAAAAGGGCGGCTTGGAGCCTATGCCAGGTAGCATAGGGCATAAGGTTGTGGTACACCCTGGATAGGACTCCTGTCCCAGGCTCACACATACAGTCATACTTTAGAGACACTAGTTAGGCCAGTGGTGTATTTTTGGGTTGTGGGAGGAAAACGGTACCCAAAGGAAACCTCATATGACACAGGGAGAACATACAAACACCACACCCAGAGCAGAGCCAGGATTCAAGCCTCCTTCTTTGGAAGCATGAAACAACAGTTCTAACCACTGAATCACTGGGCTACCATAGTGTAACTTCTGGTAAATGTGAACAACGAAATGTGAAAATACATGCAACAGCTGCTCAGCTCTGTCGCCGCCTTGTCTACATTTTTGTCTACATTTTTATTTGCACGGAGGAAGGACTATTGCACGTGTTCAACGCTGACATTGCAGAATGATTAAAACAGGATGGTTGTTAAAAAATTAGTCGGAAATTTGTAGTTGTCTGTAATTTCTTTTGGCATTTGGACCATTAATTGTTTTCAGTCGTTCGTTCTTAAAATGCTGTGACTCAGCTGTGCTGCAGAACAATGCTGTCTCTGAAGGAGGAGATAACCTTCACGTCGTGGTTTAAGCCTCAACACTCACTCACGTGGTGTTTTTATTTTCTTAAACGTTATCAAGAAATAACTCCTTTCCTTTGAACCAGTGGTGTATAATGGGACGGGGCTACAGGGGAAACTGGCCCCAGCTAAAAGCTGATAGGCCTCTGTAGACCCTCCTTCCCCTGTCTCTCACTGATTCAGTGTATCTCATTGGTTCATGAATATATGAATTAAGGCCCCTCCTATGCTCCCAACCTTAAAAAATCTTTGAATCACCCCTGCTTGAGTCAAGCCAAATTTGAGATGCTTTAGGAAGCAAAGTGGACGGATGAGGAAATAGGAATTGCCAGAGAGGGAGAACCATGTCCGGAGGAACTTGGAATACTTCCGTGAGAAGGACACTGATGCCAGCCATTGTCTTGTTGATTTAGCATTCATTTACTCCCACTGGTTGAATCTGTTTTACAAAATAAAGGCTACCACTAGCATTTGCAGTGGTTTGGGCTGCTTAAAGCTAGGTGTCATGGTGCAGAAGTGAGGATACTCTTTTCATAGTGAAGGGAAAAACATAATGATCGGGTCAGTGCATTTTTTGGATGCTGTTCGCTATTTTGAGGTTGCAAAATGAATGCATATAGGCAACTGGAGAAGTAGATACATCATTTTACCAGATGAGCCAAACCAAATGTCTTCTAGGGGATGCAGCAGGATAATTCTGCAAATAATGGTGTTGGTTGTGGGCAGGCGAAAGTATGAAGGATTCGGCCAGTGAGGCTGATGTGAAGTGACATGTTACCAGGCACTCTGAAACACAGCCCATCCTCTCTCTCATTGGTCGTTTCAAGCCCCATAAATCAGTGAGAGTTCACCCCCGCAGGCGGGATTGACGTTGCTGGGCAGGAGATTTTATGTCATCATCACACCCATTTTGAGGGCAACAACAACATTACGGTGCCTTCGGAGAAGATGTGTGAGGAATTCGGGAAAGCTGATCACTTCACGCCAGGCAGATTTTTTTGTGTGTTTATCAAGAAATGTATGTGTCAGAGACCAGTTAGATTCTGTTTCACTTGTGCATCCCCAAGCAGGGCTTGCTACTATTTATAAACATGTTTATAAAAATGTTGAGTGAGGTGAAGAAAAGGTGAAGTCATCACACTGTACCATCACTGACTCTTTTTTTTTTGGTTTTACAGTAAATAGAAAATCATAATTTTTGCTCAAAAAAATGTCTCATTACTATGAGAGATGAAAATCAGTGCATTCAAAGGCTGTTTTACAAAAGAAGGGGGACTAAAAAAATGACAATCCCTTCATTCCTTTAAGGTTTCCACTTGACAATCCCTTCATTCCTTTAAGGTTTCCACTTGACAATCCCTGCACAGAACGGTGGAGGTTAACGGAAAACCCTCTGACCGCAGCGATAGGATCCCCCGCTATATCGCAGTTCAGCTATCGCGCCCCGCTATATCGTGGATTTTTCCAGTTCTCTGCGATGTGTGTATATATATACATATACATTACATATTATTATTATTATTATTATTGTTATTATGTTACTCATATCCTTAGCCTGACATCCACATTTCATATGTGTTTACAAAGTGTGTTTTAATAAGTTTACATGTGTTTAAAGCATGTGGGAGGGGTATCTTAAGGCTTAAACTATAAAAAATATTTATTTATATGGTCTTTCTATATCGCGGATTTTCACATATCGCTGATGGGTCTGGAACGTGACTTCCACGATAGCCGGGGGATCACTGTACGCAATGATAGTGTTTCCAGCTCCTGAGAAAAGGCTCTAAACCTGCTAGTCTTAAATACCTTAATGACAAAACAGCCAGAGGAACAGTGCCTAAAAATAATATGAGTTGCCTTGTGTGAGGGAACCGACTGCTGGAACCAGCTGCTCGGGCTGAGAGAGTCAGACCTGAAAGTGGAACTTTCTTCTCATCCACAGCTGTGACAACACTATTGGAGAGGGCGTGTGAACCGGCCGCGAATGCAGTGTGCGTGAACCCCCTCTTTGAATACCGGTACCCTCACTTCTGCTGCAGGTTCCCCAACCTTTGTAAACCTAGAGGCTGACACCAGAAGCTGCAGAAGCCTGCAATGAGCTGGTCACTTACAGTCTCTGATTTGCTGGCATTATTTCCACGGCATGGTATGGATTAGAGAAGCACGGGTGTGAATAGTGCAAATAGTTTATTCAAAGAACCTTGCCGCACATCTTCCATTGTGATGGGACATTTAATTGATCTTTATTTATTTCTTGAGCTTTTATCTAAGTGGCTATTCTGTCGGGCAGAACCGAATGTAAGAATTAGCAAGGTCATGCCTAAATTCAGAAATGCAATCGTTTAATATTGAGGTGCAGCGGTTCACAATTTGTTGCTATTTAAGGTTTTATGGTCACCTAGCCTGATATAGTCGTTCCACGCTTCCTTTGTTTTCAAAGGATGCTCTCGGCATTCCTGAATTTGATGTCAGAAAAATCTCCATCTGCTATTGGATATAGGTTCTTCGTAGCCTAGGTGACATTCCAGTCGCCCAATCCGTGTCACCCGGTTGTGATCAGGCTGACCAATGGGGAAGCTGATACCTCAGAGAGTGAACATAGCGGTAAGAGTTCCACTGCTGAAAGTATGCATGTGTTTGTACAAACCTCCCAGACAAAGCACATGATGAAGGCTTTCATGTGGACCACTCGTGGTGCATCATTGCATGTTCTGCCATCAGCTGGGACTTGGATGTTTCCCCTCCATCATGAATTCTTCAGGGTAGCATCTCTGCCGATCCATTTAATCCAGCTGCCTCCCGCTTGTTACCCGGGCGATGTTTTCTGGACAACGTCCCTCCTGGGCCCGGTGTCAGACTTGAATGCACAGCTTGTGATTCAGTCATGAAACAGAGCCAAGATGCGGAAGTTTCAGCTGAGGACCTCCAGTCCAGTCCAGGGGCTCGGTGGGTGTGACAAATTCCTTTGCGAGTCCCAGCTTCCCGAGCAAGGACAGAGCTTTCTTCTGGGAGGAATTCAATCAATGTGGCAGTTTAAAAATAACACAGAACATCATTCACTCGGCACATTGCCAAACGAAGTGGATGGGCCGAATGGATCACAACAAGCTCTAACTTATTCAGTTTCTGGTCAGATTCAAGTTCTGTCCAATAGCATTCTTTTTATGTTTTGCATGAACTTTCTTCATGGTTTTATGGGATGCTGCCGGAGGAGACCGTTTCTTCTAAACCTGGTCGGTCACCTGATATCGGAAACAACCTCTCAGAGATTTATTGGTCTTTCGTCCTCTGTAGTGTTGCACTTGCTTTGTACCCTGCGGTGAAAACAACATGCATTGCCAGGAGTGATATTGCTGGGTTCCTACCTCTGCTGTATTGAGTATGGGAATTTTAAGTTGGCATTCATGACACTGAGTTTCTCCTGTATAGACAACTTCATCGAGCATTCATGGGTTTTTTGGTTTCTGGGGAAATCCGCAAGTGGGCTATTGTAAGCCACCGTAACATTAGGCTGTCTAGAATATTCTGTGCTGACGTCGGAAGCCAAAATCGAAGATCTGAATCTCACTCAAGGGGGGTGAGGGCGGGAACCGATGGATCTGTAATGCCGGGGATTTCATCGCAACATTGCACCGAGATTATACGGGCAAGGCAAGCCATGTTCCTGACAGTGGAAAGTCAAAGATTAAAGTTGTTGGACTTCCTCCAGCTCTGATGTTTAGAAAGAGCAGAGGGTTTTATGGGGCACAGAGAACGTGTAGTGTTTTAAGGCACGATTATCCCCTGGAATGTCCAGCCCGCACATTACCCCCGCGATAAGGGCAGGCATCCTGTCTTCCTGGATAAAGCCTGCCAGCATTCCTCCAGGTGTGAAAGCTTGGTATAGAGACTACTTGGGAGGGCTTCTATGCATTGTGTGAGCTCTCCCTCCCTCGCAAGCCCCGACCAGACATCCTTTCCCAAGACCGAGCTCAGGATGACAGGGACATCTGGCCGCAGGATGTGGCGGTGGAAGGAAGAAGGAGACAGGAGGCACCTGCCACCCGCCAGGCATTCATCATCACTTCCCGCCGGTTGGGTAACTGCAGCAGCGTTCGCGGTGCCAGCAGGCTGTTTCAGAGCAGCAGCTGGGTACCGTGTGCCTGAGGAGGATGTCATCATTTGGACGGCACGTCGGTAGCCCTTAGCCCCTCCTACGTGTGACCTCACTTACAGAACCTAGCCTTAAGCCCCCTTGCGCTGCTAGACGAAAGTCAAACGTCTATTGGATCCTTAAACACACATTACAAGTACAACCTTGTTTTGTCCTAGTGTAAGATGTGTGGATTGGTGTAAGTTTGCAGATAACAGAGCCTTGTATACATGCTCTAAGCATGGGGCTTGTAAACCGTGATGATATTCATTCTGATTGAGTTTTTTTTTTTTTTTTTTTGCATGTCCCCCCGAGCGACACGGTATCCCACACAAGCTTTGCAACCTTTTAGCTGAATGTCAAGCTAACTTAAGCCTCGTTGCTATGCTAACACCGAGTCGACTGTCTGGCCTGTGAAGCACTGGAAGACATGTCTGTGTCTGACTTAGTAACAGGTTGGGGGAATGTAGCGACATTTAAGGATGTGGAATGTGAAGCGTCAATGCTATAAATGAGCCGAAAACGCTAATAAAACTCGAACATGCCATTTGTAAACATTGACTGTACTTCATATTGATTATAATGTATTTATGAGCCAGGATGTGTTTTTCAGTGATCCACATGTGTTTTAGATTATGGTGAGAAGGCAGTGCAAAACACCGATATGTGAAATCCGAAGCCGTCGCCCCCTATCTGCATACCGAGGACTGGCACATTTTCGAAACGGATCGTTTTCACATGCAGAGATATAAAAACATGTTAAGATGCAATTAGATTTCTCATTATTGTGTTTCGTCCAAACCAGGTGTTGTTAAGATACATATCTCACAGTTATTATCAGATGAATCGCAATTGGATAACACGATAAGTGACATAGCTAATTTAATTAGGGCTCACAGTATCTCCCAGTATTCTGTTACCATCTAATGTCTGGTTGCTTAGTTACAATGAAATCAGATGAGTGAAATCAGATTAATATTAGTAATGAAAGATTATTCTTGGGTGATACTTGAGTTGATATAGCTCTTAGTGTTTTATGTTGAATATGAAGAGTCCTTTCTGTATATTAATACATCTGTCAAGTAAAAACTTAGGATTTATAATGTTTAATCACTTTTTTTCCCTTACCATTACTTTTTACATCATGTGAAAAACACATTGCATTTTGAAAATCCAATAAAGTCCTGAATGCAAACACTTGTTTTGCTATCAAAAAATGTTGATATCAGAGATGAAATTGAAAGGATTGGATAATGGAATATTTGTTTGGGTTATTTTTGCTCTTCTGGCTAAGCAGCTTAGGTTGTAGTTACCGGTGGCTTTTAAGTGATTTTTAGAGTGAAGCTTTAAAGTCATTGTATGAATCTCAGATCCCCATTCGTAGATAACAGTGGACACATCACAGTATAGGACACTCTTGCCTGATCTTTCCCTGACCAAAGCAGTCTATAAGGTGATTAGGCAGGAATGGTTTTCTGATAGTTTACATTAAGAGATTAATGGGTAGTATGACTTTTTTAGTATTACTGATGCTACTGTCTAAGATGGAAGAATTTCACCATTTCTGGTCAGTTAACATCTAGAATTTAAATGGCTAAGAACAGTAGAACCACTCTAGCCTTTTTATATAAAGCGAATCCAAATATAAACTAATTGGCTACAGTTGCTGAAATGCATCTCGATGAGGACCTCACAAAGACATTAATTTCTGCTACTTCTGCCTCGCCGATGTTGCTTGTTCAATGAAGTGGCGTCTCTTTTGGACAGCATTTGGCATCATCTGTGTCTCGTGGCGCAGGCGTCGAGCTGAAAAGATCCAAAAGCAGTTGGTTGCATAGGCCATTAAAAACCATATATGCCACTTCAAGAATGTTGATGCGGACGTGCTGGCAGCAGAACTCAAAAGACAGACTTGGAATGTTCTGAGGAATCCTGCATCTGGGGCCATTTGCTCTTTATTAATGTTGTTACTGCTTTGCCTGTTGGCTATGAGGGCTAACCACAGACCACGAGGAGCACTGGTGAGCAGGACTCGGCTAAGGGTCTAGTCCAGGACTGCTCATTTCTGCTCCAGGAGATCCTCCACCCTACAGGGCTTAGGTGCAGCCCTAATTTAACACACCTGATGGATGATCAGGTCCTTCAATAGCATCTTGGTATCAGATGCCATTATATGCCAGCTATATTGAGGCTCTCCAGGTTGGTAGATCCAGGAGCAGGAATGTGGAGCCTTGATCTATTTGGTCTGCTTCAGCCCCCCCAGTCGACAAAACAGCAGCGTTGGTGGCAGACGTAAGCTGGCAGACGCACCCCATACGTTTTCTTTTCAGAACTGGGCTAAAAACGGATACAAGTAGATTGTGTCAGCAAGACAGAAAGGGTGTGTTTAGACAGAGGTCACTGCAGTATGGGGAGGGGGTTGTGGTATTAATGTGGAGTTTTGATGCTCATTCCTGTGGTAATCTGGATGATTCACATACTTCTCTTGATGAACCATCTTCATGAGAACCATCTGGATAGAATAGTTTTCGTTGGATATCATTTGATTACTGGATACTGATCATGTGTGTATATATATATATACATATATATATATGTGTGTGTGTGTGTGTGTGTGTGTTTTAGCCACTGTACTACAGATGTACATTATAAGTTGTTTGCTTTTCTTTTTAGGCTATGTCACTATCATGGCAGTGAACCTCAGAAGTGAAAATACTTCACCGTGGACCGAGGAATTCGGCTGTAAGGGAAACCCATTTCTGTTTTGTTTTTTGTTGCTAGAAGGGTACCATGAGGGTAAAAGGACTGCAGTGAAACTATAGAAGTTTCTTGTTGAGTTGGAGTGGATTTTATACAAGCGAGTCTCTCTCCCCACGTGCCGCTGCCAAAATCAGTCTGTACTTTTCCTCTTTCAGCCATTGAATTGTCGTGTAAGATAGAGTCCATCATTACAGAAAAACCACGCATTGAATGGAAGAAGATAAAAAATGGTGAACCCAGTTATGTTTATTTTGCGGATGAAGTATCAGGTAAGCTACGCACAACTCACGGCTATTGTTATTGTCCTACCATACCTTTTTATCTATCTTTATTTTTATTTATCTATAATTATATTTTTTGGAGGCAGTTCATTCCTATTCATTTGAGCTTCCCATCTTTTGAAGTCCTTAGTTAAATTGCCTTAATGAGATACATAAAACTTATGAAAAATATCAAACTATACAAAAAGTTTATGATATGAAAAAAATGTGTCTTTTTTGTGGAAGCTTGTCAGCGATTTGATTTTAAAGGCAAGCACTAACAGCATAATAAGACCTGTATAAACCTGCTTTTGCTTCCTGCAGGGGATTTAACAGGCAGAGCGAAACTTATAGAACCCGCATCCTTGTTTATAACCAATGCAACCAGAACAGACACAGCACAGTACCGCTGTGAAGTCACCGCCCATAAGGATGACAAGATTTTTGACGAGATTTTGATCAACCTTACTGTAAGAGGTATGTGTGTCCGGTGTTTGAAATCTTTTTTTTAAATGTTTATTTGTTTTGTAGCCGTCGATATAACGACGTCTGTGCACCCCAATCGGGCATTAAGATGGATTTCTATGGATGCTCCACATAGTGGCGAAGGTTGAAACTGCAGCTCAGCTGCTTAGAATAATTTAGATGGGCAACCAATTATGGATATATTCTCAGAAGAGATTCTTGCAGTTTTGTTCTTCTCAGTAACGCTCCCCGCAAACTTCTGTGTGAAGCGTATACTGGAATCCTGTGAAACGATAGCCCATCCTTTACCTGTAAACACGTGGGACAAACATGTTTCTCAGTTATTTCCATCGAAATCATTTGTATTAATGTCCCCCACCTGTGACACTGTAAGCTGACACCGTATTGCGCAGGCCGCCATTTCTTGGCCCGAGCCCGCGCTGCGTTCTGACAGGCCACCACCCAAGGCGTGTTCTGGGCTATATAGGGAAAATCTCTGAAACCGCATCCGAGTTTAACCGGGGCTAAACATGGACGGTGTAGTATGCTGGGTTGGCAAAGTTGGGATCTGTGCTTGGACGCCCTTCCATGCAGATTCATCGATATTTATTTGCCCTTCATGGGCCATGGGGTCGCCAGCCATTCGCCGGCTCGATTTCTGACCTTCTGCGGCGTCTTCCGCAGTGAAGCCAGTGACTCCCAGATGCAGCGTGCCCACATCGGTGCCTGTGGGGAAGACGGCCGAGCTCCGGTGCGAGGAGAGCGAAGGATACCCCAAACCGCAGTACCAGTGGTTCCGGAACAACGACGAACTTCCGCTAGACCCCAAGACCAGTCCCAGATTCTACAACTCCAGCTACAGCCTGGACAGCAGCACAGGAACGCTGGTCAGTGGGCGGGGTTTGTTGGGATGTGGAGGGGGCAAAAGCGGGCCTTTGGGTGGAGCAAGGGCAACGGGAGGGCATTTGAGATATTTTAGGAAGACAGTTGATGTACAGGAGGTCTAAACCACGTAGGCAATCTGCTGTTATCGTGTTCGCATTCCAGGCCTCGCTGATCTGTCGCGTGCACTTCCATATGGACAGCCAACCTGCTGCACCCACTTCTAAAGGTTGCAGTTATGATACCTCCAGTCTGTTCCAAAGAGGGTGCAGTAGGCCTCCCAAAGAGAATTTCAAACTCTTCCTGAGTGCCTTATTTCTGTATCTAGAGCTCCAGAACCTGCAACCCCTCCAGCCTGGGAGGAGCTTTCTAGCGGTTCCCAAACTGGACCCGAAAGTAGCCCATCATGCGTATCCGGTACTCCACCGCATACTCCATGGAGCCGTGAGGCAGAGCTCTGCTAACGGGTCTTCCTAATTTGTTTGGTCCGCAGAGGTTCAGTGTCGTCAAGAAGGAGGACGCGGGAGAGTACTACTGCAGAGCAAAGAACGAGGCAGGAAACTCACAGTGCAGCCCTCAGAAGATGGAAGTCTGTAAGTGGGTCGTCTGTCATGACAGGACCCTCCAAAACTAATAGCCAAGCTCCAGGGCTAACTGTTGACACAAATCATGAACACATGGATGAGCCGCAATTCTGGTCAAAGAACTTCCTAACAATAACTTTGATGTTACATCAGGAAACGTCTAATTTTCATGGACTTTGGACATGCAGTAATTTAAGACCACCTAGGTGTCTGACTGTTTCTGTTATAAGAGGGCGTCTCCCGGACTGCTTGGTGATGTTTTTTTTTTTTCTCCACGCTCTCTTCCAGATGATATCAATGTCACGGCCATCGTACTGGGAGTGCTGGTGGTGGTCATTGTGCTCTTATGTATAACAGTTGGCATTTGCTGCGCTTGCAAAAAGGGCTACTTCGGGATCCAGACACAAACAGGAAACAAGTGAGTGGGGAAATTATAACGATATAAAAAATAGGGATTGCTTGTAATACTAAACAACTCGTACATCTATAAAGTTATTTGGTGTTTTGAAAATGCCAAAATAAATTTCAACGCCTTTTTAGTTCTTTTTATGAAATTTTTCATTCCTTATCGTTTTAAGAAAAAATATTTTCATTTTAAGGAGCACCACTTTAAGTGCCCGAGTTCAAATGACTTTTTGGAGGAAATGCAAAATTAGGCCTACAATTATAGTAATGAGTTTATTTGAGATGGGTGAAAATTGGCACAAGACTGAAACCCAGGGGTCTTTCCAAAATTACCTTAGACTTGCAGATGTACTGAGTCTCACTTCATTGCCTTTGTATGATTTCTAGTTGCCCAAGTGAAGCAGTCTTGCCCTTCATAGCTGTATTTCAGGTATGATGCATGTATTGGGGTAATGTAACATTTGTGTGTTTTTGTTTGTCCTGTCTCACAGCTACAAGGCCCCATCCAAAGGAGATGGAGTGGACTACGTTAGGACAGAAGATGAGGTGAGTGAACAGGATTTGGGGATTGACCGTCCCTCGTGCGGTGAACTGTGGATAGAATGCAGCATCAGGCTTTCACGCTGACTTTTAACTAAAGGTCAACTTATCAAGCCACATCAACTTTAGAGAAAAGGTCAATTCATCAAACTCCATCCACAAGTGACTTGACATTCATGCTGTTTCTGACTAAAAATTTTTTAAATGCAAGATGGGTGGGAAGTGGAATCTGTGGTCGTGGCGGTTGGGAAGATTGTAAAGCGTTGATGTGATCTCTTCCTGATTATTTTTCCCCAGGGTGATTTCCGGCACAAATCTTCGTTTGTCATCTGAGATGGGGGAGGAAGTGGCTGACGTGAGATTAAGCATAAGGTGCAACACACCCTCTTGTTGAACCTCTGGGGTCCCGTGGCAACGTGCAAGTGGCTAACGTATGCGCCTTCCACTGACGCTTAGCTTGCCTGACAAAACCGATGAAATAAAAATGTATCATAAATAATTGGAAAAGAAACAACAGCCAAGATGTGAAATTATGTCCTTCGACTTATGTATAAATCTCATGTACTCCTTGTCCTGTAAAAACCCGTCACCAAAACAAACATTTTACAGCCACACTTCTATTTCATGGCAGTGGTATGTTTCTATCATTATTTTTAAATGTAGATGGCAAATTTGAGAGTGAAAAATGAGTAAACAGCCAACAAGATCTACATACTAGATTAGAGGAGATCCAGACTAAAATGGCAATTTATACGGTAAACACTGCTACTTCAACCCTGTTGTTATTTGTATAACATAACCCTTTTTTTGTACCAGCAAAATTTGTCAAACTATTTTTGATGGAATATATTTTGAAATGTCTATAGATAAAAGGTTTACTTTTTTAAATGTTTGTAAAATACTAACACTTAAAAACCAATGTTTTTTATTATTTGGTTGTGAGAAGATGTCAGCATTTCAGTGACAATTCAGTATTCAATTTCATTTATATGTAATGAAATAGCCAACTTTTTATTAGTAAATTGTCATATCAGGTTCTTGTTTTTTTTGTTTTTGATTGATGGTCTTACAGTTTGTTTTCTGCTGGGATTTAAATATGTTGATATTTTTTAAGAAATTTCATGTCTTGTAGATAGTCCAAAAACAATACTGAAGTGCTGCATTAGAATGTTGTGGAGCACTACGGCGTCAGTGCAGAGTATCCTTCATTTAAGTGACCTTCAGTGTTTGCTGTTCATCTTGTAAATATCAGATTTATCCACATAGGTGTTTTTTTAGTTGGAGGTACTTTCAGTATTATGTGAAATATAACACAGGGTTTGTTCGTCGGCTGATAGGTGTTGTATTGGTTGTAAATAAATTAGCTGTGCAAATCGGCGGTTGGGGGGGGGGGGGGGGGGGGGGGGGGGGGGGGGGGGGGGGGGGGGGGGGGGGGCGGG
>JAODKC010000041.1:20568794-20583006 GCA_026777985.1 Mormyrops attenuatus
CCCCCCCCCCCCCCCCCCCCCCCCCCCCCCCCCCCCCCCCCCCCCCCCCAGAGAGAAACCCTTTGGGTGACAAGGATACCTCGACCCATTTGAAGAGCTGCAGTCACACATACACACTGAAAGTCGTTCACGTCTCCCCCACAAAAAAAAAAGAAGAAAATACTAAACATTAAGCGTTTACTCACGGCCTATCTGGAGACATCAGGAAAAGCATGTTGTCCTTGTTCGCCGGAGCCCTAGGCTCTGTTAAAACAGGGATACGAGTGAGGAGCCAAAACACACCCTGGCAAACCGGACGGCTACACAGACAGCATTGGGCATACCTGTCCCATGGGCACTGAAGATGACACTGAGACCATCCCCAAAGGTCACCTCAGTCATGCTCCCTGGGGGGGTACATAGGTCAGAAGTGTGAATCTACAGCATAGCGTGTCACTAACGTTACTTTTGGGCCATCAAACGGAGTTGCAGATCTAGAATTCTACTCTCACAACAGCACCACAGCAACACCAAACTCCTCTTAAATCTCTCTTCAGATGTCATCACTGACATGGTGTCATTCAGCCTTACTCTTCTGTGCCAAAATGGAGGAACCTTCTTAATTTTAGAGATGTTTCTTCAGTCCAGATCTCATAATATTCAATGCAATTCGCAATCATAATTTTCTGATGCAAGGCAGGATAAGATGGGCTTTGATATTTACTTTGCGGAGTACTAATGGCACGGTTGGCAACAGAAGAATCTCCGGTGGTGTAACTCTGAAGATGCCTGGAGATCATTGCTGAGGATGGAGCACAAACAGTGTCACGATGAGTCTGCCCAGACGGCGCTCTAGGTGTAGCTTGTCTATGACGCGGCAGTACCTGAACCATTGACGAGAGTGTTTTGGTCGCTGGCAGACCCCGCACGACCCTGAAGCAGCCTACTCCCTCTCGCTGCTGTCCGGGCCTTGCTGAGGACCTCGCTGGTGCTGAGAGTCTGACGCCTGCTATTTGAAAGCGGAGCGATACCCTGGGGCTGGTAACCAGTCGCATGATGCAAGGTGGCAGCAAACGAGACCATCTGGAAAACTGCATTCTTTGACATTACGGTAGCCCGGTTGGTTTGCTCACCTGGATGAGCCCACATTTTTCGGGGAAAGGAAGCGGGGAGGGGCAGATCCTGGCATCTGGGGTGTGGCCTGGACCGCCAACACTGTCCTACCCAGAGAAGGACTGGGGGATGCGGGAACAGGAGCCTGTAGACAGACATGAAGCTGCATGTCTTTGTATCGGGTCATTAGATCCTCATCCACTGACCGAAACAAAGACTTCTCTTTGCTTCATCTAAATTCACAGAAAAGCGAATTATCCGCTCCAGGAAAACGCATAATACAAATAGAAGAATAAAGTTTCACGTGTGGAGATAGCTTATTCCTTTGCTTTCTTATAGGTGAGCGAGCATCTATAAATGCCCATTCGTGAAATGAAGTGACCCTTTACTCGCCATTTCCACAAATACAGGTAGAGTTACATTAGAATTCTTTAGTTTTCAAATATCCCACCTTAGTCTCCTTAAGACACACAAACAAACACATATACACAGGTGAGAGCAAAGTGCAGTGGTGCGGTTATAGGATCCAACCTTTGCAATAAGTCAGTTTGTGAAGTTTCTTCCCTGCTAGGTATTCCACAGTCAAGTGGAAACATTTAGGAATGACAAACTCAGCCACAAAGCGGGTGACCACGTAAACTAACAGAGTGAGGTCGCCAAGAGCTGAGGCGCATTGCGTGTAAAAGATGCCAACGCTCTGTTGACTCAGTAACTGCAGAGTTCCAAACTTCCTCTGACATTAATCCCAAACACAAAAACTGTGTGCTGCGAGCTTCATGGAATGGGCTTCCATGGCTGAGGAGCTGCATGCAAGCCTCACATGACCAAGTGCAATGCCAAGCGTCGGATGGAGTGGTGTAAAGCACGCCGCCACTGGACTCTGGAGCAATGGAAACGTGCTCTGTGGAGTGACAAATCATGCTTCTTTGTTTGGCAGTCTGATGGATGAGTCTGGGTTTGGCGGATGCGAGGAGAACGTTACTTGTCTGACTGTATTTTTGCCAACTGTAAATTTTGGTGGCGGAGGGATTATGGTATGCGGTTGTTTTTCAGGGGTTGGGCTAGGATCCCTAGCACAATCTTTCCCCACCAATCAGCTATTTAATCCCCTGGAGCATTACAGGCCTTGTTATAGGGCCCAATGGAGATGTAACTATTCTGGCGAGGACGGGATTGAAACCTGTCGGAGGCACAGAGGCCTAACCCACTGAGCCACAGACCACCCTTGCGGACTGATGCCTTCCAGGTAGTCTCCCCTTCCTTGTGCTTCCAGGGATAATCACCAGGCTCACTGTAACCTTGCAATGGTTGAGCAGGTATGGAAAAATTGAACGGATGAAGTATGAGGGGTGATTTCGCTTGTGTGTAAATGCGGGCGATTACCAGAGCCGCTCCTGCCATGACGTTTGAGACCATTGTGCTTGCAGGGCGGGAGTCAGTCACTCTGCAGCTCGACATCTGCTGCTCCATCTCCTGCTCCTTTTCAAACCTCTTCATGTCATATTCCAGTTCGGCGGCCAGCTGTTCATCTGCCACGAAGAAATCCTTTACCTCGCTGCGGTAGTCCTGCATCATCACCTATGGATAGCGGGGGGACACAAGAGCCCATTTGTTGCATGAGACAAGTGCATGAACAGTTCACCCGAGGAAAGTCGGAAGATTCGTCGCCATGTTTCAGGCACAGGTCAATTGCTCAATGTTACTTCTAACTGACAGAAAACATCTCTGCTTACCTGCAGATAGCCCATGAGGTCCTTCAGCACTGGGAAGCGTTTCTTCTCAAGCATGGTTTTCAGCGCAATGATAATAGGAATCACATTCTCAATGAAATTCTTCTTCTGGACCTGAAGCATAGAGGCCACAGAAGTTTTACTATCAACAGCGCCCTCTGGAGGATTTTAGCAGCAACTCACAGCAACTGTGATGGCAATGACCTCCAAGCAATGTACCAAACCAGAGGAGAAGATTGGGAACAACATCCATCTCCACGCCCCCTCCCCACCCCATTTTTGGTAATAAATGCGAGGACCATCACTACCAGGGTCTCCATCTGGCCATGTTGTCAGTACCTGTGAGATGAGCTTCTTCTGGGCCACCTGCATGACGGCGTTGGCCATGGCCAGCTGCTCATCATCCTGCTGCTCGTCCCTCTCCACGGGGCTGCGCATGGCTGAAAGCTTAATCTCCTTGAGGCTCAACACGTCAAAGGTGTCTGACAGTATCTCAGCCCCCTCTGTGTCCAGGGGCAGTATCCCGTCCACAAAGTTTGCTAAGGAGTAGGGGAAAATGGGGACATACACAGCCAAGAATAATATCAACACATGCCTTGGGTCATCTACACTGAAGAACTCCCAGGAGAGCCATTACTATATTCTGGAATAGGGTGTTTAGCTTACAGTACTCAAGTGATGAAACTTTACCAAGTGCTCCATAGGTTAAGTAATAATAATGAACATGATCTCAGACTCTCACCGAGAATAGTCTGGCTGATCTTGGTGGTGATATTGAAGCGCTGCTCATCTGTGAAGTGCTCCAGTAAGAATCTGTAGATCTTCATCCTCTTCTCCTTGTTTTTCGCTTCTTGCAAAGAAAACAGGGCTCTCTCTCTGAAAGGCCACAGCACCAGCAGAATTTAAACACAAAGAACGACCAATCTGCTGTGCATCCGAGATGGTAATTTTTGGGACGCGACCTTACCTGGCCGTTTGCGGAAACTTGTTGTACTTCTCGTGCTTCTCGTAGGAGTTGAAGTGGAAAATGCACTCGATGAAGTGTTGAGAGAACATGGTCGGGTTCCTTTTGAGGAGCAGATGAACCAAGCAGAATTCACAGAGACTGGGGTGGAATGAGGACACACAGACAAAGACCCATCATAAAATGCATTAGAAATGTCACAGATGCAGAGCTGAACAAGTCTGAACAACTGATAATTCAGGGAGATGAGGAAGGAGCAGAAATGGTATTTCTTGCCATATGTGCATTCAGAAAACGCTTTTTCTGCATAGAAGCCATTAAACTATGTTCGGAGCATCTCCTACTGACAGCCCTGAAGTCAATTAAAAGCTCTGCCACAAACAAGGTTTTCCCATCCTGGAGAAACACTACAAACATAAGTAAAAGAGGGAAAGTAAGGAGACAGTAAATTAAACCCCACTAGAGGTGGAAGCAGGTGCAGTACCTGGCAATCTTAGGCTCGGAGTCCACGAGCACAGCCACGAATCGGAAGAACAGTGACCCTTTCCACTTCACAAACTCCTCCTGTGAGCAAAGTGCTGGATTACTCATCCACAATGTGCCAGAAACAAGAAACACTGACATATATTTAAAATAGTTTTTCTTAGGATTTCACTCTCTCTTCTCTTAAGCGGCTCCCATGAGCAAAACATAACTCAATGGTGAACCAATGCAGGAATTTTGACCAAAACCAATAATCAAAATATTTGTGTCTAATATGAAAAACAGATCTGCAGCCAGATTTAAATAATTAAAAACACAAAGACTGGTAGTTCTAAGACGTGAATGAGCTGACAAATCCCTCACCCTCCATGACAAAAAATGGTTGACCATTATCTGCATTATTTTAGCCATTACATTTGTAGCTTCTGTACCACTAACTTTGCATACTGCCTAGTTAAAATAAAATCGAAATCAGCAAAAAAACATTTAAAAAAAAAAAAAAAAAAAAAAAAAACAACCAAGACTGATATATTGGGTCACTGTTTGATTTTTAAAGAAAGAATTTCATTGCACAATACATAAGACCCTGTATATATGACAAGAAACACTTTGAAATTTAATGAATATTAGCAAACACCAATGTTAGCCTATATATTGTGCAAATCGAACTCACTGGTCACCTCTAGGCATGTCATCGTTTGGTACATTGAGACAGAACAGCTCTCACATGACAGAAGGAAAGGGTTTGTAATGTCACCCTGCAGCAGTGATTAAACATCTATTTAACATCAAATTTAAACATCGGTGGGGTTTGGAATGATATGAAAGTCCTGTTTACCCCACTGAAAATAAATGAGTCAATTAAATACCTCACTTTCCCTTGCAGGGTCTCTTTAGACACTATCCTAGCAAAAGTCATGGCACCACACACTTAAAGGGAGAACATAGATTCTGCAAAGGCTGCAGATCCATGGTGAGGCTGAGCTCACTGTCCCTCTACAAAATTAGTGAGGCAAAAACACCATCATCCTTACAGCAGAGTACACTATAAACTCCACAGCCCTAGACCAAAACAATAATTAAGGCAAAAAGCAGACCAACATGCTGTTATTATCTTGGAGTAAATACAGGCTTTACTCATAAGTATTCATCCTTAATTCATACAGAGAAGCCAACCTTATTAGCCAATGATACATTTTGAATCCGAGTGACAGGGGAGGGGGTACTTGGGAGACCAATCAGCTTTCAGCTGGGGCCAGTGGCCCTGTTGCCCCGCCCCCGTGCGATTCCCTTCCTCACCTGCAGGAGGTTGGTGAGCAGGATGAGGGTCTGCTCGCGGATGAGAGGCTCGCGGTCCTTTAGGCAGGCCGATATGTTGGGGATGTAGCGGTCCACCATGGTGGTGTAGCGCATGCACAGGTCGCACATGACCACCACTACGTTGCTGCGTACTGGCACCTCGCCGCTCACCTCCAGCTCGCGGGCCAGCGCTGGGATGCAGCTCTTGGCCAGCTCCTCATTCTGCAGACACAGCTTGCCTGCCGTTCCCCGAGGGAGAAGCGGCATAAGCAGCGTCAAACATCATCTGCCCCATTAACCGCCACTGAATCATAGATAGCTAACTGCTATTTTTACCGTCTACATTTGTGTAGAGCTACTGTATACCTGCAGTTTCCTTTGGGAATAAAGAAGTACCCAGCCATCAGTCACAAAAGAAAAACATGCTTTTGAAGGAAATTGTGAAAATAATTTGAACGATAAGGAAATAGGTTTTATTTTTTGAGTTAAGTCCATTTCAGGCAGGGCAAAGCAGAGACTGGAGTGTGACGAGGACAAACACCAGTCATAAGATGCTCTAGATATGTCTTTTAGGAGACCCCTTCTTACAATGTTCAGCAGTCGAACTACCAGGGGTAAAAAATGTCTTTAAGTGTCACCTCATTCGCTTTGAGGATGAGAACCTCCTATTAAAATGAGCAATGGATCAGAACACTCCCATCGTATCCCCTAGGACCCTGAGCAAACATGGTGTACCAGTCATACTTATTTCTACCACAATGCTCAACATCCACTCAGAACTACCACGCAACAGCCAGTCCAAGCGGCTATGCAAGGAAGAAGAGCAGTAGGTGACGTTACCCAGGGTGATGAAGGCGTGGGCTCGGACCACAGTCGACATGGAGGAGGCCTTGAACTGCGATAGGGGCAGAGTGGCGGGAAGCTCATCCGGGCTGTCAGCTTTGAGAGAGACGACGGGATTTGTACGACATTGCAGTTTGAGGGCCGATGTGTAGGATAGCATGTCACTGATATGAACCAGTTTAACCATGAGTTTAGCTTATATTTACATTTAATTTATTTTTATTCAAACTGACAGATTTTTGTGAAAGCAGAGTCACACGGTCCTTGGAGCAACTGGGAGTTAGGGACCTTGTTCAAACACCCAACAGTGAAATTACTCCGCCAACCACTTGGATGGGTAACTGTCTGATCACAGGCACAGCACGCTAACCTGATAAGCAATAATTATTTAAATACAATTTTTCTTATAGTTGAATGGAACAGAAGACCAATTGACTTTAGACCTATATGACCTATATACTAACACTACTGATGGAAAGAGGCCAGGATACAACATGTTTTACTGACCAACAATTGCACTCCCAGTATAAGGAAGAACAGTACACAATAAAGAAAATATACATGTGCATTGGAACAGTGAAGACTAGTGACACTTTACTCGTCACATAATATTTAGAGTGCAATAATATTTCTGTAGTCAGCTATTCAATATGCTGACAGCTCAGGTTGTAGAAACTGAAGCCGAACCTGATAGTCAGCATTCAGAGGACGCAGAGATTCTTAGAGTACTCCAGGGTGACAGCAGCTTGCAGCCGTCTGACCACGCATCTCCTACACCCAGCATGAGGAAACGCTCACCTTCCAACAACCCACCTGATGGGAGCTCGACGTTTGAGGCCAGGATGGACTGAATGAGGAGAAAGGTGCGTTTCCCGACTTGGGCGGGACACTGAAGGGCAGCGACCCCGAGGGTATACAAGTGCTTGACCTTTTGGGAAAGATTGATAGGGAGGGGTGTAGAGAACTCACCAAAAAGAGCTTCACTATTTCCATGTGCTCATTCAGACGTGCATAACGAAAGGGGGTTAAGCTGTTGGATGCGCGTACCACCAAATCTTCATTGAAGTTCTGCAGGCTATCTTCGCTCAAGATGACACTGGATAGGTAGGTCTCACAGATGGAGACCAGCTCCCCGCAGTGTTTGTTCAGCATCCTCTGGAGAAACGGAACAGAACCCAAGACTCAGAAGGGACGCGAGATTAGCCAGTCCTTTGCAATTCCAGAAAGCAGCAGCGAAAGCACTGGCTCAACCTCAGTCATACCCCACACCGTTTTTTTTTTTTTTTTTTTTAAAGAACCATTTCTCAATAGCTTTTGCACGTTGTCATTTATCAAGTTCTGTGCCCCAAGTGTTTAGCCATCTGTGCAGTGTGTGGCTGCGCGCCCGCTGACCTGCGTGTCCTCGACCGTCTCAACCTTCAGCAGCTGGAACAGGGTCTCTACAGAGGCACCAATGATCTCTAGGGGCACCTCGAAACTCTTCAGCCACTTCAAGATATCGTCTGGAGTGGGGGAGGATAGCAGGGGTGGGCAGGAAACACCACAGCATGATCTATGATGCATTCATTCCCTTCTCCCAACAAAGTGACAAGATGTTGATTAGTGACGCACCCACAATCCTGCTCTTCGTTTCGTCATTGAGATGTGCGGCAATGTCCCCGATCACGCAAAGGATGTGACAAGACATGGAAACTGGGACATTGCTTGTCCTAAAGTAAACACACACACATACAGGAAATGCCTTTAGGGAACAGACATGTGTTTCTGTTTGTTTTTTTTTTTGGGGGTGGGGGAGGGGTACCATCAGGAAATGAAGAGGACATAAGTCAGACAACAGCGGCATGGATGGTGTGTGGAGATGCATACCTGATCATTTCATCCCAGGCATCCAGGATCTTGCCATAGTTGAGCCTGGGGCAGGAACCTGACACCTTGGAGAGCAGCAGCCAGGCAGCTGAGGCGTGTTCCAGCCCCGTGTGGGAGATCAGGTGGTTGACAAATGCAGAGGAGAACTTATTCTGCTTGGACCAGATGACGAAGGCCTTGCTGAAGTAACGGCTGACAAAGAGAGTATAGCTAAGAGATGGAATGGCATTCCAAGCATTCCATGCTTTCTCAAGAACTTCAAAAACAACCAGTGCTACTTCACAGAATGCTAGATGAAGGTCAAAAAAAGATGTGGAATTAAAATATAAAGGTCGGGAAAATATAGCTCTTAGATGTGACAAGTACGACCACAGCTGGAAACCCCACCTACCCAAGGTCCTGGCTCTCTCCGCACAGTAGCCCAAGCAAGTCCCAGGCTAGCTTTTGTGGGACATTCTGGTCGCTGTACGCGCTGCCACTCTTAATCTGGCTGATTATGGCCTGGTCCAGGCACTCCAGGGCCTTCTCCTGGACAGAGCTCTCGGAATCAACGACTGCGGGAACCACTCCCCTCAGCCAGGCCATCTGCACCAGACTGGACCCAGGCAAAGCCTTGGCACGATGAAGACCACACCCATGAGAAAACTGTGTGAATTGAGAGGCACCAAACCCGAGGTAGCAGGATAGTGGTATATGGGACACTCACAGCAAGAAGGTCCATGAGACACTGGAGAGCCTTCTTCTTCACGGAGACAGAAGGGTCCCGACAGCGGTCCGACAAGATGGCCAGATTCTCCTGGGTGCAAGGGATCACGCTGTACTTCAAAAGGCTCATCAGTGCCTGGATAGAGCAGTTGTGTTTTGTAGGGTGAGATATATATATAAAAATAAAATAAAAAAAAAAAAAGTCAGACATCTGGTAAGGTTCTCCTGGCTTCAGAATCCATAGGGATCCAGGGGACTCCACCTGCAAGGCAGACTTCCGCACATTGGTCTTCTCATCGCTTGAGCGTCTCTTCAGCAAGGCCATCGTCTCTTTTGCTGTGTGGAAGTGGATTGATTTTTATACACTCAATTCACTAGGGCTGAGCGATATCATATCGATATTATATCGCGCATGCGCAATAATCACCACGGCTTCAGATGACAGGCGAAACATTTGGCCGGACTCCAGATTTTTAGTACTATACGGACATTTATGCTTACAATTTGTTTAGCAGATTAGTAGCACAGCTAAAATGTTGTGGAATTTTATGATGCCCCAAAGTTAGTAATTAGAATAAAATCAGCGTATCCTTAGGTTTAATGTGTCAGACTTTAAACTGCTAAAAGTACCGTCACACCGTCTTTTTACCTTGTCATCCACAAGATCTCCTCTTTTAAAGGATGTTGTGGTTGCCGAGCTGTTCCTTTCTTCATCGCCACTTCAGTGCATGTCGCACTGAAGTATACCAAACCATAGTATACCAGAACAATATTATGTGGTGTGCCCTACTACAGTGCATATCGCACTGAAGAAGTATACCAAACCATAGTATACCAAAACAGTATTAATCGGTGACCTTCTGATCATAGGCACAACATGCAAAGCCAGAGTCACATACCAGTAAATTATATTTTACCAGAAGACTGGCCCATTCACGCTGGACTGATGATTCAAGAACCTTACATTCAAAACTGGTCACTTCCCCCTTTCCAGTCATCTCTATGGTTTTGAAGTTTATGCCCATCTTTTGCAGGTTTGTTTCATGGATGTTACTGGTGACTGAAACAGAAGTCAAATGAAAACAGAGCAACACTATGGAATTCAATTGAAACTGCGATGAGGCGGTTCACTTTGGGTTAGATAAACAAAAACATCATTAACCAGACATGCATACTTTAGTCTGCTCTGATAAAACATTGAATAAAAAAAAAAAATATATATTATATATATATATATATATGACTTAAAAGGAACTTACCCTCATAGCCTTCTGTCTCAAGAACCGTCTGTGCAGAAGCTGAAAACATCCAGATAATTATATATACACACCAAGTCAAGCCTATGGTTATGAAAAACACTACGTTTATACAGAACGGTGTTCATGCCTCAAAAGTAAGACATTTCTGATCCAAAGGACAAGAGTAAGTAGTGAAAGCAGAAAGGTTTATATCTGTGGGAAAAGCCTCTAGCGATTTCTACACACATCTACTCCGAATGTTTTCTCGTATCGTGCGGTCGGGGACAACAGCGTGAAATCAGGGTGCTCACCGGCTGAGAAGAGCTCCTGGATGTTCTCCACCGTGTTGGGAGACTGCAGCTCCAGACACTGAGCCAGGCAGGAGAGGGCGTGGCCTCGCACCACGGGCGCCCGGTCCGAACGCCGCCCGAACACCATCACTTGGACCAGGAACTTGTGCTGCAGGAAGACAGCCTCCTCCGGAGACAGGGAGGCCTCAGGCTGGCGTTCGGGCTGCTCGATCAGGGCCATCGCCACGTCTAGGGCAAACATCCTGCGGGCAACCTGCCAGAAAACAAACACACAGACTCTCTATAACATATACATAATAGATCAGTATATACTTTACTAAATGGTAGTTGGTATCCTGTAATGTGCTATTTGCCTCATTTGAAATAGAAGCACATTATTACTCCAGGGTAGTTGACAAGTAGGAGGAATTTATTCTGGTGCAATAAAAAAAGCTTTTGACTGGTAGCATAAAGGTAAAGCGTGATGCCATTATCAAAACCTAGAACAGTGAGAATTCTTCTTATCGAGCCGCTTTGGAAGACACTTGGGATTAACATAACATTGAAACTATTATTCTACAGGCAGTTCACCACTCTCAGAAGTAATATGTTCAAACCCAGATTCAAGTAAAATTTTACTGCATACCATTCGAGACACCTTATAGCAAAAGAACATAAACCAAAAATACACTACTGACATGTACCAAAGAACACATATTAAATAAACAAGGGAATAAGTCTGAAAATATTTTCAGCTGCTTTTAGGCATGAACACTTCTGTAAACACTGAAGTTTGGATGTGTTTTGTGCAAGTCCGGATTTACACGGATTTAATATGAAGCCAGGAATTCACCTTCGAGTGTAAGGAGAAGGCATAGAGCCACTGCATGAAGGAGGCATACTCAGCACAGGGCATTTTGGCCAGCAGTTTCACCACGGTTTGTGCTCCACTGCTGCGATACTCCACCTTGTCAACCATCTGCAGGCCAAGAAAATGCTTGGTCATCGAGTACCTTTTGGCACGGGGATAAGACAGCGTCTGGCAGAGTCAGGACAGTTTTATGGAGGTGATAAAACGCCAGCCTCCCCTCCCTACCTGCACGCAGATGTGTTGGAGCAGGATGCGAAGGGTCGGCAGGACGACTTCTTTCAGCTCGTCGACAATGTGGCTATGAGGAAAACAAGGAAAGCAGTTACCCATCAGAATAGCACAGAGGGCCTAAACAGCCTAGATACTTTGATGGCTTAGCAAACACATGACCGAAATCAGATGCTAATATCAATCTCCAGAGGTAAAATATTAATATTCTGATATTAAAAAGAGAATGAAAAAGAGGAACAATAGTTAAGGTACATGTTAAATAAAACGTGCAAACAAAAACTGCTAAATATGGAGATAAAAAAAAAAAAAAAAAAAACTTCAAATATATAGATGTAAATACAATTTCAACATCTTTATTTGGCAAAAGCGACATGCAATTGGGGATTAGGGGCCTCACACAACAGCCCGACGGTGACGCCACTCTGCTGACTGAGAGTTGAACCGCCGACCTTCTGATCACAGGCACAGTGTTCTAACCCACTGAGGGACACACCACCCCCACAACAAGATGATAAAATGAATAGGAGTGCACTCTTGTGAGGAGTGAAGATTCAGCGGTGTCCCTCACCACACAAATTTAATAGCCTGATCTCGGGCAGTAAACACGGCCGGCCCGGGAACCAGCAGCGAAGGGCAAGATGAATCTCCTTCACTCATCATGAGCAACACATACAGGAGTCTGTGGAAGACCAGCCTCACAGCCTAAAGCAATGCAAATGGGGAACACAGAAGCAAATCACACGTGAATTTTAAGTCAGCTTTTTAAGACAAGACACCTTTACTGTCACTTTCCATGTGGAAATTCATGAAGAAAAGCAGCAATCTGGATGACAACACTATGCACAGCTGAGAAGCATTAAAAAGGCACAGTGAGTGGAAATATAAACAAAACAATTAAGTTATAAACATAAAATAAGTAGTAGGAGTGTATTAAAATAATTACAATTATGACTAGCAGCAACAGGCAGGATACCTAGCAGCAAGTACATATTTTCTGGTAATTTGTAAGACTGGACAGAAAAATCTCAAACAAAGCATTTCTAATAAGCCGACAGACGTAAGCAACTGAAACCATTAAACTGCAAACAAAATTTAACAAAACACCATTTAATTATGTACCTCAGTCCCATCTCCGTGCTTTGGTAAACAGAGAAGCTTCAGTCCATGGTAGGCCAACTCTGACAGCATCCCCATGTCATCAATGACCCTGTAAAAAAAACAAACACATGCGTCAATAAACTTTTTTTAAATGCATAAAAGTTCCCAACTCCCCTTTCAACACAGAACATGGGATTACTTACGGTTCCTTCTCAAATGCCAGTTTGCCAATCACCGGCTCGAAATGGGTGAGCTCAGTGAAAATCTAAAAAGTAATTGGCACAAAATTATAATTTACACCAGCAAAACCATTTCAAGGGTCTAATCACACATCATGTGACAGCAGCAAGAGCAGGACAAAGGAGTCAATCATTCACATAGATAATCAGATAAAAAATAAACTATTACACCAATACAATCCACAATCATTTATTCATCTGCACTTTATTTCCTGGTACTACAATGTGGCGCCACCTACAGTTTGACCAA
This sequence comes from Mormyrops attenuatus, assembly GCA_026777985.1. Taxonomy (NCBI): domain Eukaryota; kingdom Metazoa; phylum Chordata; class Actinopteri; order Osteoglossiformes; family Mormyridae; genus Mormyrops; species Mormyrops attenuatus. Next base: position 20,581,994 of record JAODKC010000041.1, read on the forward strand.
GGAATGTTTAGTTCATTTCCCCAGCCACAACACTTGTGGTTGCCCAATAATGAGATAGTACCTTTCAGGTCAGTTACAAATGATTACCTATACACTGTAACTGACTCCTTTCCTTTATAAATGCCTATGTGTTTGAGGTGTTTTTCAACCGAGTGTTAATTAAACTCCAAAATGGCTTTACTTTAATCCTTTGCCTGAATGAGTGGTAAAGGCACACATACCATGGCACACTTCAGAACACACTGGGGCTTGTCTTTCAGGGAAAACCTCATCAGGAGCTTCAGGAGAGTTTTGATGAGAAGGACAATTCCATTCCTGATCTCCAGCAGATCTCGGGCAGAGAAGAACATCTCTTCATCTTGGTTGCCTTCCTCAAACACGTCGGTCTCCATCTCCTGCAGAGATAGAAACATGCGGGGGTGAGAGCATCGCAGAAAAGGCCTGGTCCCACAGTATGTGACTCTGGAGACGTCCCTTACTTCCTCATCAGCCCTCCTATGGGGTTTTGATCGCTTCCTGCCTTTGGAATCACCCTGAGAACTCATGAATGCTTCTTTCTTGCGCTTCTTGCCTGAATCCTGGGGCCAGCACTTTTTTGCCAAATCCAGACAGGCATCAAACAAAACTGGGTGGAACACTTTGTTTGCTATACTACCTGGGGGAAAAAACAATAAAAATCAGACACGTTATATTAAGAATAAATTAAAAAAAAAAAAAAAAAACTCTTCTCTCTACAAATAGAGAGATGGTCTACCTGCTTGTGGTGATCATTATCATTAGGTATGCAGAATATTTCATGCAAAGAAATTCCATCCAATGGCAATATACTGACATGCCTTAGATTTTTAGTCTTAATTCAGGCTGATATTCATTCAAACAACAATTATCTTAATAATTTGGAAAAGGAATCCAAGTTGTGTGTGTGAGTATACACCATGGGAGAACATTTTAAAATGAACTTGAGGAAGCACTTCACACAGTGTGTAGTTGGAGTATGGAATAGTCTTCCTGCT
>JAODKC010000041.1:20583106-20626090 GCA_026777985.1 Mormyrops attenuatus
TGAGCTATTAGTTAGGTTCTCCCCAAACGAGCTTGATGGGCCGAATGGCCTCCTCTCGTTTGTAAATTTCTTATGTAATGAACTGGTATCCTGTCCAATGTGTTTCCTGGGATAAGCTATAGGGTCACTGTAACCCCACAATGGATGGATGTATGGAGCAACTTGCCTGGTATTCCCAGAAGCAGTAGGTAGAGTGAAGCTGCCTGCAGTGCAACCAACCGATGAGTAAGATCAGCTGTTTTAAAGTTACGTCTAACCACAAAGTGGGACAGCACGGCAACCAGGGCGTTGGTAGAAATCCCACTGTCACCCAACACCGTCCAAACATTCTGAGGATCAGTGACATCGGAAGAAATGGGAAAGAAAACAGAAGTAAATTACAACGGATGAAATTACATGTTACTTTCAAGCATCATTAAATACGGAGAGAAATACATATACTTACTTCGGCGTTTCCTTCGCTGTCTGTCGCAAATGGCAGGAGGAGTTTGTAAACAGTTCTGAAGGCATCGGGCCCATTACTAATGAGCTCATCTTCAACAGCCACGTCTAACGGTTCCGCTTCGGTGAATTCCAAGTCCCAAACACCGTCCACCCAGACTACATCGAATAATTACATACAAGATATAGATTGATCAAATGCATATACAAGACTTACGTAAGCTGCTACCTAGAATGTCGGCTAAACACCTAGTTAAGTTACATTTTAGCATGACAACGTTCAAGGAAAGCTAATAACAACGATATATAAAATAGCTTCCTTAAAATAAGATCCATAACAATATTACAGTTACGCTGCCTAAATATTACTGCACAAAATTCACAGGATTAAACAGACAGTCAGGGCGTGATTTTAACGCGACTTCGTTCTTAATATTAGCTAGCTAACAATGACAGCTGACAGGATAAAATATACTTGACGACTCTCTAACCAAACTGCACAACCTTTTGATAAATGTTCCGATGTCAACAGTCACAACAGCGCATTAAACATACACCACTTACCTCTTGAAACGGTTTTTATTTTCAGCAAATCCAGCGCGCCTACAAGCTCCATGTTTGCTTCGAATCCACGCGCCAAAACGCGAAGCGCTCCAGCGCATGCGCAGTGTCACACCGTGGCCTTGATGCCACTGTAAACCCAGTGCGATGCACTTTGGAGGAATTTATTAATTGCTGCTTAACTGTCAGTTAATGAATTCCTCCGAAGTCCGTCACATCACATTCACCTGCATTTTATGCCTTGTATTTTTGTGTTCGGGACATTATTAATTTAGTATTCTGCGCATCTGACTTCGGCGGTTTCCGTTTGCTTTATAGTTACAATTGTCACTGTTGGTGTGATTAGTACTAATAAACCGTCATAAGGTCAAACGAATATCCGAGAAGACTATTTCTGTGGGATAAAATTAGGACTGAAATCGGGTCGCTGCAAGGCTAAACGCAAACACATGAAACTGGAAACATCTTAAATATTGGGGAAGCACGTTAATTAATATTCTCACTGAATAACACACTCCATTTGTTTACAAGTAATAAATAAAGCATTTATCCTCTTAAACTGGAATTGCCTAACTCGACTGTCCTTCCAAGCACGTTAGAACATTAGGAACTGCGGACTTTCTCGACATGTGACCATTTTCAGCCAATCAAAAATGAATGCGGTTGTCATACAGTACGGAAATACTGTTTATTACCTCTGTACATGTGTATCAAAATAAAAGTTTCGCTAGTAATGTCTTCGTAGCCTACGTAAAAGGAAATGTTTGCAATAAGACATCACATGCTGACTACATATTTGGGCCGTATGAGACAAAATATATATCGACAATCCAGAATAACAAGTCGCATGTATAAAATAGGGCCTATCGCTGTTATCGCTTTTGTCAAGTAAGTTGTATTATATTTTATATGTGCTCCCATTTTTTTAATGAGATTTTACTTGCATTATTACTGTCTTTTATTTTGAAATCTTCCTAAACTTCATATTCCTACCACCTCTCAAGTTGAACTGCACCCTGTCACAGGAAGTGATCTCAAAATTGAGGGCAACGTCCAAATTCTATATTCTGTTTAAAAAACTGTGTCTTGCAGAATATGAATATCATAATTTGGAATATCTGCCACTTCTTAATAATTCTATCCAAATGTCGCTATATAAATGTATTCATGACAATTTTTGCGTTTATTATATTTTACTCACATTAAACTTTTATTATTAACCTATGCGTGTTGTGATTTGCAGATATTAAAATACATTCTAGACGCTCTACGCGAAAAACACTTCCCATATTTGTGGCTCTGTGACGCCGGCGGTGTACGCATGCGCCTGCAGAGAGGAAGCTGCTCGGAAGTGTTATCTCGAACATTGCTACAGTCTTTCAATTGGCAATATTTACAGCAACCTGCATTATTTGCTGTAAGCCGACTTGTTTTAAAGAGAAAAACACTATTGCCGCAGTTTGGTGCAATTCAGTTGGGAGACGAAGGTGGCAATCTTGATGAGTGACTGAATTCGGTTTTTACAGTAAGAGGGAAGTAAAATCCAACGGTGTAGGGATGAGCATATTTGGTTTTGGTCAAAGTGCAGAAATAGACATAGTCCTGAATGACGCCGAGACAAAAAAGAAAGTGGAGCACAAGACAGAAGATGGCAAAAAGGACAAGTATTTTCTTTTCTACGATGGCGAGACAGTGTCTGGGAAAGTAAACGTGACGCTCAAAAATCCAGGGAAAAGACTCGAACATCAGGGGATCAAGATCGAATTCATTGGGCAGATTGGTAAGTGGCAGTCACATATATAGGCCCATTTGCAGAGTGCTGTCGGAGGCCACGATCAATGCGGGGACGATGTGTTGCATTTTTAAGTGGCCCGATAAGGACTGCAACAGCGCTGAAGAGAGCGAATGAAAAACCCACAGCTAGATGCGTATTAACGTGGTGAATTTCCAACTGCACAACGTTTAATTGGGGGGGGGGATTGAGACGTGCATACATACATGCATGAGTAGGGCTGATAATGAAACTGACTTAAGTCTCGTGATCAACTCGGGCGTTAATTTGCGCCAGAAGCGCTTGCTGACGGAAGAAGGAAGGAAGAAACGGCCCAGTCACATAAACTTGCAGGAAAACAGCAGACGCCGGAGCTTGCTTACAACGCGCACATGCATCTTAGTCTTAGATGGAGATAGATCAACCTGCAGCCGATGCATGTGACAATTACACAGACAGCTGTTTTGTACATTAATTTGTCTGAGTATGACTGCGGCACGATTCCCTTTTCTACGTTTTCAACACGGGCCCGTCACTGCAAAACAACGCTAGAACGTCGGTTTTATCGCAACATGAAATGAGTGTGGATATTATTAAGTGCTTCAGATTGCGTTTATTTTACTGCTTAATTGATCCTTGCTAAAACTCATTCAAAGATTGACGAGCGCCGTCATGTTTTGACAAAACGATAGTCATTAGGTTCAACAGGTAGTAAAGAAGACAAGGAATGTATTGAAATGTGTAGCTTCACAGGTCAGCCGCTGTCTGTTCGCTGTGTTTTGACACCTGTGTACAAAGAAGAATAATGAACAAGGATACTTTATGTAATTAGCTCAGTTTGGTTTGATAAGTGATGCCAGCGTAGGTTTTAAAACCCTCATTCACGTCAAACACATTCAGCTTTTTACATCACCCCATGAAAAAATGCCAGTCTTTAATTAGCATAGGGTCTCACTTCTACTAAATTGCATGGCAGCATTCTCAGTTGTTTTGGGGAACTGAAAAAACTCCATTTCGCCAGGTAGCTATAAGTTGTTCTGCATCATGAGTGAACTCCTGAAGATTGCTTTTCGCGAACTAGAAGAAGGATACTTAAAGGTCGGCGACAATTATTCCAAAGGAGACATATCTGTCTGCTTCCTAATACCTGTGAAATGTTTAACTAACGTTCTTTATCTTTGCACATAATGTTGTTAGCTGGATTTCTAAGTAGTTATAAGAGATGAAAGTAAGTTTTGGTAAGTATCATGTAAAACAAGTTCTTACCGGTTTGTACCATTTGGGGTCGATATGGAGTGATCGCTCCTGTCTCCACAGAGCTGTACTATGATCGAGGGAACCACCATGAGTTTGTGTCTCTAGTTAAAGACTTGGCACGGCCTGGTGAGCTCACACAGTCCCAGACCTTTGATTTCGAGTTCACGCATGTGGAAAAACCGTACGAGTCGTACACCGGCCAGAACGTCAAACTACGGTAAGCGCCCTGTCTTTCACCTCCACCTGCGTTTTCCCGGGGCTGCATTTGGTAGTATTGTGTTAGACATGTGACGCGATAAAATCTGCCCTCATTTTCCTCTACCTGGGTATATGAGACAATTAGCTTTATGCACATAGAAAACTCTCAGTGTTTCTGAAGGCAACAATACACCAGAGAACGTAATGAGAGGCCTTTGCATGATCTCATACACCAGACTGTGTTGTTCCTAAATTTATCATTCAGCACAACTCCTTTCAGCTAGCCTGGTAAGCTGGTAATGACACCTTGATTGAGCCCATGTTACAAAAGATTTGTCCTGCTGACATAATTAAACGGCAAGCAGAAAATTAACCTTGCGTATCATTTTGGTAATGCCAAAATAAGACTGAAGCTTTGCAGTCCACGATCATTTTCCGTAAGGTTTTTTCATGGTTTTCATCTTCGTTGTGGTGTTGTGGACGTTTTGGCTGTTCTAGGTATTTTTTAAGGGCCACCATCAGCAGGAGACTGAATGACATCACCAAGGAGATGGACATTGTGGTTCATACACTCAGCACATACCCCGAGCTGAACTCCTCCATCAAGATGGAAGTGGGGATTGAAGACTGCCTGCACATTGAGTTTGAGTACAACAAATCTAAGTAAGACTGAGGAACTTATTTTTTTTTACTTGTCCACACGATGGTATATTCCAGTCTGGATAATAAAATAACCACCCAGTAATAAATTCTTTTTTGATGGGGAAAAAACTACAGGTACCACCTAAAAGATGTCATAGTGGGGAAGATCTACTTCCTTTTGGTACGGATTAAGATTAAACACATGGAGATCGACATCATCAAACGGGAGACAACGGGCACCGGTCCCAACGTATATCATGAAAATGACACCATCGCTAAGTATGAGATCATGGATGGAGCACCAGTAAGAGGTAATGAACAGTGACCTCAGAGTCAAGTCAGAAAACATGAAGGAATGGGTTGATTATAGGGCTGCACGATATGCCCACAATTTGGTAAGCAGATTAGAAGTGTGGCTAAAATATGAGATGCGTGCTGTAACACCCAAAAGTCAGTAGTCTGTATAAATTCGACATATCCTTGTGTTTATTAAATCTGGTTAGCGGAGGATGCCACACACTAATGTTTTTGTAAATGGTGGAAGCAAAAAACACTGAAGTGGCGGTGAAGAAAGGTACGGCTCAGCAGCACCAACATCGTTTGAAAGAGGAGATATTGTGGATAAGCAAGGTAAAAAAGATGGTGGTGGTGTGGAGGTACTTTTTGCAGTTTAAAGTCCGACAAGTTTGTTAAACATAAGGATCTGCCGGATTTATATAAATTGATACATGTAAAGCCCTGGTGATTATTGCGCATGCACCATATAATCGTGATGTGATATCGTGCAGCCCTAGCTGATGATTAGAGAATGCTGCACCAGGAAACATAAAAAGCATTAGCTTTGTGGAACAAGGGTGCACATAGAATGTTTTTGATGGTCGTTCTTTTTCATGCAAGGGTGTGATAAATGTTAAAGATTATACTGAAATGGATTATGTATGAAATGAGTTGCATTCGTGCAGTAACTGTATAAGACCTTTGTGTTTTTCTTTTTTTTTTATTTTGTGTTCTACATAAAAAAGAGATTCTTTGACATTTACACTTTAAATGAAAAAAAGAATGAAGGGGCAATGTAACAGTATAGTTCCGTCATTCCATAGCACCTAGTACAGGGTAGATGAGAGTAGTAGAGGATATGGGGAAACTGTATAAGCCTGTTTTTCTGAAAAATTCAGCAAATGAGGGGAAAGATAGAATGTGTGCAATTTTTCCTGCTAATATATTTATATCAGGTAGCAGCATTTCAGCATGGGAGTCTGTGCTGTGCATCAAAAAACATTTACAGAAGCCTGAGAAGTTGAAATTTTCATGACGGTGCCAAATCGAACGTCTGGTGTGTATGTGGCTGAAACCCCGGTCCTTTTGAATTCTCCACATCTGTCTTTCTTTATTTCTTTCTTTTTAAGGGGAATCCATCCCTATTAGGCTCTTCTTGGCAGGCTATGAGATGACCCCCACCATGCGAGACATTAATAAGAAGTTCTCTGTGCGCTACTACCTTAACCTGGTGCTGATAGACGAAGAGGAGAGACGTTACTTCAAACAGCAGGTATTCTTCTGGCGATTCTGGTCCACATGGAAAAGGCTCGACATGTTTTTGCATCTCTATCATGACCAGCTTTAGGGAAGACCAGATGTCAATAGCTGTAGTGTCTTTGGGCTTCCGTGCTACAGTTCAGTAACACTTACGACAGCTGGTTAGATTAGATTAGTTCCTGTCCAAGTAATGGAAATTCAGAATCTTTTACAAAAAACTAAATCCAGCATGTTACTTAAGTCTTGTGGTCTGGAGTCGGACACATTTCATGTCAAATACTGTAGGGCTTCCCAACTTTTTCATGATCATGGACCAGCAAATGTTCTGCAAAATTTCACTGACCAGTAAAGCTTGTCATTCAGGGGGTGGGGAGAACTTAACCGAGCCCCTTCCCCAAACTGGGGGTTGGGAACCCATGTAATAAAATATAATCCAGAAGGTGTTGCTTGTTGAGATTTGTCCAGTTGTTGTGGGGCTTATCGCAATATCTCCGAATAACAAGAATTGTATGTAAGCACATTGGTGAATCGTCCATCCGCCCTCCTGCAGGAGATAACCCTCTGGAGGAAAGGGGACATCGTGAGGAAGAGCATGTCCCACCAAGCCGCCATTGCCTCGCAGCGCTTCGAGGGCTCGGCCACCGCCGAGAAAGCTTTAGCCCAGGCCAAGGAGGATAGCAATTGAGTCCCTCTGCCCAATCCACCAGCTCCTTAGGAAAACGAGACTCTGTGTCTGTGTGTGTGCTGGTGAGTGAGTGCGTACGTAACGGCAGTGCCGCCAGGGGCGTCGCCTGGCCCCCAGAAATTACCGCCAACCATGGTGTGAAAAGCCTCCCTTTTAATTATGGCTCTTAAAATAAAGGGACTGGAGAGGCTGAGGAAGGACTGGGTTCATGCTATGGGAACAAACGCAAAAGCTGTGTTACAGTTTAATATTATTACTGTTCTTTAGTTTTTAAATCATCATGTCAGGAATTTTTTCAATTGGCTGTTTCCGTCATCGACTAGCTACATGGGTTTTTTTTTTGTTTGTTTTTTAAAGGAAATCAAGTGTGTTTATTCCAGTGGTCATTTTAACCTTTAGTGTTTTTGTACGTCAGTGTGATGGCGTGCGATTCATTCTCTTGAACACTAATCAAATTTAGCAACAAAAAAAAACAACATTGGCTAATGCAGGCGTTTTGTTTTGCATTCCTTTTCCTGTTTTCTTCCTTAAAGATGTCTCTGTGTGCGACTTTGTCATATTGATGTGGATCATCACCCGATGGCAGTCCGTACTGCACTTTCGTTGTCCAGTGCTTTGAAGTACAACATAGGATATTAACTCCAATAGCTCCTTTTCACGTATAAAGACTTCAGTTATAACTGTGCATTCCTTTGCCCAAGCTGAAATTTGGAAGCTTCTGCTAAGCTGTGACTTGGGGGTTGGGTGTGTTTTTTAATGGTTGTTTTTCCTAATTGGTATAAATAATATACATACTTGTAGTTTAGATGAGTGATTCTCAACCTGGTTCTCATGGACCCCCAGTCCACAGTTTTGCTCCGGGAGCTGGGAGGGAGCAAAAATGTGGACTGTCGGGGGGTCCAGGAGAACCAGGTTGAGAAACACTGGTTTAGAGGACTATGGCTAAGATGTGTGACCATCTCAGACTATTCCAAAATGATAGTATTTGCGTATACACTAGGGTATTACAGTACTGTCTGTCATCTTCTAGTACCATGCCTTCATTTTTTTTTGTTCGTCATACACATGCATAGTTTCTATTTTCAGCTGAAGGAAGGCCAAAATGGGGGGGGGGGGGCTTATTGGTAAGCGATTAACCGTATGCTTTATTTTTCATGGTTCTCTTTTTTTTTATTAAAAGTGGGGAGGTAGTCATCAGTATTATAACTATGTATACTGTTTTAAATATAGATATCCACACATGTAAACAAAGGCTACAAAGCATGCAGCTGTGGACTACATATGTGGCATTCCCTAGTGAACTAAAACTCAGATCCCACGCAGTTGTCTCGTACCTTGTGGTGATTCCAGAGATCCTCAATACGCAGACATGTCTGTTGCTCTCTGTGTTTCTCTTCGTCTTGAAAATCATATCCGACGTTGAAGCTACTCCTGTGCTGGGATCTGTTATACTGCAGTGCCTGAGTGAGAGCAGCTGCCAAAACTGTTCTCATTTTGAAGCTTGAAAAATGTCAGACGTCGGTATCACTCGCCTCAGTTAAGTCCAAAACTCATGATGTCAAAGCAAAATTTATATATATCAAAAAAAAAAAAAAAAAAGTGAGCAGTTAGGCTTTGCGCCAGAGAAGTGAAGATAGGCTGTTGGGCTTTCTTTAGTTGTTTGTTTATTTTGTTTGTTGCTGGTGTCAAACGGCTGCTGTCAAGTTTACATTCCATTAATTTTGCAACAAAGGGATATGCTTGTCTCAGTGCTGCCAGTAACCTGATGCTACACTTTACTAACCACCCAGACCTTTCAACTTGAAGTCTATCAAATGAGGACTGTTTTTTTTTGTCTTTCAGCTACTTCACCGGCCTGTATAGTTAATTTAATTTGACTGTGTGTATTCAGAGTAGTAGTGATTATTATACCAGCACACAACATAACACTGTCTGATCTGCGTGGACTGACGTACGGCATTTAATTTCCTCTTTACTTAAAAAGTTCTCTGGGGATAGAGCAGATATGAAGTCTTTAAACTAATTATCACGTGTCAAACTAGAATTGTCACCTCCCAATAACCTATAGGTGTCATCTGATTTCATTTAACGAATAGAAATTAAAACTGGAAGTAAGGTGTGGACCCAAGTACTCATGTCCATTTTTTAAATGTTTCCTTGCGTACTATTTTTAAAAACAAAGTTCAGTTCTTTGTTCTCTGCTTGGCAGTAGGTTGAAATTTAGTCTCCTAATGTTATATATTGTGCAGAAAAGACTGCTTTAAAATGGCATTAGACACATATCTTTTTATGATTACATATAAATGAATGTTATATGATTATATGAATATATATATTTACAGAGTTGTAGGTATATATGATTTAATTAACATCTAAAACAGCCAGCTTTAAGGTACCAGTCAGTTTGTGAAAGGGAATCTCACCACACACGTATTTGACTAATAGAACCTTAGATCTCAACACAGGACATAAGTACATTGCTTTCTTGTTCCTCAGTTAGTTGTATTTTGCGTCTCTGTATTTTAAATTGTTTTTAATCCCTTTTCTTTGATTAAAAAGAGAACTGTCAAAATGTGTGTTGCTGTTAGTTCCTGAACCTGTTCCTTCAGCCATGATAATGTGTCTGTGTTTCTTCACTTCTCTGTGGCTCCTGTTTACACAGTTCATGGGAAATGTCCTGGCTCAGTCGTCAGTCGCCACACCAGTGACAGGCCTGCCCCCAGGGTGAACCTCCCCCTTCAGTGCCACAGTTTTAGTTAATAACAACAATACTTGTCTAGATTAGTAAACCATTACTAAACATTTTCTACAGTGAATATCAGCATATATGAGGAGAATCTTTTTTCCCCACGTGGAAATGACTGACTTTGGCCGTCATCGAAAACCTAGTAGATAAAACAGATCAAAAACAATGTTTCGGATCTGAAACTTAAAACTGATAGTTAAACTCGGTGTTTTAAGCACAGAGCTACCAGTATTAGCCTGAATTATGTGTTATACACCAATAATCTGAAGATTAATCAGTTGCGATTTTGGGATCAAGCTTGCATCACTGGTTATGATTAACTTGGATTCATGAAGATCTGACTTTACTCTGTGATACACCATTATGCATTGTATTCATTGTGAATAGGCTGTAGGTCATTCTCACACACTCTCTTCCCTTAGCTTTTACCGTGTTACTTTGACTTCTGAGCCTCTCGATTAACTTTGTTTGTAACTTCATGTTTGGGAGTAGACAGGAGTTTCGGGTGCATTGTGGATAGCCAGCGGGGGTTCACCAACACTCAAACCACGCAGGGGCCCCAAGTCACCACACTGCATATTAGACATCCTTCTTATTTAGGAGATGATGAAGCAGCATTTTCTGCTAGCTAGCTATGATCTTCAGAGCTATTCGATAGCTATTTATTTAGTTTTTGAAACGTTTGAGGGAGGGGCTAAAGTAGTGGCCTAAAGGTTAGCAAAACATGCTTGTAACTGAAAGGTTGCTGGTTTGAATCCCCAACCAGCAAGGTAGTAGTTCCCACGTGTCCTGCTGCTGTGTCACATACTGTATGGGTTAAATGTAGAGGATTTATTGTAGTATGTCAGCAATGACAATTAATTACTTCACCTTTTGCGTGGGGCCCCAGAAAAGATAAACTTGCACCTGTGGACAGTGTCATACTGAGTGGTGATATGGGTGTCAACTCCCCAATGGGGGAGGGGGGCACCGGAAGGTTTTATGTATAGGATTCTATTTTTTCAGGTCTTTTCTAATGTGATACATGACTAAAGGAATTTGCCCTGTGTGTGACACACACTCATACTTACACCCCAGTGAAGCATGGCTGGCCATCTCAGTATCCGTAATACTCAGATGGACATGCAACGTAAAATATGATTGAGAAGATACTTCAGTTACGTTTTACTTGTATGACTTTCTAAGGGTGCCGATAATTGTGGCGCACATGCTTAAGAAAAATATTATAAAATGTGATCCTTTCGTTTTCCTTTCAGTTATTTTACTTCAGATAACTGTTAACGACTGCTAATATTTTGAATGAAAGATCGAGATGATAAACAAAGACTTTATTTCACAGGCCATTTTGCTTTTATTTACAAAGGCGGCCAGTCATTCTGGAGGGCAAGGTACACAATGCAGGATCATGCAACACAAACCTTGTGCAGTTTTACTAACTACCCAGATAAGGATGCTGATCCAAACGGCTGCAGTAGCAGATGGTTATCCACCCAGAATATGCGTTCTCTCGATATCACTCAATCACAATTGCAGTTGTTCATTAAAGTATTGACACACATTATGAAATCCCCCAGCTGTTTCATCATGAAAGCAAACAACAGATTAGTCTGCTCTGCGTATTAGGGAAGTTATCAGCATCATACATCAAACTGCTTTTTCAGTGAGGAAGCATTTTAACACACATCAATAGGCCCGTGGGGAAATGAACTTTAACCGCATTCGCAAACTATTTATAACTGTGCCTGGTAAATGTGCACGGAAGGGCTGGTGTGTGTAAATAATGTGTTACTACTTAATTCACGGAATATATGTATGAGATTGTGAGATTGTCCAGCGCTGATTAACAATCATTCATGTGGTTTGGTCTTAGTGCCCACTAATTGAACAAGAAAAATGCTTAATAAAAGTCATTTTCTTCATTTATGTCTCCTGCATGATATATGATATATGATATATGCAGCCTTTAATTCAGTTGCACTTAGATTAACACACGCGTTGATTGACGCCAAAGTCTTTAACACTTGCCCAGATCTTGTGAACAGCACCTTTTCCAATACCTGAGCCAGCGAGCTGTATCGACTTCAAATAGCCACTAGAGGTCACTCCTTCCCACGCGAAATTCACACCTGAACATGGCGCACCCAGTGCTGGAAATGACAGCCGAGGCGAAATGGGAGAAAGAATAGTATAAGATACTGTTGTACATTGTGGGCTAATGAAAGGTATTCTGGGCTAGCAAATGTTTTGACTGAAGTAGCTCAGCTGGTTAGTAGCAAACATTCAATGCTTATGGGGCTAAGACTCCAGACCAGGGGTCCCCAACTATTTTTCCCCGAGGGCCAAATACTATCAGAAAAAAATGCACCAATCACGTAATCCGTCTTCACTTATATTCTGGTCTGTCACTTGGTGACCACAGACAATCCATCCTCAGAATGAAGCCTGGATTTTTCTTTGCTTTCTATTAGTTAGTTTGGAGCAGTTTCTTTAACACCTACCTGTATTGTACCAAAGTCCCCTATATTTTACAGTTTCTCAATTCTAAATATTTTCCCTGCTCCGGTCTTGTTTGGCGATGTTTCACTGGCCGATGTGGCATTTTAAAGCTTCCAATCACCATGAAAACTGCAAAGCCACCAAAATGCTTCGAGTATAAATTATATTTATGTTCCTCAAGGTTATGGTGGAGTGACCAGTTTCAGGATTGTGATCCCTCGCTGGTTACATGTGAGTCACACACGTCCGCTGGTAGACGAGGCTGCACAGAGCCTTCATTTGGGCCGGTGTCGTCGTGCGTTGGAAAGGTGCCTTCCCTCTCAGCTGAACCGTTCAAGCCGGACCTCCGTCCAGTCACAGTTCTTTGCTTGTTCTTTGATGTAAGCTGCCATTTGCCAGGCAGGATGCAGAACAGGCCCAACTCTCACATCACTATGACTGAGCAAAAGGGCAGAGGGTTGCCTGGGGTCCTGGAAAGACAGATCAAAACAAATTAATTCTGACTCCAAGTGCTTTGGGGAATCAGTAAATGTGACCTTAGTGACCTCTGTGTGCCCTCAGGACATACGCTGCAGGCATACCTAGGAGAGATTTAGCATTTCCCTGTGCCAACACTCCAAACACAACATTTCAGACCTCTAACTATCTTCTCATAACACATACACTCCGTTTTACAGTGCATGGTAAGTGACCGCTTTTCCGAGCACAGGTATACAGCAGGTGGCACCTGAAGCTTATGATATCAATGGACCTGGGTAACGCAAATATGCTTCCCGTCATGTGACAGCAGGCAAGAAAATCAAGAAAAATGCCAGCATAAACACTAATTAATTATTGATGCTGGACCAATTTTTATAGCAACGCTAAGTAAATAATTCATAGTTGGAAAAAGGTAAGAGATAATTGAAATTGTTCAGTCAAATGTACTCCTCGCTGGAGGTGAGATGAGTGTTTGCCATCATGGATCATGGAAGTTGCCCTGGGATCTTGTTCAATTACTATTACAGACCCCACTTCTGTGCTGTTTTTCAGAATGAAAGATAACTACCACTAGCATGGATGGGTGTTCAACAGCAAAGTATGGTGACACCCCGGATGGATGGATGATGGATGGATGGATGGATGCTTTCAGACCCTAGCTGCACTTTTCCCAATGAGCACAGTAGAGATTCAGACTTAATCTATCTCTGTACTCTCCATTGTGATGATATCGGGGCTGTCAATAAAACAACAGCATGCCTGGACGTCCGAATCTGCACACTCTTGGCCTTACACACCCCCCAGGATACAATATGCAGGCCAACTGGGGCATAAAACACAAATAATTTAACATGTGTGCCTTTGCAATCCCTTATGAACACATTCACTTTCCAAAAACTGAACTCGCTCTGTCATTGGAATGAGTCTGAACTCAATTCAGAGTAATACAGTAAGTCTGTCCTCTGATCAGAGACCTGCTGGACTGCAAGGACACCTCCAGATACAGGTGACAGTGATTCCGGTGCTCCTTTCTTCCTACTGACACTCGTTTGTTCCCCCGTACATTTGCCACCTGCACCGTTGTTGTTATTTGTTGGTAAGTTTGGGAGGGACTGTGGCGGTTTCTTCATTTATTTTCGTAACGTTGCTAGACAACAAAAGAAGTGCCCAGCTTGGTCTCATGGTAACTTAGGTGAACGCTCCATTAATGCAATCCCCGTACCAATATATCCATGGATTAGGTGAAGACTACATTAATTTCATTGAAATAATCCAGCCGTCCATCTTCAGACCTCTTATCCAACACTGATGACGTGCAGTGCTTGATGTTATTCTCTGAAAATGTCTGCCAATTCATGAAGCTAATTAAGCCTTCAGAAGGACATTACCGGAGTGAGAGCAGGTTCTGGCGGGGGGAAGTGCCCCCTTGACAACATGCATGGCCCCCCTACTTGGGACTGAAATAAATGTATTATTATTATTATTATTATTATTATTATTATTATTTACATTTACATTTATATATATGTGCTAAAATTCTATGTGCTGGGAACAGGCAAAACACAAACGTAAGCAGATTTTCTTGACGGACTCGTAACGCGGGTGAGCTGGGTTAAGTTGATAACAGAAAAAAATAATCAAGCTTGTGGAAGCAAGACAGTCTAAAGAAGAAATCACAGTGAGTTACATGTTTGTAAAAACTGTAAAATGTGACCACAAAGCATTGCATAAATAACATCCGTTTTCAAAATTGTTTTTTGCGTCTTAGTGCTGGCAATCTAGTGTAAGTAATAGTTGGAGGACATTAAGGTCAAATGCATCTGCCCCCCCCTAACAGAACAACTGGCCCAGTCTGCCACCCCAGTTGAAATGGGTTTTAGTCATAATGCTGGCTTTTGTAAATTTTCCGGGGTGACTACTGTCTGAGGTCCAACATCACCTCAGAATCAGGTTCCTTACCTCGCCATGTAAAACGTCACACCTGTTATTATGAGTATTATGAGTATTATGAGTATTATGAGTATTATGATAAAATATTAATCAGTAGTAATACCATAGCTCTTCTGGAAACCCTACATGTATTGATTATGTAAACTTCATACGAATCCATTCGTAATTGCTACCGTATAAAGCAATGATTCTGGGTGTTGTTCCTGTTAGTGTATGTATTATTTTAAGTAATGGCCTTATTATACATTAATCAGGTAATTTCTATACAAAAATTACTTTCAGTTAGTTAAGGGTGTATAATTTCATAAACAAGACCTGACACAACTTTCACCAATGATGTAAAGCTGTAATACAATGGATTATTAATTATTGACAAACATATTTAGAAAAAAGACACAAGAATTGAGTAAACAAATATTAAGAGACTGCCTGTAATTACGTAACACATGCTTTCTCCCACTTGCAAAGGTAAATTGATATGGCTGGGAAGCCCATTAAATGGCTGTTACTAATATACCTGTTAGCTTTTTTCTTGGCTCATTAAATTCTTCAGTAACTGAGCATTCTTTGAGAGGAATTGGTTTTATATATAAAACATGCATCCTTTCTAAGGAGGAAACTATTTAGCTCGATAGAACCATATACTGGAACAGAGGGTTACTTGGAATCTGGGTTCTGAGCCGTTATATGGAAATCTCTGAAGCTTTTTTCGACTCCAGCTGCGAGTAGGTATGCAACTTGCTTCTGCCAGCCAAGCGTGGAGAGAGCCTGAAACGGCGCATCGGCCTGAAACTGCGGCTCACGGTGTGCGACGTGCAGGTTTTCATGTATGTGATGGTACAAGGATGCCGTGTTGCTGCCCGGGCTGACCTGTTTGAGATGCTGTTGCGGTGCCAGCAGAAAGGGACACTCCCACGACCCCACGAGCTAATCTGCACACACGGAGCCTGGGATCAGTGCCAGCATCACACTGCCAAACAGTGAGATAAGACAATGTGCAGGAGAGGCTAAATATCGCTGCCCGATCTGTGGCGGTCCATTCCAGTTGGTGCTGTTCTCTTTGGATTTAATTAGCTTGTTTCGTTAACATCTATTCTTAATAACTTTTGGAAAATTAGCACATAAATAGCGTTATGTTCTCCTCTCCTGATGGACTGTTTAGTATTCCCAAGCACTTTCATGTTCTTTAATGTAAATATATTTTAAAAATATTTTTATAAATAGCCTATATGCCGTCATATTCCCCATCGGATTTTCAGGGCAACTCAAATAGCAGCCATGTTTTTTGTTTGTTTACGTTTCATTATTATCATTTTATAATTTTTTACATTTTTTTTTTTTGCTACTCTCACCGGTTGCAATTTGTGCAAATAAACTCTATATTAACCTTGTAAAACAAACTTTTATTAAGCAGCTCCCAATATCTGTTTTCTAAAAAATAAGTCTGACAGTCAGCAAAGGTTTTGGCTTTTTTGTGTCTGATGCCCAACACCCTCTTCTTTCATTAGCCTAAATATTATACCCTTATTTTTGTAGAGATGTTTTAAAACGTATAAATATCTGAATCTCAGATCAGGCTTGCACACAGGGGCAGGGGCAGGGTCGGTCCTCATAACCGGTGCTACGTTACAGAGAGCACAAAGACTGCACAGAATGGAGAGTACAAATCACAGATGGCCTCTCTGTTATTGGTGCTGGTGTGTGTCTCTCTTTAAAAGCGTGCCAGGCACACAAGGAGAATTACTGTGGCGTTTCCTTGGAAGTCTGTTTGCTCTGTAATGTTCCATGAGTGATAAATTTCATTCTGTGTTTTGTTTCTACTAACACATGAATTTAAAAATGCAGTGTAAGGAAGCTCACCCACTGGCACAATTACTGAATCTGCTTGAGTTGCCACATGCACTAGGGCCCATATACATTAATGTCTTTCCTTGGGCTTCTGAAAAAATGTCTATTAAAACAGTACTTTAATCCTTTAAGCCTCAACCAAATCATGTCTACAAAATCAAACCAAATCAAACTACATATTCATGTAATTTAGGTATTTGTTATCCTTAGGTGAGATCAAATATGTAGTTTTCCTCTGCCTTCTGATTACATTTCCGGATATGTTTAAAATCAAAACATATTGATCACATGATCATCATAAAATTGTTGACTAAGTGCTAAAATGTGTTTTCAACATTCAAAAAGGTGTCCAGTGGTTGTTAACTAAATAACTGATTACTAAATGACTGTACCCTAATAGAAGTAGCCGTTTATTAGGATAACGTGTTCGCATACCATTGCAGGAATCACTATTTCACATGTAATTTATTGGTGTTATGCTTATTGTTGTTATGTTAATCGAATGATTAATTAATAACTTAATTTTCATTTTGTTATGCTGTACGTATAAGAAGGTAGCCGCCTGTTTTATCAAATATCTCAGAGTTTTTGTGTTCTGCCTCCAGTTGTTCCTGGATACTCTCATCAACCCACCGCTGCCATAGACCAAAGTGATCCCATTGCTACCATGTCTATTAATTAGCCAGTTGCATCCTTGACGTCATGTCTGAGATCCATGCTCAGTCATAGTTAGCAAACACACTAGATCGGCACCATGCCCTGGTCTGACTGACCCTGCTTAGGCCCCCCACTTCAAGCAGGCCCAGGCATGATTCAGCATACTGTGCCCAGGTATGGCACGGAGTGATCACACTAGTCAAACGGACTGGACTTTGGGGGTCAAATGCCCTCGGGCATCTCACATCTAAGCATCCTGCATGGACTTTGTGGGACCTGGGTCTTGAGGAAAGGTAAGAGGAGAGGAAGAGAGGAAGGGGTGGTACGAGTATTTACTATCAGATAGGAACAGATCTAAAGCAAATCTAAAGTGATGTGCCCACCATCTGAAACTCCGGAATGCCTTTACCCCATAAGTCTGACCACATACATCAGATGTAACGTCAGATAAGAGCCAATAGATGAAACATTCACTGATGCGTGACTCATGAAATTACGCAGTGTCTGAATAACACGTGGGATGGTTTGCAGAACGTGTGAACTGTCCATGTTTCACGCTACTTCCTTTCAGCAGTCTTTGATGCGTGAACTTGTTCCAAACCATGTGCATGAATGGGCTCAGTTAAATAAACAGGGCTCAGACAAATTTCAGACAAAGTGAAGAATTGCGTGAGAAGTTCGTCTTGATCTTAACGAGACATCTGTGAGAAAACACGGGAACTTGTCCAATATGATAACATTTTCCACTTCTGGTTGCTGTGACATTTTGAATGTTGTTTTTTTTTTTGTTCAGAAGTTGTGCTGCCAAAGATGTTGACACAGCAGTGAGACTTTCAAAGGCTTCAGCAGGCTAATTTGCCATAGTCAGATACACGTACTCACTTTCCTGCACGTTAAACAATAAGGAACTGTCTCCGCTTTGCAATATTTCTAGCTAAGTTATGTAAAAATTAATGGCAAGTATGAGGTTAAAGAAATGCTATAACTTTAAGCGAAACTGCTAAGCAACAGCTGAAACCCTCTAGGTCAGTGTTTCCCGGTTCGGTCCTCAGGGACCCACAGACAGTCCACGTTTTTGATCCCTCCCAGCTCCTGAGGGAGCAAAATGTGGGAGCAAAAATGTGACCTGTCTAGCAGGGAGCTCTGAGGGAGCAAAAACATGGACTGGCTGTAGGTCGCTGAGGATTGGATTGGGAAACGCTGCTCTATGTTAAGACCCAGAAAACAAACTATTCTCATCTGTGTTAATGCCTCCAAGTAGTCTAGCAAAAGATCAGGATAATATTTTCAGGATGTAGGGAGACAGATCATTTTCATTCGTCTCAGGCTTTTTATCTCAAATGAAGAATAACGCAATACATGTTGTAGAAATGGGCTTCTCATTCAGCTTGTTCAGGCGAACCTTGAAAGGGCAATACGCTAGAATGACAGTCATGGTGGGGGGGCGGGGGGCGATCCGAAGGAGCTTTGCTGCTGACGATAACATCTTCCCAGGCATGCAGTCAATAAGCAGAGTGCCAGTTCTCTGCATTCTAGGGAAAAAATCTTATTACTCAATATCACTTCCCAGAAATACAAGGACAAGCTAATGGAATACCCACTGGTGTCAAGAATACTAGGAGTATGACTTCCTGAACGATAACACCGATTGTACCCTAGTTATTAAGCTTCAAAGCGATGCCGGGTGATGCTTCTATATATGCTGACAAAGTGAGAGCCAGCATTTCTGTTACCTCAAAGCAGGGGCCAGAATCTCCTTGGTCAATGTGCCAAAGTTCATGTGTCAGGATTCTGCAGTCGAAACATCCCGATGCAACTCAGCAAGTCTGCAGTAATCTGAGACTCACCCTGCGCAGCCAAAAGGGGCAGTTGCATTTGCTGCGATGTGTGGGCTAATGTTTCTACCATGCTTCCTGGTCTTTGGCTTCATTGATTAGAGTATATATTTATTTACTCATGTTGAGTAGGCTGGCCTTCTTCATGCAGAGGATACGACTGCGGCTAAGCAAAGTCACTTCCTGCTACGAGCCTAGGTTTCATTGCGGTACGCAAAACTATTTATGAGAGTGTTAATTAGCCTTACCGATCCCATCGGGGTCATTTGTAGCTTGTTAGTGATCTGTGCTTATGTCCAGAAGGTCATGGGTTCAAATCCCATGGTGGGTAGAGTAATTATATCCGTGCTCCTGGATCCTGGCTGACCTGGTAGTCTGATCTTAAAAATTATTCTCACCTACATACACGTGTGCAGTGTGTGAGATACGGGGAGTCCGAGGGGGTCCGACACCCCCGATTAACCCATGAGACCCCCCGAAAGCCTCAAAAGCTAAATTTTAAGGCGGTCTCAAGATCGGTATGGCGCGACAATAGGGAGATGGGGACCCCCCCCGAATATTGATGGGTATTTTGCACACTGCACGTGTGTCTGTGTCTCCTGGAGAACATGATGGGGTATGTCATAAATGCCCGATTTCCTCATGGGGAGGAATAAAAGACTTCTGTTGTAATGTGTTCTGTTCTATATTTGTTAGTCTGAATTTGCTCTCAGTTTGCTAAACACTGGAAATTGCAAACTATTGTAACCTACTATGCTGAGCTGTCTTCTCAAAAGAGGAAGGAAAATGGTTAATTGATAATTAACAATGAACTGAATGGATTTTTAGTGATCTCCATGTCTAGCTCTCACAATATTTAAACTTTGTGGTAGTGAGGTAAGTGAATTCAGAAAACTAAGTAGAATATTACAAAATTTTCTGTCTTGAATAGAAAATGATGTCATCAGTTCAAATGCAGAGGCGATTCTAGAGCCAAAGGCAAACACAAACTCCATGGGGCCCTCTGACTTGCGCTCCCCTGACATGGCAAAATTTATTATTATTATTTTAGCATAAGTCTAAATTAATAATATCAATAAACAGAATTTAGTAAACGCAAGTTCCTTATTATCACTTTTATGAAAAACAGAGCACACAAATAAAGCAGATTTGTTTTTGCAATGTGCTATGTAATCGGGCATGGTCCTTGGGGCCCCCTACCAGCCTGGGGCCCCAGGCCATTGCCTGCCCTGCCTGCTCTGATGCTGCACCTTTGTTTAAGTAAGTAATTGCTTGCATTAAAAATCTTTGCTGAAAAAATTATTTGTTCTGCTGTGAGAATTTTTGTCAAGGTAATCATAATAAGTGGTTAGCCGTGTTTGACATTTGTACAAAATGTAAACCAATAATGAAAAGGGCCACTGGCAAATTATATGAGTTAATTATTAGTTATTAACCTTATGTTAAGCACATAAGCCTTCTTGCCTGTAACAGCCAACACATACAAAGTCACACCATCTTGCTGGGCATAATTACTGAGGTATTTACTGAATTATTGTCCCTCAAAGACATGACGGCAAGGCAGTAATTGTGCCTCCCGCACTTGGAAAATTCCTGTCATTCTCTGCCCTTTTGCAGCATCTGAAGTCCTGCTCAGGAGAAATGACAGGAAAATGCTTCGAAATTAATAACAGAGAAAATTAGAAAATACCAGCAATATCCCACTGTCTTTCATGCAGAACGGGCTGTGAAGAATGATTTTTTGGAGAATAGTTTCTCACGTAACAAAAAAATGCAACAAAAATTTAAAAATCTGCCCGCTCTCTAGATAGTTTCCCTAAAATGGACTTCAGAACCTCACTCTCCCTTAAAAGGTGCCAAAAATCCATGCCGCAGCGGTGCATTTCCACTGACGCTGCGAAAACCTGAACACAAGGAATGCGGGACAGACTGCAGAACTGGCCACCATTGAGCAAAAAGCTGATTACCTGCATCGGCATGTAACATCCTCAGCACCTGCAATCACTGTAGAAACCTTATAGGCAATCAGCTTTTAATTAAGGAAAAATGAATTCAGTGTGCTAACCTAAGTTCCTCTGCATGCCTAATTTTAGTGCTCTGTACGTCATTGAACATCCATTCAGCCTTGATTTCGCAAATGTCTGGGCAAGTACAGTATATTGTAAGCTGGAGTAACTTTTGTGGCTCAGACGCATTCAGCCACCTGTGCATAATTAACAGTAACATAAACATTCTGCCAAGCAGAAAACGTCAAAGGTCAGTTACAAAATTACTTCCATTATGAGAATTAGAGAATGAATCAGCGAATAGCAATTCAGAACAGTATGGAATAAACTATGATATCGCAAATGAAGGACCAAGCCACAGATCAACAGTCAAAACCTAACAATAATTCTATTTACCCGTTACTTTACACCCCTTACTTGGTGTATAGTATTACCCCAAACAATAATCTAGGCACTATAAAGGAAATCGGTTGAGGCAATGCTGGGTATAGATAAACAGGCAAGAGATTTACAGTGGAAACCACTTTTAGCCACTAAGATGAATGTGGGCATTACAGCTGAAGTGAAGAGTTTCCCCCAGCAACAATAAAGTATTTTTTATCTTGTTTACAAAAACTATACAGTATAACACATTTAACAGAGATTTAACACATCCTTGAGTTGCTGACGGTCATTGTAAACACAGGGATGCTGCTATCTGGCTAAATAAAGTATAGGTGTATTTTCTCCAGGATCTTTGTCACAACTATTTCAGACAAAATGGGGCCACTAGACAAAACTGTCCAAAGCTGAGTAGTTTATTGCCCAAAAAAGTGGACGAAAGCAAAGTATAGACAGAGCAACAATGGATACCCGAGCCAGGACACCATCTGCAGAGGGTGCAAGGTTTTCTGCCCGAGGCAGACACCTTTCCCAGATGGATTAGCGGGCACTCAGTGCTGACAGGACTTGGATCACTGACAAACAGGGGCTCCCCAGCTCCAGATATCCAAAAAAAACACCCATGTATTAACAGAAAACAGGGACTCTGGGAATAAGACCAAAATGAGGTGTGTGTGTGGCTCAGAGGGTTTGGGGGCTGTGGCTCTCTTCAGAAGGTTGCTGGTTCAAATTCTAGGATTGGTACTGATTTTACTGTTGGGCCCCTGTGCAAGACCCTAAACCCCCAGTTGCCTTAGAAACTGTCTGAGCCTGCTTTCTCATTTGTCCTTTGGATAAAACTGTCTTCTAAACAGATGCAACAGTAACATGCCTCAACTAAAAAAAAAAAACAAAGGCTATTATGAATTCGAAAATCTAAAATAGCTACTGAATAGAACAGAAACTGAAAAACCCTCGAGCAAACAAATCTGACTAAGGAACCACCATCCACAACTGTGGCCAAAGGCTTGATCTTGCAATTAAACAAGACTGAACAGTGAGAGCCAGTGACTGACTGTTCATATGGAGCCACTGGAATCCACTGCCCATTGTCACTTCCAGGTGTTCCATAACTGTGATCCAGGATTTCTCAGTTAGCTTGAGACAACTTCAGCTAGAAGTCATCATGGTCCAGTAGGAAAGCTCCTTACCTAAACACTTATTGGACAATCAGGACGATCAGGACTTCTAGTTTAAGTTAACCCAGCTAACTGAGAAATCCTGCTTTGTTGAACAGCTCCCCAGATGTAGGTTCCAGCCTGCATAGCACATCAGCTTTGAAATAATGTTTTCAGTGCTCTTTCTTCTCTTGCTCCATGTCATTCCATGCATTATATAATACAACACAAAGTTCACCATATTCAGGTGCCTTCAACTGCAAGTTTGTGATCCAAATAAATTTCAGGAGCCAGACAATTATGAGTATTTGTGTCTGTAGTCCACAGATATCACCTTACGTAGCGCATTTATTTTCAAGGACAAACTGAAAGATTAATTTTCCGTAAAGTAGACATTAAAATTCAGGGAGAACAAGGACTTCACTGAGCCATCACAGCCCTGGAGCACCAGCAACGTCAGTGCAGACTTACACAATTTCCTCCAACAGTGAGCAAGGCAGGGAAACGGCACATTCTGAAAAGTAAGACTCCATCCCACCTGCTTCACAACTATAAACACTGAGTAATAGTGTGACATGACCTTGACAAGCCTTAAGACTGTTTGCCGTGTCAGCAGTTATGTATATTCAGGCAGCATATGGGAACCTTTTTCTGGAAGAAAGATGTTTTGTCTTTAATTTGGAGTGTTAGCCAGTGGACCTCAGACATTTAACCAGGGACAAACATACAGATGTGTGGTAGTAAGTCTTTTCTCTGCTTGGAAGAGTGAGAATGCTGTGGTAACAACAACAACGATAATAATATTATTATTATTTTCATTTCTTAATTTGTGTTCTATGAGTCTGTGATTGTATGACCCATTCCTAAACACACATCCCTATTCCTAGGACATGCAGGTGTACCCGGCCTTTCAAGTGAATTCCGACTCTGATTTGTATGGCGCTTTTCAGAATTTGTAAGTGCGCTAGGACGAAATACAGAAAGAAGCAGGAATCACAGCAGAATAATGAGAAAGGTAACAAATAATAAAAAAAAAAGCTCTAAAAAAAAGCTTGTCGGCCTATGTATTAGTGTTAAGTGAGTCTTAAATGACTGCACTTAAGAGCATCAGGCGGCTGAGGAAAATGCAGTGATGAGGTAACGACTGAGCGCAGCCGGGGTCCCGAGATTAATAACTGTGTGTTTTACTTTGCTGAAAGCAGCATCACTGTGCTGTGCGCAGAGAGCAGCTTCTGAAGCTTGCAGTTTGACCGAGGACCTTTGAAAATGTGTTATATGATGGCCTCAGGCTGCGCAGAGCTTTCCACTTTCCGTCTCCTCCCGCTGTGGGAGGACCTCTGTTGGAGCCTTACACCCTCGTACCGCAGGGCCCATCTCAGCCCCTTCACCAGCTTTTTAAATTACTACCATCAGGACAACATTTCAGAGTTGCTCTGGCTAGTGAGATTACGTATAAAAAGTCATTCCATTAGTGTCTGAAATGCTTCAAAATAATATTCCTGTTGGCTCTGTTGTTTTTATTGATTGTTTTATTAGGTGCTGCACTGTCTGATGTAGCGTCATATCTGAGCCGTATACAGCTGTGGAAAAAATTAAGAGATTTTAAACAGATCTGCATTTTTCAATCATGGTTTAATTGTGGTTCTGCTGGCAGAAGGCTACTCTGAGCAGCAGGATGCTTTCAGGTTCAAAATATCTAAGACAGCAGTACACAAGAATAAGGTGAAGCAGGAGACACTGGGAACGACCAGAAACCAGCCAGGTAAAGGGCGGAGGCGACATTCTGATACCAGAGATGACCATTAACTTATCCGACAGTTTCTCTTGAATCGAAGGATGACATCAAGTGACCTTCAAAAAGAATGGGAAACATTAAGTGCAGGTGTGAGGTGCACTGCTAGGACAGTGTGTATCAGACTCCTAGAAGCAGGACTGAAGTCCCATAAAGCAAGGAAGAGGCCCTTCATTAATGAGAAACAGAGAAGAATCAGGCTGGAGTCCGCAGAAAAAAATATATTATTCACAGACACACACCCATAAATTGAGAAATGAGTGAAACAAAAACTTGGTCTTCATTTTTTCCACGGCTGGATATGAGAGGAATTTCTGTGACCTTCTAAAAGACGATAAAGCTTCCTTGAAGCCTGAATTCAAGAAAAACTCCACCAGCAACCCAATGATATTCATCCATCAAATCACATGTCACCAAGAGTGCCATTATAATAGGTTAATTGCTCGCTTACCAAAAACGAATAAAAACCATTTTAACACCATGGCTAATGAGCAGAAGTGCTGACTTTGGTGATGGAATAAACTAGATATATCAAACGGGCCTGGTTTAATGAACTCTTATTGCTGTTTCATATTATGATATGATGTGAACTTATGGGCCATTATTATCTGAGTGACCTTCTTCCTTTTTCCTGAGCTAATGCTACTGTCTAATGTCACTTTAGTTAGCAGGTGGAACACATGGGGAATGAAGTGGCTGAAGTGTACGACTGTCCCAGACGTTGGCTCAGCCACAGCAGCTAACAGCCTAGCACGGAATACGCAGCATGGCTCTTTGCTTAGTTACTATGGAGACAGCCTACTGAATAGTGATGAGAGGTTCCCACCCAGTTACCATGGTGACAACCTAGATGCAGAACACAAAGAAGGAGCTTCCATGCCCTGGATGGCAAAGCTGCTAAATTTAACTGTTTGTGCTGCTCTGGCCAGTTGTGTGGCTGGTGCCTTGGGGCCTGCAGCCACTACAGTGATAAAGGCGTGGATGAATTACCTAAGGGGCCAGTCCCAGAAGAGATGATGACTTTTTTTTTTTTACACTTGTACTGGAAGGGTCTTGATGTCATCCTCTAATGCTGCCCCAGGTACATTGCTATAGTTAGTTCTCATGTGGAAGAGTGGGGCAGGGATTTTTAAAAATATTATGGGTATATTGGACTTTACTGGTTTGCTTTTGGGGATTTGCACTGACGCCATACAGAGGGCAGATTGGATTGGACACCGCTGAGCAGAGGTGGCAATTTCAGGTCCAGAAAGTAAAAATCCAGACCAGGATTTTGTTTCAACCAACCAGCTGAGCGTAAAGAGTCACAGTCGAATAGTACTCAAGTGGTTGGTTGAAACAAAGTCCTGGTCTGGACTTTTACTTTCTGGACCTGAAATTGCTACCTCTGCCGCTGAGGATAATTTATAGTTACCTGTTCACCTGGACTGCGTGTTTTCAACTTGCACAGAAACACTGGGAGAACGTGCACGCTTCAGACAGATTCAGCCATGCTGAACTAGCGCACCATCTACTTCAGAGGGCATGCTGATCAAGAAAGTCTGGGTGGTTGGATGGATGTGAGGATCAAATCAAAGTCAAATCAATCGAAATCAAATCAATCGAATGGCATGTTTGTCACCTGTCTGAGTGCAGGTGAGTGAAAAACTCGTGTGCAAAGTCTGACAACAGCAGCGACAAAATAGAGCAAATATTAGACGTATGCAAAAATGGTAAATATAAAACGGTAAACACAGTAATAATAAATAGCATGAAAAATTAAAGGCAAATGAGTAAATGAACAGCAATATAGTGATCACCACATTAGATGCAGTACAAATACACATTGACTGCATGTAGTGTGCTAACACCGTCATATGAATCTGAACATCCGGAAAATGACACGGATAGACAAACTATTAAGATGATTCCCAATGAATAACATAGCAGATATAGTAATAGAGTAAGATAATAGATGAGATTGCAAAACAAAAAAAAAGACAAAATGTCTGTGGGAAGTCTAAAATAAAACCTTGCCTACAGTTTATCCTGGGTGCTCAGGTGACATTATTTTCAGTGCAGTTTCCTGATAGCAATGCAGGTCTTGAAGCACATCCATTATTCATTCAAATAAATGTGACTCTGGGATGCCCTCTTTGGTAGGAAATTCAGCTGGCCAATCCAAAAGCTAATTGGCTTAATGAGACGCTCAAATGACAAAGTAATAGGTGGGAGTAAAGGTGGGAGTAAAGGTGGGAGTATACTTTCTGGGCAAGGTCTAACGTAAACTAGCAAAATGACAGACAAGCCTAGCTTTTATAAAAAAAGAGATTTGTGGCTTAGTTGTTCATGGACACCCTACAGATATTCATATACAGATAGTCATGTTTGATAGATGCATATATCAATACAAAAAGTCATACCTGTATAAGGGTTATAACAGAAATGTCCCTAATATGTCCAAAAAGCTAAACTCAAGTCATTGTTTTTAACTGTAGACCAAGCAGTATTAGCATGAATGTACTGCTGTAGAATTTAGCTTTTTATGTCAATCATGTCAATTAGTTGTGATTTGGGGATTTTTTTACTGATCAAAATTACTGGTTATGATTAACCATGATTAACTTGGATTCATAAAGGTCTGACTTTACTCTGTGATAAACCATTATGCATTATATTCATTGTGAAGAGGCTGTAGGTCATTCTCTAGGTCAGCTTCTTGGGTCCAGACCACAGAAGTGTGTGCAGGTTCATCACAGACCACCTGCTGCTCTGTTTCACTCCTCATCCTGGTTCATGGTTCTCTAACCTCGAAGTCTGACTAACATTTATACTAAAGGGAGTCTCTAAATCTGAGAGAGAGACCCGAGAACCTTCTCTGTACCGGTTAACAAGGTCACTTGCATCTGTAAACATCTGTCTCATATGTGCATGGTGCCCATGTGGGGTTTTGTTTTTCTCGTGTGGATAAAGCATGGGATATATGAATATAATTGGTTGACAATGTGAAATCACGTGATGGGCATGAATATATAAGAGTGGAAAAAGCCTTCTTGGGGGGGGGGGGGGCAGTAGGGTTTGCTGGGTGGGACTCTTCCCGCCTTTTACTTTGTTACTTTGTCATTTAAGCCTCTCATTAAACGTTCCTTGACTATCCGCTGCTTGTGAGTGAATTACTTGACAACTACTTGGCATCACGGGATCGTTATACCAAGACGTTCATGGCGATACACCTTCCTTGGAGACTCCTGTTGGCAGATTGGGCCCAAAACAAATTGGGTAAGGGAACATTGTATTAATGACTCCCCCCCCCAGGTTAGGCTGTCTGCCTGCTGGCTGTGCTGGGGGGGGGGGCTGTGACACGAACCATTTTTGCAGAGAAAGGTTTTTGAGAGCGTCAGCGTCATTATGGGGAACTGAGTTACTCTCTTACTGGGTTGTGATCTAAATTATGTTTGAAAAACATTTTATTTAGTTAAAAAGTGCATTAGGATTTGTGATGAGTTTAAATGGAATACCTTTAGTAATTCTATATCAGTGTTAGATTTGCATGGAATAGTTCAAGGACAGTTATTATTTTTATTAGATGGATAAGGACAGTGTATTCGATAAAAAACTGGATGGCTCCCCCTGGACTATATTTAGCAGATAATTTTGAGAAAATTATAAGAAAGAAAAGATTCCACATTAAAGATTTTGTGCATATGTCGAAACCTGAATCTGTTTTGTGTGCTATTTTTTGTGAGGAATTTGGGATTGAGCACTGTTTCTGCTCCAGCTGTGTACTCTGTGCATTAGAAAGCCGTACATCTATGTCTGCAGCTGACTAGGCGTGTGAGTGCCTGTGTGCCGGAGGCGCTCTGTACGTATGGGAAGACATTCCCCCAATTTGTGCTGCTTGTTCTGTGCCTTTGATCTGCGCCTTTGTGGGAGAGACCTGTGTACTGCTCCGCTTGTAGTTTTGTGTGCAGAGTAGAAAGGGGGTGTAAGTCTCGAGTACCTCGTAGATAGTGTGATACAGAGTGCCGATACCGAGTGGCGAAATGGGTTCTGAAGTGTTCACTCCCCCAAAGGGGGCACCAGCAGGTTTTATCTGTGTGAATTACGTGTCTGTATCAGTCTGTCGGGTGGATCGGTGGGTGAAGCAGACCGAAGAGGGTGATAAGGGCTGGTGGGAGACTGGTAGGTTTAAGAGAGATGGACTGGAATATGAACGAGAGATATAGAGGAACAAGGGGAGCAGAGAGCAACAGTGAGTGTTACTGCATGCGGATCCAGGTCCAGGAAGAAGTGGATTCAAGAATGCGAAAGCTTTATTGTCATTGGTACAAGTATAATGACTTAAACAACATATAACAATATATAACAGCAAATAATAAATAACAGCAAGGTGAGGAAAAATAATATACATATAACATATACAGTTTTCATATAATATACAATAGTGGCCAAAATTGTGGCAACACCTAGCTTTTTTGGGATTATGCGTTAAAAATGACTACACAAGTATTGGCGGTAATGTTTATAAACAATCAAAGAATGTTACAAATATCATACATTGGATGATTAAATAAATAACTGGAGCGATAATTGAATAAAATTCTGCAATCTCTAAAAATTGTCAGTGTTTCCAGTTTGGTCATTTATACCTGCCTTATACGATACACATGCAATATACAACAAGACATAATATGCCATATTCCATTGCGTACAGGTACAACGATGAGCTGAAGTGAGTAAGAAACAGATTGATGATAAAGAGGCTGCGCAGACAACGCCGGCTGAGCCGGTCTCCATTACTGCTCTACTGCCAGCGATTGCACCCATTCCAGCAGTAGTGCAAATATTGGTAACACAGATGTCAGCTGCGCAGACACCGGCAGCAGTGGCCCTGCTAGCTGTGCAGATATCAGAAATATTGATCCTGCAAGCTGCGCAGGCACCAGTAGTACCGACCCTATGAACTGCACAGACATCCAACAGCCCCAACAGCTGCACAAACACCAGCAGTACTGAACCCACCAGCTGACATCAGCAGTGCAGACCCCAAACCCAAACAGGTTCAGGGGAAAGCATGTACGCAGATAAGCCGCAGATGGAGCGGATCGGTTCAGGGCGTTCTCTCCTACCACCAAAGCATACCTCAAGGAGAAGTAAGATAAAGCACAAATCCAAAGCGGAGTGTTCCTGCAGCCCGTCTGCGGGTGATCTCGAGTCAGATAGTGAGAGCGATAGCCAGCGTTAAAGCATTAGCGATAGCGGTGAACTACAGAAATATGGCCCTGATTCTAAAACCTGGAAAAGGGGAAAGTCAATTACCCAAAGGTTACCTAAGCGAGAGTTTCCAGGTCCGGAGGGAGGTCCCATGTGGGTGTACTGTCCCCAGACAGGCGTTGAGTTAAGAGAAAGTGCAGGGATCTTAACGCAGAAATAGCCGTCCATAGCTACACAGAGCCAATTCATCACTTGAGAAGATACAAGTGCGTTTATTAAGTGATACTTATAATAAAAGTCGTGCGTCGACACTTAAGTAAAAGGTACAATGGGCAAACTGAAAGGTGACTGGAGAAGATTAGAAGAGATTGATGTCGGTGGTTAAAGACATAATTCTCTCTTATGTGGACTAGCCCTAAGTGCAGGCGTGTAAAAGGGAGCCAGGAGGAGATCCAGGGGAGTATTTGTAAAGGCTTCAGGGGATTTCACAGCAACACTCTGGACTGATGGTGCCACTTACTCATATGTTTGTGTGAAGCCTAGAGGGAAAGTTGGCGAGTGAAATCAGAAAGCACTGGGCACGCTGGGAGAGCTGAGACATACAGGAGACGCTGGGTGTGCTGACTCACTTGTCTAAACTGGGGCAGCGTTTGGCTCTGCGTCTGCCTCTGCGATCCGACGGTCGCAAGGTCAGATCCCATGACAGGCAGAGCGATGCCGCCATTGGGCCCTTAACCCCAGCTGCTCCAGAAACTGGCTGCCCCTGCTCTCTCTGATCCTCGCTTGTGTGTCTCTCTGGACAAAAGCATCTGTTAATTGAAAGTAAATGTAAACAGATGGCAGATAGCAGTGAAAAGAAATTGCTTATGAGGATGCCAACAGAGCCACTGCTCCAGTGCGGTCCGAGTGTTGTCATGCGTGGTTTAGATAGTACCTATGCAAGTGCGTACAGAATTAAGCTGAGCCTACCCGTAGATGGCAGCACGTCGGTTTGCTTGTGCGGCCAGAATGATCACTGTGCTGCTAATTTCCCTGACTAGTAATTACCCCACAACTTCAGCAGTCTCAATAAGCCCTACCAGGCTCCTATTCAGGTGCAAACACGGAGCCTTGCACTGCCATGCAGTTACCTTTTGTGGTAGATTCAGGAGCTGCACATTAACATTTCACTTTCACAGAACATTCAGTCCTTCACTGCACAAACCACTGTGTGAATTCCGTGCAATACTTTCCCTGACATTCATAGCACTGTTACAGTTTATTGTGGTCTGTTATTTATTGTTGTTATTATTGTCTAAATATCATTTAACTTTAATGTCTATCTATCCATCTACCTGCACATTCTTCTATTCACCATTCTGACCTTCCTAATGGAATACTCAGGCACTGTACTGAGAACTGTTGGTGTTTCATGTGTCTCTGTTGCTGTTCCTTATCTGGGAGGATGACACCACTAAGTGAAGGAATGCTGGTGAACCTTTTCACCAGAGACATGTAACTGCACAGCTACACTTTGCCTGTATGGAGAGTTTTCTAGAAAAGCCAGATGCAGATACTGAGACTTTAATGGCTTCTATCCTTAGAATAACCACATCAGCCACTACGCCACATTGGTATTGAAATGTCCTGACCATTTGCTTTCTTCTTTTCTGTACAATTAGCTCCATGATTTGATTCCCTTGGTTCCTTTGCTGTGGTTGTGGTCATTTCCAGAGCCTGACTACGTGGCTCTGTATACCGAGACGATGCTGAGATTGTGAGGCTTGTTATGCTGCTATGAGTTCTATTTGTCTGACTTCCTTTCTTTTTCAGCCCACAATTTTGCCTTTCAGAGGCTCAGACTCAGTTACATCAATTTGCCAGCAGCTCTCCATATGTGGCCTTGGTGATTTGGCCTGGTTATCAAGTAGAGGACTTGGCTAGGATGGCCACTGAGGCACATGAAAGGGATTATAAACCCAACAAACGAACCTCTTAAAGACTGAGTGATGCGACAGACTGTTGGGAATCCACTGTGCACCAGTAGGGGGCGATCAGCACCACTCCGGCCAGCGGTAACTGTGGCTTCCTGTTGTTCCCTCAATAAACCCTTGTCTCCTTACCCATCACAGACTGCTTGCTAATTTGGCAAATGGATTGTATCGCATTGTGTCTCCAGCATCCCTGAGTACTTCATCCATATTTGAGCTGGCATCTGTATGGGGGTTTCCATACATGAATAGCTGTCAGAGGACCTCGTTTGTGGAATAAAAATACTTTATTCTAATGACGTTGGTCACACTCCTTCAGCCACCTCCATCTGCATCACTTCAGACACTTCTAAGCGTCTTCCAAGGAAGCCGCATTACCAGCTTAGCCCAGAGGCTGAAAGAGGCAGGAGTGGTGGGTTCACCTAAAGCTGGATGGAGTTTCTGTCAAACCATTAGGCACTGAATGGAGA
This sequence comes from Mormyrops attenuatus, assembly GCA_026777985.1. NCBI lineage: Eukaryota > Metazoa > Chordata > Actinopteri > Osteoglossiformes > Mormyridae > Mormyrops > Mormyrops attenuatus. The sequence continues at coordinate 20,615,179 of JAODKC010000041.1, forward strand.
CACGTTTCTTCTTCACCTGACGCATGGCTTTGTGATGCAATCCACAGACTGCATGTTTCCTACTTCCTGTTTGCCCTCTTTTCAATAGCTAAGCTAATACATGAATCCCAAACAGTAGATTCTGAACAATATTAAAATTTAAATAAGCAGATATCTTCACATCAAGTCAAGTGGATCTTTACTGTCATACCCTCTATATACAGTCCGCAGCATACAATGGCACGAAATAAGACTCCCCCGGGACCGCAGTGCAGTATATATTCATAAAGTGCAGAGAATGTAAACAAGACAAATGCAACACATGAAGCAGAGCGAAAAATATAATAACTAATAAATATAAATAACAGAGTATACATGCACAGACACACAGGGGAGCTAGGGGTACCCACTCAAAATAACAGATATGATAGAAATCTTGATAAAAAAAAATGAAAAAATAAATGAATAAATGCAACATACATAGCAATAAAGTAGATGTGACACAGATGAACAAAAGGTGCAGTGTTGTGCATTGTTCACTGGATAAGGTAACCAGTGCTGGTGATGATGGGCCAGGTTTATAACGGGACCGGTAAAGAGTTCAGAGTCCTAACTGCTTTGGGGAAGAAGCTGTTGCAGAACCTGGCAGAGGAGCTCAGGTGCACCTGTACCTTCTGCCAATGGGAGGAGGACAGAGAGGGAGTCTGAAGGATGGGAGAGGTTCCCCACAATGCTGGAGGCCTTGCGGATACAGCGCTCGAGGAAGAATCAGAATCAAAATCTGCTTTTTTGGCCAAGTATGTCTAAGCATATAAGGAAATTGTCTCCGGTTTGTTGTCACTCTCAGTGTATTTAAACAGGACGGACATGCAAAAAAAAAAAAAAATGGGACTGCAAAAAACTGAAAATTAAATACAGCATGTACAGAAGAAACTTAAGCCAGAAGGACATGGTGCAAAGTGCAGGATGCTGGTTGCTATATATACAGTGGATGCTTGGTGATAGCAAATATTGCACAATAATTGTCCTTAAACTTAGGTGTTCATCAGAGTGACAGCCTGTGGAAAGAAGCTGTCTATGTGTCTGGTTGTTTTGGCGTACAGTGTTCTGTAGTGCCTGCCAGAGGGGAGGAGTTCAAACAGGTTGTGACCAGGGTGTGATGCGTCTGACGCTACCGTGCAGAGTCATCAAGATGAACACAAGTGGACTGAGCATACAGCTCTGGGGAGTGCCCGTTCCCAGTGTGCCCATTCCCAGAGTGCCCGTTCCCAGAGTGCCCGTTCCCAGTGTGGTGCGGCTCAGTACCTTGCTGCTGATGCGGTCTGTTTAAGGACTCTCTGTTAGGAAGTCCAGGACCCAATTACACAGGGAAGTGCTGACACCTAGCAAGCTCGACTTGCCTGTGAGCTTCTGGGGAATGACGGTGTTGAATGCTGAGCTGAAGTCTATGGACAGCATTATGCTCTTCTTTTCCAGATGGGACAGGGTCAGGTGAAGAGCATTAATTAATTTATTTTCTGCTTTCTTTTTTGCACCCAGATATCCAGTTCCGCTTTTACCTATCAGGGATGTCCATACATTTGTACTCTGCATTCTAGGTTACAGCGAGACCCCCTGCTGTTTTCCAAGGTGGCGAGACAGGATTTGGCAGGCGTCCACTTTCCAGGAATCTCCTCCTCGATTCGTTGTGATGGTGACCTCCAGATCGCGTCCCCTTCAATGGAGGCATGTAAGACAGATGCTCTTGGTTTAATTAAAGCTCTAGCTGTTGGCACTAAGTCACATCTCTGGTCTCTATTTGTTAAATATTTAGGACGCGTCTTGCAGCCGCTACTCTGCATCAGCAGGTCTTCCTCCTTGTTTCGGAATCTCACTAGCAGCTTCCTATATTTACAGTACATTCTATTTATTTAACAGATGCTTTTATCATGGCATACATTTTAGAGAAGGTGAGGACAGGCACTCCTTGGAGCAACTGGGGGGGTGGGAGTGACGGGCCTTGCTCAAGGGCCCAAGAGTGAAGATGTTACTGACCCTGGGATTTCAGCTGCCAACATTCCGATTCTGGGTACAGTAACCTAACCTGCTGAGCCACGCCCAAGTAAAGATGCTAGATGTTCAACCACAAATACGCAACGATTTAGACACTTGTGCTTGCATTGGCCACCTGCGTGGCAGGCAAGAATTTTACTAGTGAACCACCAATGCTCATGTTTTAGATCAGTGTTTCTCAAACTGGTCCTCAGGGTCCCCCAGACAGCCCACATTTTTGCTACCTCCCTACGCCTGAGCTGGGAGGGAGCAAAAACCCGGACTGCTGCGGGTCCCCAAGGACCGGATTGGGATCCATTGTACTAGAAGATGAGTTACTTCTCTGGTACTGGAACAGTGCCTTATCCTTATGATCCCACATGCAGTTGAACAGATGCATTTATCCAAAGAGACATTTTTTGAGAAAGCTGAAATCTGCTACCTAGCTTATATTAGCATCTATTTTGAACTCCTGCTCCCAGCATCCCTATCCTGCTGTCTGCTCCCTCTAACCCAGCTACGCTTCTTCTGTATCCCAGTGATGGACAGCCATATGATTCTGTACGCCATATGTTTATCTCCAGTGAGCCGTGTGTCAGTCTATCAAACGTACCTCTTACCATCCCTGACATGATCCTGTAAGTTGATGGTTCTTGTTCCCACCCTGCCGACAGCCCACTAAATGCTCGATTTGCTGCTTGTTCTGATAGCTAGATGCTGGAGAGCTCTCATCTGCCAATTACAGCCTCAGCTCAGCAGGCTCAGCTCATTGGTTCCCAGAGCCTGCTTTGTATCAAAAGAGGTAAATCTGTGACCATATATGCCGACTCTTGGTGTGCTTCTGGAGTTGTGCACAACTTTGGGGAAACAACATAAATTCCTCACTTCACCAGAGAAACCTATCAAGCATCACTTTCTTATTTCCAACCAACTTTCTGCCTTTCTTCTATCTGCTCGGACTGCCATCGTTAAACGCAATGCCCACACCGATCTTCACATATTATGCAGACCTGCCTGGCCTAATGGCTGCTGTCAGTTCTGTTCTTTGCATTTTTTGATGTCCTTCTTCATGTTTGCCTGACCTGCTTTCTCTTAAGCACATTGCCCCACTAAGAAGGGGACCTTGGGGGGGGGGGGGGATTGGCTGCAAAATGCCAATGGCTTCCAGCCCATGTGTCCTATGCACCCAAAGGCAGGAAGTTTGCAAGTGTGGTGAGAGTGTGACATACCCTGGGAATTAGTAGAATGGTTGATAGACTGAGTAAGGTTGTAAGGCCCTCCACTCCTCAAATCATATCATCAGCACCCCCTGTTCGACAAATTTTATTGACCTAAACCAGAACAATAGTGGGAGCAGTAGCCCTTGGCTTTGTGTTTGAATTCTGATTGAATTTGGCCAAGGAACCCTACAAGGAACAGCTGCCCATACCACCTGCGGTGTGGTAGAAAAATATGATGGGACTTTAAAGAACAAGCTGCAGAAGCTGTGCCGAAACAGGACTGAAATGGCCTGACCTTACTGATCACTCTCATGTCTCTGAGAGGGACACCAACAAAGACCACAAGATTGTCTCCGCATGAGGTCATTATGGGCAGACCTATGAACACCCCCTGATCTCCACTAGCGACCGTGAAAGAAATGGACATTCATAAGTTAAGATGATTTTTCTTCTGTGTAGGTCTGACCAGAACCCCTAAAGCCTTCAATTCGCAGCTCAGAGAAGCACAGGTGACCCTAACGACCAAGATATTGTTTATCTGAGTGTGTTTAAAAGGAAGAACGCATCGGAGACAAGCGCGGAAGGATCATACCAGGTGGTATCAGTGGCAAACAACTTTTAAATACTTGGGTTAGCCATCCTTAATTCAGACCAGCCACTGCAATAGGACCAAGCAACACGACTGGGGAACGTTCATCGTCACTTGCTTCAAGATTCTGGGCCTTTCCACCACAGTCTAGCGTTTTTATTGGTAACAGATATGAACAGTTGAGTCTACACTCCTTAAAAAACACTGATCATTCTCAATACGAATCTAAGGCACATATGTATTCACAGACACTGAGTGCAGCACACGCTGACTCCAGACCCGGCCGACCCTAATGTCAGCATGAGCAATTACCTTTAAATACCTTTCTAGCTCACTCCCTAAAATATAGCCACCATTTACCCCCCCATTTACTCCTGATGATGTGTTAGGTGTTCATAGTTTCCTCGCTACTACTGATGAGACCATTTTATCTGCAGCAGTTAATGCCAGAGCAGGAAGCATGGTGGTAAATAACCTTGTGCCCGCCTTGATTCTAATGGCTCTTAATTGCACTGGTCACTATGAAATTAACTCTACTAGTTTCCAAAGCTGCAGTTTCCCCATGCATATAGCCTTTCTGCTGTACTTCCAGCCCTTACACTGATTTTTAACCTTACTGGTTTCATGCACCTCACCCCAACCTCCAAGCTTGTGTTAGGAGACAGTGTTTGCAGTCATTACAGATTGGCTAAAAGGGTTTTCTGTATTCTTTTGTTTAACCTGTCATCTCGCTGGTTTGTTGGTTCCTTTGAAAGTGACCCAAAAGGCCTGATAACAAATTCCAGAGGGACTCCCGATGGCATGTACCTCACATGCAGGGGAAAAGCTTATCCATGGCGGCATACAACTTGGAGGTGGTCTTATTACTTGGGATTTGTCTGTGTGAGTTCCATCTGTGTTACAGCTTCCCTGACATATTGACCCCTGACAAGATAAGGTCACACCAGATAACTGACAAAGTATACAAAACGTCAATGATGGATAATGCGTATATCACGTGTCATCACAAAAGAATGTATCACACAGAAAGTGTGTCGGACATACATATGTTTACACATATACATATGAACATGTAAAGAACATATCACAAGAACCAGGTAAGAGAGAAAAGATAAGATGAAATGTGAAATGTTTCCTGATCTCTGTGAGAGGACATTTATTTGTCTGGTAGCACCGAAAAAGGATACAACAAAGAAAATGCAAGTAAAAGAAAGACAATAAATGGTAACATAAGTAAAAATAGATAATAAACTGGTAAAGAAAAATCAGCAATAAAATAAACATTCATTCATTCATTCATTCATTCATCTTCTATACCTGCTTGACCTATGCAGGGTCGCAGGGGTCTGAGGATCTTGCATATAATGGGCGCAAGGCAGGGAATAACCCATGACATGGTGCCAACCAATCGCAAGGCACAAAATAAATATAACAATAATAGACTTAAAAAGAATGAATGAGAGCAGTGCAAGGCAATGTGCCACTGTGGCAAATACAGTGCAAAGCGGCTGTTGTGCAAATGGCAAAAGAGGCCCAGTTGTCACATGATTCAAAATGAGCTCCTTCCCCATGTATGGTGCGGGAAAAGCAGCCAGTAAGCCGATCGACATGGCAGCCTCCCTAAAGAAATTGTTAACGATTGACCTTGTTTTGATGTGATTGTAAGCATTATGGCTTCATCAGTCACACCATAACAATTAATATGAAGAATATGATGCATATGAAGATGAGGATTTTGAGTATATTGATTGTACAAACCCTGAAACATAATTGTGAACAGATGTCCCCTGCAGGAGCCTGAAAGCCCAGAACTGGAGAGAGATTTCATTTTTCATCCAGATTGGCATTGGGGAGTTTTTCTGTTCCTGACTCTGCCAATAGCCTCTCAAAACATTATTTGTGATTCTACTCCTATTTCTGTAGTTGTTCTAAAATCACATATGGGGAGAATGTGGAATCAGTTGTGGTTTTGATATTTATCATAGTTTTTTGCTTGGTTGTGATTAACTATGATAAATTGCTATTCAAAAAAAATCTGTCTTTACATTGTGATTGTGATCAACCATGATCAGTCATGATTAATTATTAAGTATTAGCATGCTCATTCTGTATTAGGCAGGGGGTTAAGATGTCGCTGACATAGTTCAAGGATTAGGGCTTTGTGTTGATTTCTGGTAGGTTGTGAGTTCAAGTCCCATGGCTGGCAGAGTGATGATATCAAATCATGGCCTTTAACCCCAACAGTTCTAGTGGCCCTGGCTGACCCTGCTCTCTGACCTCAAGTGATCCTCCGTTGTAAGTTGTTTTGGGTGGAAGCATCAGCTATATCGATGTGTGTTATTCAGGCTAGCTAATTCAAACTTGAAGTCTGACTGCAATTTACACCAAGGGGAGCCGCTATTTTTATTTTTTGCCTCATTACAGTATGCATTTTCACTTTTAAATCATGTCCTAAAACACTTTAATTTTGTTAAATAGCAGGCGAGTCTTTTTGCTGTTTTACTGTGTCTTGTTAGTTTTCATTATTTTTAGCGTTGTACGGCACTTTGGATTAACTATTGTTATTTTTAAATGTGATATCTAAATAAACTTGACTAAATCTGTAAAACAGAACTGTGAATCTCCATTGAATCAGTTCAAAAGGTCACTGACATCTGTATGCATGTCTCATGCATGGTTCTGGGCCAGGTGGATACCTGGTGCTTGTGTGTTTTTTCTGAGGGATAAAAGCATCATTTGTGTTTATATAATCAGAGGTGGAAAGTTCAGGTTCAGAAAGTACAAATCCAGACCAAGATTTTGTTTCAACCAACCAGTTGAGCATAAAGAGTCACATTCACAGAGTACTCAATTGGTTGGTTGAAACAAAATCCTAGTCTGGATTTTTGCATTCTGGACCTGGTTTTTACTTTGTTACTTTGTCTTTTCAGCATCCCCCATGTCAATTAACACCATGACTCTCCAGGCTTACAATATACTGACTCGCATGCCATCATGTGCATATTGTTTTCCTAAGAAGTCCTGCTGTGTGTTTACAAGCAAGTTGCCTGGTTACGGCACAGGCTCAGCCTCTACACCGTGAATCCCCCCCAGAAACCACAATAGATCAATACTCAGCCAGTGGAGATCATGTCAGCTTCCAGTTCTGCCCTAATACACACTAACCAGAAAAACGACCTGCCCTAAAGCCCCTTAGCCTTTACACTGAATAGTACTTAATTCTCTCACCACATAGCAGCACGGCTGAAATCTCCCAGCCATGTCTCAGGAACTTGCTTTGCACTCAAAACACATATCAGCACAATCTTTGCCAGAGTCATACTGGACATGCAGGGATAATGAGTTGTAATCTGACATGCATCCAGAATTTCCCACATGCCCACATTCTGCCACACATCCCTGAAAAAGCTCTATGCCTCAGACAGAGGGATAGAGAATGGGATTGGTTCTACATGGAAAGGCATTGATGCTAGTTTATTTTGTAAAAGGATTACAGCACTTCCTTATTATCGTTTACATAGTCTCTGTATGTGCGACAGCCTGTTTTGTTTAAGGAGAATCTATTGTTTTTACTGTTCTGATGCTACCCTCCCCCAGCCGGCTAATGCTCTGTCCTTCTTCTTCACCTCTGCTCTACCAGGCCAGGGTTCGTGGAAGCACGTTCTGCATTCTGCCTTCAGGTAGGCTTCTCATACTCGGTCGTCTTCTGATTTAACTGGAACTAAGCTACACCTACACACATACGGAACAAGGCTGCTGTGGAACATAATAAGTACATGCCCCCATCCACACAAATGTAATAGCCATGGTGACAGAATTAATTAGCCACACCCACTTCATTGTAATGTGAACCAAGGGTCAGTATGGAGGCTTGAGTTCCGCCGGAGCTGCAGCTGCACCTTGCCCACATTTTACGTCACATGACAGATCATCAGCAAAAGCGTGATGGACCAAATACGACCATCCATCTTGACTTGGATGGGACCAGGCCTATGACTGTGTTATGAATATTTTGGCTAAAAATTAATGTTCTGCAGAGTCAGAAGAAACCATGACGTGACATAAGAGAGCAAAAGAAAGACAAGAGGAACGAGTGTGGAAGGATATGAGAGAATCAATGTGCAGGAATGAATGAGAAGATTCATTAACGCCTCCACCCACCCACCTTACAGAGCTCACTAATCATCATGGAAAACCTTGGTCTGGTAACTACCTTTCATGAGACACCTATGAACCACGCTCATCCCTAATGGGACTGTAATGTAAGAAAGGCCTTCATTAGTCTTAGAACATCGAGGCGGATTGTAAGAACCTGAAATAACACTCTGTATAACTGGTTTGGGTTAAAATGCCAGCTTTTCTGAATGTCATTATGATGAACTGCGATGCCCAGCTTCTTAGTTCAGTATCCTGGCTGCAATGAGTTCAAAGCCAGTCATTTTGTTTCATGTATCCTTTCATATCTTAATGACGTGACTCTAGTCTTGAGGTCTCGCTATCCTCGGCTGGCGGAAACAACTAAATATAGCTGCCATAGTAATTTACAGATGGCATTAGGAATGTGAACTGTGCCGGTCAGACCTGCTAAACATTGCAGGGTGAAAATGAAACGCTGGGTAGATTAAACCTCCCTGCAGTGACATTAATTGCACGGACACCTGGAGGTGTTCCTCAGCAGGCAGGCCAGACCCAGCTGCTGCGTGCCGGAACAGCGTAGGGTCAAGTCCCCACTGCTGGTGCCGCACACATTCCAACATATACAAACCCCAGTTGGCCATCTGCCCTGCCCGTTTCAAAGTACACCCCCCCCTGCCCCCCCCCCAGACTGTCAGTGGCACTTTAACTTATTATTATTTATCTAATGATTCAGCTCCACTTCTTTTACTCACATTGCTCTATGCAGGCTCGTGACCAGAAATAAATTTTGACAGGTCCCTCTTGGTAGGTTTTGCCAACCAGGGGAGTCCCCTCATTTTGGGTGGTGGGTGGTCCCCCACTCTAGGTTTTGCTGATCAGGGACTGAGGGAAATTTTGAGGGAGCTCTATACTTGTTATTTTACTACATGGCTTTGTGCCTGGCACTTTATGTATGACACCATTGCCCAAAACCCTCCCCTTGTCACTCTCTGTCTGTATATCACAGCATGGTGGGGTACGCTATTTAGTGCCACTGCATACCAGCATATTGACGGCATGATAAAAAAAAGCCCACTTGACTTTAACCCTCGAACCAACAAAGGAGCCACAAATTCTGGCACGAGATAATTACTCTTGCTGTCATTTCCCGTGATCCCGGCGTAGAAAGGACTGTCAGGGTTCAACGGCTCTTTTAAAAGGATTTAGCAATATTGATCCCTTTAATAGGGCCAGGTAATTCAAGTCAAAGTGTAATTTTCTGCATTTATGGTGACATTTAGGGTGATGTTGCCATGTTGGAAATTAACAGGAAGCATAGTGCTGCAGACAGAGAGCGATGAGAGACGCTATTAGCTGTGCCACCTAATTTAGGGGAGAACGAGGTGCCTATAAGCTGAAACCAAAGCCGCATAAATGCCAGTCTGTCATTAAGTCCTAGTCCTGGCAGATAAATGGATAATATACATATCAGCCTGAGTGAAGTGACACGAGAAACTCCAGCAAAACCCATTTTGACGCACTTGGATGAAAGAGGTGTTTATAGAATGTGTGTATCTATTCCAGAACCATTTTCATGCATTTCAATGTGGCCCTTGTGTACTCCTAGACCTAGCATGCATAGAAATTAGGCATCAGACTGTCTGTGTTAAATCTACTTCTATTATGCAACACATTATGGTGTTAATCCCGCTAACAATTTTTCATTTTAGGAATGTTACCGAACGTTATGATTAGGGAATGGAAACGTTCCATGTGTCCTGTTTTCCTGATGTTCCCACATTACCCCACTACTGCAACTACTACTACAACTAGTAACATAAGTGAATGATAGATCAGTGTTTAGCGCTGTTGCTGTGTCCCTCAAAGGTAATGAGTTCAAGCCTGCATAAAGTCTTCACAATATACCCATACAGCAGCTTTGTAAAATAATATTTAGTATACAATAATATTTATCAACATTAATTGCATTAAAAGGATATTCATGTAATAATATTATTCGGCTGACATTGACAGAACCTTGACATGGAAATTAATTTTACAGTAAGAACGTTCTCTACCAGCTTTGAGAGGACTGCCTAAAGTTCTGGAGCATTCCCCGTTAGCTGGGAAAATGGTTAAAAGGTGAGAAAACATATTTCTCTCTTTACTGAGCTAAACACATTGCACCGCTGACCTGTTCACACATGAATGGTGTTATTTTCTTTCAGAAAGTGCAGCAAAACTGCAGTGTTAGTGTTTGAGTGGCAACCTACAGAAGGAGCAGTGGTTCCGCCCCTCGATGACTGATACATGCTCTGGATGCCTTTCCTGGACAATCTATAATGCCTGGTCATTCTAGTTAGTATATTTATAACCTGGGTGGCACATTAAGCCTTGGCTACAAACTGATGGGCTTATATGTGTAAGTGAAGGACTGTCCTTCCGCTGAGGAAGGACAGACCCTGTAGGAACGACAGCATTCATTCCGAGCCATAATACTACATAAATTTTGTACATAAAACTGTACATAAAAAACTTTGATGTACGTATATACAACTGACCTACCTGTTCTTGTTCTCCTATATTCTTTTTGTATATGAGCTCTGTAATATTTAAATTTCTCATTCGTGGGATAATAAAGGTTTATTCTATTCTATTCTATTTTACTATACTAACCACAAACTCTGACATGAATTCAAGACTTGTTGCTGTTCACCTAGTATTCCATAAATAATCTGTAATGTAGTGTGAGGAAGCTGACAAAACACGTTACACTACCCTCAGTATGACTGCAGCTGAAGTAGTTGCACATTTTAATACATAAATTTCACTCTGGACTGTAATATAAGGCTTATAAGAAGATTAGTCTGCAATGTAATCCAACCATCAATGGCCCAAATGTTTAGGTCAGCGTCAGTATTTTACATGTAATGCAATTCTTATATATATCTGTGTGTGTGTGTGTGTGTGTGTGTGG
>JAODKC010000041.1:20626100-20639631 GCA_026777985.1 Mormyrops attenuatus
CCCGCCCCCCCCCCCCCCCCCCGCCCCCCCCCCGCCCCCCCCCCCCCCCGCCCCGCCGGCGGGGGGGGGCCCCCCCCCCGGCGCCCCCCCCCCCCCAAACACAGATCACATTTGAGGACCAAAATGTCCCCAAAATGTGGTAAAACCTGAAACCTCCTTACTTTTGGGGATGTTTTTCAGGGCCCCATTTGGATAATCTCAGTTTTATTAAAATCTGTGAATTCAATCAAAAAAGTAAAAATGCCAAAAGTCTTTGTTTGGTTACTTATGGTTAAGGTTCCTGGGTTCGAGTCTCCACCTGGGTTCCATGTGTGTGGAGTTTGCATGTTCTCCCCATGTTGTCGTGGGGTTTCCTCCGGGTACTCCGGTTTCCCCCCACGGTCCAAAGACATGCTGAGGCTGATTGGAGTTGCTAAATTGCCCGTAGGTGTGCATGTGTGTGCCTGGTGTGTGAGTGTGCCCTGCGATGGGCTGGCCCCCCGTCCTGGGTTGTTCCCCGCCTCGTGCCCATAGTTTCCGGGATAGGCTCCGGACTCCCCGCGACCCACTGGGATAAGCGGTTTGGACGATGGATGGATGGATGGATGGTTAAGGTTACGGTAGGGGTTAGGGGTTAGGTGTAGGCTTGCCATAGCTGACATCAGGGTTATGCACTTACAGATGGATGGAAACTCCCCACAAAGATATTTATACATGGACTCTGTGTGTGTGTGTGTGTGTGTGTGTGTGTGTCCAGGGGTTTGACAATGAAACTGAAACGCTAGCCAAAATAGGTTTCACACCTACATATGCGTTTCCTGTCTTTCTTTATCTATATATCCGAAAAACATAAAACCACAGCTGCCCAACTCACTGCAGAATTAAATGCACACCTTGACTCTCCTGTTTCCATCAAAACTGTTCATTGGAAGCTCAACAGGGTCAATATTCATGGTCAGGCTGCTATAGCCAAACCTTTGGTCACTTGCGCTAATGCCAAACGTTGGGTTCAATGGTACCAGCAGCGCAAAATCTGGGCTGTGGACAATGTGAAACATGTATTCTTCTCTGAGTCCACCTTCACTGTCTGTTCCACATTATGGTGTGGAGAAGCCCCAAAGAGGCTTACCACCTGGACATTAGCATACCAGAAAATTGCAACATGGGGTTGATCAGTGATGTTCTGGGCTGTAACATCATGTCATTCCCGAGGTTCACTACTTGCTCTAGGTGAATACGTCACAGCCGAAGACTACCAAACCATTTAAGAGGACCATGTTCACCCAGTGGATTCAACATTGTACCCTGAAGGTGGTGCCGTGTATCAGGATGATAATGTGCCATGACACACAGCAAGACTGGTGAAAGGGTTGTTTGATGAACATGAAAGTGAAGTTGAACATCTTCCATGTCCTGCCCAGTTACCAGATCTGAATATAATTGAGCAACCTTGGGGGAGTGAGTCAGGAAACGTTTTCCTCCACCAGCATCACGTACAGTGGTGACCTGGCCACTGTTCTGCAAGAGGAATGGCTCAAAATCCCGAATTGACACTGCATTGGCCACAAAAAGGAGGCCCTACACCAGGGCTCTTCAAATCTGGCCCTCAATTCCAAATCCAGGCCTTGTTTTCAGTTCTCCCAGGCAGTCAGTTTAATAATCAGTCATTCTGATTGGCCACAGAGGCTTCACACCTGACTCACAGGAAAAGGAAGGCTGGAAAATCAGCAGTGCTCGGCCCTTGAGGACCATGAATAGTGAATAGTCCTGCCCTACACCATACTAAAACCATGTGTTTCAGTTTCATTGTCCAACCCCTATATGTAATATTTGTGCTTTACATGAAGAGGTTGCTTTAAGACTTTCAATAATGACTAGTTTTTAGATGTATAGTAGAGAGCTGATTTGGTAAAGTATTTTTTGATGAAAATCCCGCTATGGAATTTCGCCAGAACTGCAGCTGCACCTTGCCGATATCCTACATCACATGACTGATCAGCAGGAAAAGCATTGATGGACCAGGTGTGACCAACCGACTTGACTTGGGCGGGATCAAGCTTATGAGGAGTTGGAGCAGGTGAAGTCGATAGATAGATAGATAGATAGATAGATAGATAGATAGACAGTAACAAATGTACAAAGACGTGCTTCTTGTACAAAGGCATGAGTCTATTGGTTGCTTTGGTGAAATGGTTGTGTCTCTCTGGTTTCCATGCTGAACAGAACTGTTAGGGACATCAAAGAGTCTCTCTACTTTAACACAGTGAAACTGTGTCCATCAAGAAACAGTAATTTTAGTCCGCTGATGAGAATTATAAAACACGATCCAAAGTTACAAGGTAACACTACAGCAGGATGCAATTATAAATATGACATTATAGAAGAATAGTTACAGCCAGGGACATCATATTCTCCTCTTTGCCCCTCTCCTCCGTGCCAATACTTTTTGAAATAATTGCTCTTTTTGTAGCCTGATGAGATTTGGGAGTTGGTTCGGAATATAATTTATCCCCTGCTATTTCAATTCATTATATTGTTGGGCGGTACACTTGTTATATCTCTGCCCAGTTCAGTAACCAATCACCTTAATAAGACTCAAGGCTGCAACTGTAGTGAGATTTTTCATTTGAATCAAGCAGTTGAAATAACACAGAGCTTTCCAGTATATTAGCAGTTCCCGAGAAATGTTCTGTGCTTCATTGTTCAACTCGTTCAGTTGAACGCTACCTGTCTCGACACACCAGTATGACTGGTCAGCTACTCTTAATGGGAAAAGAAAACCTCACCGATTTTACCTTTTCAGATTTCAGATTATCCAGTCATTTCCCTGCAATGAACTGGCATCCTGTCCAGGGTGTACACCTGTCTTGTGCCCTATGCTGTCTAAATAGGTTCCTGTATCCCTCCCCCACCCCAGCTCCTGACCTTGTCCAAAATAAGTGGTTCGATGGATGGATGGATGGATGGATGGATGGACAGACGGATGATTGGGTGGATGAATGGACGGATGGACAGATGAATGGACAGATGGATGGACAAATGGATGGTTGGACGGATGAATGGATGGATGGATGGACGAATGGATGGATTATTTGATCATATGCAGCTCTAAGTGTCACTGCAAATAAAAAGCAAATACTGGGTGCGTCCTTATGTCTCTGATCACAGTTCAGCAGATGCCAAAAGGATCTTACAAACTGCATCTGATGGAGACAGAAAATACATGTGCTGCTCTGTCCGCCGCTTGTCATCCTGATGAAACCACGATTACGTACACAAATCACTATTTGTGAACTTTTCCAGTTTATTACTTGACAAGGAATTCAATTTGAGCCGCACTGCTGCCAGCGTTATCCAATTATATCACCACCTTTCATCCAGAAGACGCAGTGCCTCATGAAGAGAAACAAGGATAACTGCTAAACGACTGCAGCGTGGAGAGACCTTCTGATTCAATTTGGCTGGATCAAAGGTTGGGTGGTTTAAACTGAAACCAAAATGAAATGAGTGATATGAAAACAAAGCATCGGAATACACCTTAAAGGTCACTGAATGATGTTGCCCTTGACAACCTTGAAGAACAATTCTGGAGTGTTCTCTTCCCCCTGCTTCCATTAATGTTGTGGACTTGATTCTGCTGCCAGGTCCTTGTGAGCTTAACCTTGCTGTGATACTGACCCAAAAGACCAAGAAACTGCAGCATTTAGCTGATAGACCAAGATAAAGAAAATCAGCCCAGGTGTCTAGCACATACTTCAGGAAAAAAATTAAAATCTCTCTAATACAGTATGTTAGTAAGTGTGAGGTCATCACTTAGGAATTTGCCTAAAATGTCATTTAAAAGCAGAAGCTGAGGCTTAAATCAGAATCCCAGGAACCAATTTGATCCCTAAGCCTACATTGATCAACAGTAATGGCCAGCAAAAAGGAACCAGTGGAAAGGACTGCATTTTTAATGCCGGCATAGGGGAATGCCTGTCGCATTTGTGGATGTGCATAGCTCAAGATTCAAGATTCTTTGTTTGGTTTTTGTACATTGGTCACAGTCAGTAACATATAACTGGATTAGAGAGCGCAAAATAAAACAAGGATACTCACAAAACATCAAAGTAGACATGTAACTAGGAACTGCAGCGGTAAATATTTATAGAATAAATATGAATTGAAAAGAAGAAATGGCTGAAGTAGGAAATATGGCTATATAAATTCCAAACATACAAAATATGAAATAAATTTTTTAAAGTAGTTGAAATAAGAGAAATTGCAGAGGAAAGTGCACTGTGGAAAGCACTCTGTCCAATAAAGTGCACTGTGCAAAGCACTCTGTCCAGTAAAGTGCACTCTGCAAAGCGGCACTCTGTCCAATAAAGTATACTGCTGTGCCCTGCATACGTCTTTAGCTATTAGCTAAATGTTGTGCTGTAATATATTTCAATGTTCTACACTTGCTGATGTGCACTCCGTGTCCCCTGAGCTGCTTGGTGATGTGGAGCACCCAGCCTGTCCATGCACCAGCCTGCCTGTCTTTCTGCCTGCCAGCCCCCCTACCTGGTCCCCCGCCCCGCCCCCCACCTACTCACCATCTGCCTAAGCTACCTCGCCTGCCCATCTGCCTGCCTACCTGTCTGCCTGCCTGCCCGCTCCCTAATGTGCCAGCCTGTCTGTGCTGTCAGGGTTCAAGGATTTTTACTTGTCATTGTGCAAGTGGTTTGCATAAATACAACAAAATGTGCTGGCAGCCCCCGTAATGACATATATAACACATTTACATACATGCATGCATAACACAACAATCAACACAGAATTAAATGAATACTATAAAAACGATAAACATATGGAATATATACGCAAGTGCTCCTCAACTTACGATGGGGTTATGTTCCGAAGAACCCATCGTAAGTGGAAAATATTGTGGAAAATATAAGTTGAATATGAACTTATGATAGATAATTAAATAAGTAAATAAATAACTACTGAACCTAATTAAATACCAGTAACTGAAAAGTAAGTAAATGTAAAAGTAAAAAGTAAGTAAAAGTTAGTGCTGGCCAAGTTTATCTTTTAAACACAGCAGGATATATTGTCAAACATCGCATGAGACGTTTATGCTCATGATGGCTACAGGGGCTGGAAGCGTAGCTGCGTGGATGCTATGCCAGGAGCAGATCAAAATGCGAAGTTTGGTGACTACTGAATGTGCATCACTATTCCACTATCGCAAAGTCAAACCACCGTAAAGCGAGGAGCTTCTCTATGTGGGTAAAGGGTCCTGCATTCTGCCTAAAGTCACCTTGCATTCATGGATGCAAACTCATGTTGCCCAATACCTGCCAGAAGAGGATGGACTTCACCCTCGACTCTGGTTTCTTCCAAAGTTCCTTCCTCCCAAGGTTTCTTCCTCTGTCTGAGGGAGTTTTCCCCTATCAACATCGCCTCAGGCTTACTCTCTAGGGACCACAGGCCCGGCACTTCATGACATCGCTGCTCGTTAAAAGCGCTGTGTAAATAAAATTGAATTGCATGGAATTAAATTACATTAACTCATATCTATTGGAAGAGTAGGAATCATCATACCCATTAAAATATTACAAAATGGAAAATGATTCCCAGTCCTTCTGTGTGTCTGCTGAGAGAGATATAACAATAGACTGGCCTTTGCTGCCTACAGTATGTGTCTGTATGTGTGTGTGTGTGTGTGTGTGTGTGTGTGTGTGTGTGTGCATCCAGGGGAAATCAGTGGTTTAAGAGGTTCGTGTAACCCATGGGTGTATGCGCTGGGAAGGGCCTAGAGCAGTTTCCCAATCCAGTCCTCGGGGACAGACACGTAGTCCAGGTTTTTGCTCCTTCCCAGCAGTAATGTGGACTGTCTGGCAGGGAGCTTGGAGGGAGAAAAAACGTGGACTGGCTATGGGTCTCCAAGGAATGGACTGGGAAACACTGGCCTAGAGTCACTGGGATTACCCATAGACCCTGTAAGGTCCTGGGGAATCGGGAGGCATGATTAATTCACAGACTGTGCTTGAAGACAGACTTTGGAGCTTTACAGTACTTACGCTGGTCCCTCAAGTGAGGACTTCCCCTTACAAAGGATGAGGGGACTGTTGTCAGTGAGGCACAAATGATTGACATGGAATACACCCTTGTGCAAATTAATTGAAATAATTAGTCATTTTTTTGCAATCTGATTTTCAATTTCATTCCGGAAAGCCAACAATATGCCTTCATTCAAATTTCATCATTTTTACATTTCCTGACGGGTCAGGCATCTTTCTGCATGATCTAGCTCTGTGTCATATGTCGAAAATGGGGAGGAATTTCATCAACAGAAGAAAATCAAGATACTTGATTGGCCTGTAAACTCTCTGGATTTAAACCCTACAGAGCATCTATGGCCAATTTGAAGCAGTACCTTCATGGAATGGACTCTAGCACAAAAGATAAGCTTATTCAGGCAATGATTCAAGTATGGTACCGGGTATGGTATGGTATGGTATGGAAAGACCCTAAGATTATCAAAGACACTCAGAATTGTTGGATTCTATTTGTTGGATGCCACAAAAGGTCAAAAAGTGCCATGGGACATGGTGTCGTGTTTACATCGCTAACCAACTGCTATCTCATTTGCGTCATGTTCGGTATAGTCCAATTATTTGAATACAACTAAATCATTCAATTAGCTTTCTAATTAGGAAAATGGAAATGACAAATGGAGTCAAATCATAGATTTGGTGGGTTAGCATTAATTTAAAAATGGTACTGGAATTAGCTAGCAAAATTTTATCTATCGGTAAAACATTAATAAAATATACCACTAGTGAAGAAACACAAAAATAAGATTATTACTCTAAGCATTTCTGTATTTTTTAAAGAGACTATTACAGTTACTAAAAAACACTTTTCACAGTTTTCTGGAAGGAATCAAATTGTAGAAATACTTGTAAGGTGTCTGTCTACCTGATATACAGTCAAACACTTAGGCTTCCCCTTCAGGATCCCTCTTCAACACCTTTGTCTACAGGATGGATTGAATCGGTATGTTTTTGGCCTTGACTTGATAATCATTGATATATGAAGTAGATTATCCTGTAGAGCGGGAGACCTATAATCCTATTTTTGGTAGAGTGAAAATGTCAGCGTCTTGTGAACGAAGTGACTGATTTGGGGACTGTAAGATGAAGGTCACTTTGGTGCCAGTTAGTTCAAGGGCATTTAAAGGTAATGAAAGTGGTTTATAATAAACTCTAAATTTGACATTCTCTGCGAATATATGTAAGGACTTGAGTGTAGAGCTGATTTTCGTCTTTATTTGGTTTTGATTATTAAATATGCTGCATTCGGAAGAAGTGGGATGAAGTACAGGGAAGCATTAGAAAGGTTTGTCAGAAGAGATCTTGGGGTAAACACAGCTAAAACCAGCTAATGCGGGTAGTTGGTCTTAGCTGGTCTAAGATGGTCTAAGATGATTCCTGTTCTTGCTGTTCTTTGATGGTTTAGCTGGGTGGGTCACCAGTTGGTCATGCTAGCCTGGTCATCCTATCAAGCTGGTCATTCTGGTGTGATCAGATAAACCAGCAAACCATCATGGAAAAACATATCTTAAGCTGGTTAACTATCATAAGTTGGTCAAATAGATTAACTAGCCTAAAATTGTCATTTTCTTCAGCAAGGACCCAAGGAGAATTAAAGCAGTAAATAAAAAGGCATAAAAGTACAATTTACATTTTATTTATTTACCAGATGCTTTTATCCAAGGCAATAGGGGACTTGCTCAGCGGCTCAACAGTAAAATCCCTCTGCTGACCACAAAATTTAAACCAACGACCTTCCAATCAGGGGTACAGCGTCAGAAATATGATAACACTAGAGTCAAGTTAAGTCACAAGTAAAACATTATCATAAAAATCATTTCTGCAACGCAATTGAGTGTGCAAAGGCCAGAGGCCATACGCAAAAAACAAAATTGGCCTAACCAAATCAGCCACTAGTGAATACGGATATTACACTTAAGCACATACTTGGACCAGTCATACCCAAAACGAAGTCATTCCCACAAATGTTTTACTGATGTCATCTACGTACATTAATAGAGCATTATAATAACACATGTATGACTGCCGTATCCAGATATCAAGGAGAATTAAACAGAAAAAGGCATTAGCACCTCCTCTCAGATAATGATATCTGTTGAATGTCACATGAACTAGTCACACAAAGGTTTGTTCATTATGACAGTTTTCCAGTGTTATCTCAATGTCAATAATGCCCCATATTTGATTTAAAAATGATGCAGGATTTGATTTTGGCTTCTAACATATCCATTTTCAGACTGCTTATTATGAACAGGGTTGTGGGGGGGGGGGGGGGCTGGAGTCTATCCCAGGCAGCACAGGGGACACCCTTGGTGGTGAACATATAAACCAATTAGCTTAGCTGCATGATTTTGGACTCTGGGACAAGACTGGAGTACCTGGGGGAATCCTGCATAACACATTATGATTCAAAACTCCTCATGATTCAAACCTGAAACTCAGAAGGTGTGAGGCAACAGCTCAACAAGTGTTTAATGAGTAAAGAGTAAACCTGCACTCAAGAGAAACCTTTTCCATTAATATTTTAGTAGGTGCAGCTACCAACCAAAATTGCTTAAATAACCACCCGAAACTTTGAGTACACTAAAAAAAAACTGATTAGAGGATTATCCTTCTTTCAATGAGTAACAACCTTTTGGGCTTTTCTAACAAAATGAAGAAATTTTTCGTTCTGACCCATTTTTGTTTATTTCTTATTTAAGGAAAGATAATCCACTAAATTATTATAATTTTTTTTTGAGTGCACACTGCGACACTGGTAATTACAGTTTTTCTCAGTCGCTTTGGTACATTTCTCAAATCATCTTTAACATCTGCAAAACAGTAACTGCATTTCTCAGAATAGTTCGTACAAACAGCACCACACAAATGGATTACCCACAATAGCCAGTGATTTTCTCAAAATCCTTTGTTCATCCCTCAAAAGAAAATATTTATGTCAATGGACTTGTCAGTGCCACCAGAATGACAAATCCTTGTGTCATCATTCACGAACAAGATGGTCAAAATGCTTAGCCATGTTGTCAATATAACAATGCCCTCGGTAAGTATTTTCCGATGTAAACTATGGATAAGGTTTTGATGACAATGACTGTTCTTGACTTCTCCTACCTCTTCCTCCGTTTCACCTCCCTATCCTTCCACCATGCAGCCTTACTCCTCCTGTTTCACCTCCCTATCCTTCCACCATGCCGCCTTACTCCTCCTATGTTTCACCTCCCTGCCCTTCCACCATGCAGCCTCACTCCTCCTCTGTTTCACCTCCCTATCCTTCCACCACGCAGCCTCACTCCTCTTCTTCTCACCAGCTGCTGACCCTGTTCATTCCCTTGTTGTTCTTCCATTGTCAGATTGTAACACTGTGTTGTGCTCTGTCAATATATACTGCCAACTGAAGGTTCATGAGATGCACATCTAAGCTATTTTTGAGAACTGGTTGAGCACAGGCTAATGTAATGCTTTAAACATTCCCCTCTATTGGTGAAAGTCATGATTCAGCTAAGAGCAACTGATCAATGCAGGACACATCTATAAAAAAATTATAAAACTGTAATAGAGATGTATAGAGAATATGCTAGACCAATTATGACAATTGGTTCAACGATTTTGCATGTAATGACTTATACAATGAAATAATGCCTAGATATTTTGGTGGGGTAAGACTATTCAACAGAATATCACTATAATACATTTTGACTAACATGACATAAACAATTGATAATGCTGAAAACAGCAGATGATTGTACATAATCATTTGCATGAATGTGCCAAAGCATTTGCAATTTGACCAAATGAATGAGACTTTGCCTTTATGATGTGCACAAGTGACACGATGATGTGGATGTTGTACAAGTAGTTATGAGAATTTCATTCCTGACCTGACAAATGTACCAAAGCGACTGAGAAAATGTGTTTCAGGGAACTTTTATATGTGTTTTCTCTTAACTGCAAAACTGAATCATTAGTGCGGGAACACCCGTGCACACATGTTATCAGACATCATCATGCACCAAGGCTCTCTCCCTTGCTGCCATACCATTTTAAAACTCATTAAGGCAATTCTAACCGGTTCCAAATAGACTTAGCCCATCATCAAATGGAAAACCCAATAGAAAATCTATACAGTCTATGTGCAACCTAGATGGTGCCTTCTCCCATTGTTAGGAGAAGTCAGACTTGAATCAAACTACCTGATGGCTTCTGAGACAGTTATTGGAGATCTCAGAGCATTGCTTCTATATATATGCCCAGGAAATATATAGAAATATAAGAAATGTTTGGGTGAATTGTTCAGTATACACTCAGTGACGAACTTATTGTGCATCTTGTCTTGTACTGGGTACCAGAGCCGGTCTAAGGTTTTAACTAAGCGGCCGCCTAGGGCCCCAGCAAAATCATGCAGCACGCCTTGGGGAAAATGGAAAGATCGATCTGCCCACAAATCCCAACACCCCCGCCAGGTACAAACTCCTTTTGTCTCCAGAAATATTTCTTGGATAGAAGCCACTCAGAGGACTCTTTCTGCACGCCCTCATTGTACTGAGCTGCTGTCTTCTCATTTGTGGTCTACCTGTGAGCTCTAATGAGTCTGGCTGTTCACTTCTGACCTCCCTCATTAACAAATGTGTGAAAACCACCAAAAAAAAAAAAAAAAACGTGGTTGTTTCTGTGATGCGGGAACTGTGATTAGCCATTCTAATGCCAAGAAACAGCAGAACATCTGGGCCCCATCTCCCTGCTGTATATATTCAGCTGCAGCCACATGATTGGCTATTTTATGGGCAGGCGTTAACGAGCAGTTGTACCTAATAAGGAAGCTTCTAAGTGTACATGCAATAGGAGAACACAGAATAGAGTAAAAGATTTAACAATGGCTGCATGGATAGTCTCTCCATCTGAAAGCAGCGCCGCGGACTATACACCACACATGCTAGCATAAATCCACAATGATCCAGCTATTTGTTTTATTTTGATATCATCGTGTATGCTCTGTGTCATAGTGATGCTACTTGCGGGTGGTGTCTGTAATTCTCCTTTCTTGTGTCCACCCCCCCCCTGCCCCCCGCACCTCTGGCAACCACCATAGGAATAATAATGGCTGTACCTACTGTACCACCCCACAATTCACACCCTTACCATCAGGTTGACACTACAAGAGTGTGAAATCAAGGAACGCATTTTCTACCAGTGGGCCACCAGACTTGATCATGAATCATTCTCACCCCCTGCCCCTCCCCCTGACACCCCCAATTCTATTGATACAATCTACTTCTAACCAATGAGGTGATGCATTTGCACCCCAGCATACGCACAATGAACAATGTTGCAACTAGACCTCCGGAAACTGCAAACTTTGCAAAACAACCTAGTCATTTGCACACACTTCTCTATCTATACTGTAGCACTATAACCCAGCACATGGGATTACCTCTTACTCATTATCTACCTCTTACTCATTCATTCCTTTGTAATACTGTACTAATTTTATTTGCTTTATATATTTACATTGCAGTATATATTTACATTCCATGTGTTTACATATTTATTGTCATAATTGTGATTATTTTAAATGCCTTGCATTTAAGCTATAAGCACCTTAATTCGTGTTTTGTGTTAAATTTCTGTTTACTGGTGACAGGAAAGATGTGCAAAGTAATATTTTCATTGTAACTGACCGTTTACTGTGCATATGACAATAAATTGTTGATTTCCTGTTGCTTTATGCATGGAAGTGGTTATACTGATATGCAACAGCCTCACCAAAAAACTCCATAATCTATTTAGAAACATATAGCCATCTAATGAACATATAATCTCAATAACATATAAGTGCACGGTATGAATGCATATTTGGCTCACCCTTACAAGAGTCAAGGTGATTCTTTTCACCAGCAGTCTCACACAATTTTCTCTTTTGATTTTATCAGAGCCAGGATGATAAAGTTGCTTGCTCTGGCAATCAATTGCATCTCACCTTTATTTACATTGGTAAAAGAATTCCCAAATGAGAAATAAAATACCTCTGCTTACACTGTAACATAATAATATGCAGATGACTAGCTTAGGTTGTCAGTATAAGCTTCATGTAGTGCTGACTGTGTGAATTTATAAACTATGGAACGCTGTTACAAACTATCATCCTTTATGCGAAGAAATGTTAGTTCTGCTCAGCCTCAGCCTGACTTCCCTAGACTTGCGTTTGCAACACCAACTCGTTTTGTGTCCCCAGTAAAATTAGACTTGGTTCTCTGACTGTTTCTAACTATTTGGGTCTTTCAAACCCTGGATCTCACAGCCTAAGCTGAACAAATCCAGCACTGTCAGCCTATGATTTCATGGTTAAAGCATCTTAAAGCATGGTGAATAAATCAGCTATTCCTCTCATTATATACTGATTTCCCATTTGAAGCTATCCTATTGAGATGCACCCATTGTAGCACTGTGAATCTGTGCTTTTACAATGCAGCTAAGCTACCACTTCAAGTTTACCCTCTTACAGAAGCTATGCAATAGCCCTGTGAATCTATACTCAGTGGTTACTTTATCAGGTACACCTGCTCATTAACACAAACAGCCAGCTCCTTCAAATTGCAGATCATGTGGTGTAACTGAATATATACAGCATCCGGGGTCAAGAGCTTCAGTTATTATGTGGCTATGGATTAGAATGGCTAAGAAGTGTGATCGAAGCTATTTTAAACGAGGTGTGATTGTTGGCACCTGGCATGTTGGTTCCATCATCTCTGAAACAGCGACCCTCTTTCACACTCCGTTGTCAATCTATTCTTGCAGTAAAGACATTCTAGAGCCACAAATCTATCCCCTTACAGAAGGTACATTTTAGCACCACAAATCTATTCTCTTAAAGTAGAGTTATTCTAGAACTGTGAATCTATTCTCTTACATTAGAGTCATTCTAGAACTATGAATTTATTCTTGTACAGTGCAGCCATTTTAGCACCATGAATGTTACCATTTCTAGAACCGTGAATCTATTCTTTTACAGCACAACCATTTTCAAACTGTGAATCTATTCTCTTATAGTATGGCCTTTCTAGAACAGCCAATGTATTCTTCTAGGGTAGAAACATTCTAGCACCACAAATCTATTCTCTCACAGTAGAGCCATTCTAGAACCGTGAATCTGTTCTCTTATAGTAGGTCCAATCTAGCACCACAAATCCATTCTCTTTAAAAAGATCCATTATAGAACTGTGAAACTGTTTTCTTACAGTAGACCCACCCTAAAACCCCAAATTTACTCTATTGCTCTAAAATCATTGTAGAACCATGATTATATTGTCTTACATTAGAGCCATTCTAGAACCACAAATCTATTCTCTTACAGTAGAGCCATTCTACAACCACAAATCTGTTCTCTTACAGTAGAGCCATTCTAGAACCACAAATCTATTCTCTTACAGTAGAGCCATTCTACAACCACAAATCTGTTCTCTTACAGT
>JAODKC010000041.1:20645600-20681831 GCA_026777985.1 Mormyrops attenuatus
GAATCCAGAGTCACCCGGCGGCACCTTCACTTGATTGAATCTGCAGTGTGACCTATCCCCCCCCCCCCCCCCAACATCACACTGGGCATGGCCCTCAGCATTACTGAGCTGGCAGCTAAGAGTCTTTGTTCTCTGTTGTGCAAAAGTCTGGTTCTTAGAAAGAGGATCTAGATTGTCTCTGGTGATGGTGACATAGATGGGACAAAGACTGCTTATCAGCACTAAGACCTATTTCAAAACTCTAATTTTGACCACCATTTTCCGGCCCATGAGTGACTCGCCTTTCCCTTCCATCACCAGAAACAGCCTGTTCAACTTCGCAGTTAGCTGTCATGTCACAGATAAACTCACCTATAACTCAAAGGCCTTTTACTGAGCAGCAGCAAAACCTCTTTCTACATTCTAGGTGGTAAAAGTGCCACTTGAGCTCTTGTGATTTCATCCTCTCCCATGTCTGCTCAGATGTCAATCAGCACGCTCAGTTTTACGGCACCTACACTAACTGTGAGTCTGTCTGATGTATCATCTTCCTCAATTACGAAGGCAAAGTCCATTTCCTCATTCGTGCATCGAGCTGTTTGTGCATTGCATTTTAGAAAAATGAGCCTCTCTGTCACACTTGTGGCAAATCTGTCCACATGCTAGACATTCTGGGTGTCTAAGCACTCAGTTCACCGACACCTATAATGTTTCACTCACTATTCTTATTCTGTTTTTTCTGCTGCAAACTTGCTGAGTCATCGTCCTTTCTGTGCGACATGAACCTACAGTCTCAGCATCAGCATTTCATGTGCTTCGGTTCGACACAGCTGCCATTTGTTCTTCCAAATTCAAAGTGCATGCTAAAGTAAGTCCCTTGCACTCCTCTGCAAGTTTCCTTCTATTGTATTGAAATGTATGTTTACTCAATACTGGTTCCTGATCTGATTGTGGGCACCAAAGCCGCAATCTCTTGCCACTTGCTGCAGGCGAGTTATAAAGTATCACGTGGTCTCACCTTCCTTTAGGGCCCATCTTCTTTAAGCTTTAGCATCCATGTGCTACGCTAACTCCCAGAACACAGTAGTCATCCAGCGGCTATGGCTACTGTATATTGTAGCTTGTAGCTTTCCCTTTGTCAGGCGATGAAAACAAATCTTGCACATCCGGTCCTGCTAGGGGCTACAGAAGATCGCTTCCATGTTTCTTCATACTGTCTGCAGCACTCCCTGCCATAATAAGCTATTTTGTATCAGTATATCGCTCATAGGAAGTAAGCCATCTTGCCCAATATGAGACAAGAGTGGTGGGATCATTACATCAGTCAAATTACAGAATACCAGATTTCCCCCATTTCGACTGATTATTACCACACCTCAATAACGAATCGCCAATACTTCAATTCCCATCACTGCTGTATTTGCGAGTCTGCTCAATTTACACAAGCTCTTTTTCACTCCAATGCAATAAACCGAGCTTACACCGCTTTCTGTACTTTAAACAACTTTATTCCACTCCGCCATCAGTTCCAAACCCTGGCCATCTGACCCTCAGTACTACCGGTACTCACAGGCGCCACCTAGAAAGTAATCCAATATGTTACAGCACATGCAATCACTCAGAACTTATTACAGCTCATATTTTCACACTTCATGCATTAATGCAGTTAAATATTCACAAGCAGTCTGTTTCACTCTTTTCAAGTACCTGGGCTAATGTTGTCCTGCCTGGAGCTATTTTTTACTGGCCCATGCAATGCTTTAAAAAAAAAAAAACGTTTTATGTTTTTCTTTGAGGATGAACAGATTTTTGTCCACACATCTCTCTTTGAATTAATAAGAAATAGGAGTGGGTGGTGGGTAAGCTGCTGTGCTTGTGCTCAGAAGGTCACTGGTTCAAATCCCTGAGTCAGCGGAATGGTGACACCATGGGCCCTTTAAGCAAGGCTCTTAACCCCCATTTGCTCCAAGCCGAGGTCAACACCATAGCACAGATATGGAATTTAAAAACATCCCCTAAACTGACTTTTCCCTTTTTTTAACCACAGACACGTTTGTCCGTCCGCTTACCAACAGTTTAACGATCCCTGTCTCCAAGGACGGAACCTGCTTCCTCTTACGCACGTATTGGATTAACGAACCCCTTAAACGAATAAAATGCAAACATGCGGTAAAATCTAACAAGTCTATTGTTATGGCTCTCATGGTACACAACAGTTAGAGCTGGCCGCTTCTGACATGGCGAGGCTTGGATTTGGACAGTAATCACCTATAGGCCTGCGGTACATTCATATACATTTAAATTACATACAGCTAGGCAGCTTATAGACACGGTACTAAATGCCATTTGATGTATTTTATTCAGATGATTACTCCATCTACTTCCTTTATGACTCATAAAACCTCAGTCTCCTCTCCAAAAATCAGTCTCTTTTGGCTGCACAACAAATTTTCTGTGATGTTTATTATCAGCGTTACATCAACTCATCAAAAAGAACAACAATCAGCATTAATTCACTTAAGCTACTGACAACCCTAACGTGTATAGAAACATAACAACAAATTAATAGATTTTAATTACAGTGTTAACTGCTTCTCAGGTAATTCTGCAGCTATGTCCTATATTTAGTACAATACCAACGGTTTATTAATTTAATAACCTATTTCCGGTCGTTCAGCAAACAATGATATTATCGACCGCTGCACTCATTGTATGGAAGCACATCTTGCTATTTGAATCCTAAGTTGCGCTTGTACGAAATTAGAACAGGCGACTACAGCGGAAAGAAGAAGCACAAATTCACTGGACAGCCCTGAGAGTGACTGGGTGGGTAACTAAGCTGCTTCGTAAAGGTACCCTACATAGTTCATTTTTCACCGATTACCTTCGCTGAAGACATCAGATGACCAATAATTTTTCACGCGAATGGGCGAACGGGAGCCCTTTGGAAAGAAAGAGGCGAAACTAGCAGAAAAGGGTGAGAAAAAACAAAGGAACAGAAGGCATGGGCGAAAAGGGAAAGCTGTCGGCTATTTGAGGTCATTGCAATTCACCATTTACCGTCACGCGGTGGGAAAACTGGGCAGCGATCACACCTCGTGTACCGGACCGTCATCTGAATGCAGCTGGCTCCAGTGTGCAGCCGCTATAGTTCAGCCAGTCGGACTGATGCACCGGACAAGACGGAAAAAAGCTGGCGAACAATGCATTTTTACAGCAAAAAGCACTGGGAGCCCCGACGCGCCGCTTTAACTCGGAACTTCGGATATTAAGCAAACCAGCCCGAAAAAGACATTTTCTCGGTTACCATTCAAGAACCAATAAGCGATCGCAGTTAGTATTCAAACAGTATTTCAGATACGGGGAAAATATATTATGCTGAAACATTTGGCGACATTCTTACCTTCTGAATTGATTTTTTTAACGAACTATTATCTGTCCGTTTTTAAAATGACGTTCCGCGTATTATCATGAAATGTTATGGGACCACGATCCAGCCTTTATTTCGCTCGTCTTCCGCTTGCATGGATTCTGAAAAGTGTGTTTAAGCGCCACTGCTACAGTCGTCAGGATGCCCGCTGCTCTCTCGCCATCCCAAGCGCTGTATATAGGCATGGAGGTCGTAATAGCGCTGTCCTCCGTGATCGGGAATGTGATGGTGGTCTGGGCGGTGAAAATTAATCGCTCTTTGAGAGACACGACCTTCTGCTTCATAGTGTCTTTGGCTCTGGCTGATATAGCCGTGGGGGCCCTCGTCATCCCCCTGGCCATCACGATCAGCATCGGTCTCCAGACGCACTTTTACAGCTGTCTGATGGTGGCGTGCACCGTTCTCGTCCTGACGCAAAGTTCCATCCTGGCGCTGCTTGCAATTGCCATTGATCGGTACCTCAGAGTTAAGATCCCAACCAGGTAAGGCATGGCCAAGCTGGCAAGACTAAATATACGTTAGTAATATACGTACTGAACGATTATTGCACTGATCATTTAAAACGACAGCTGTAAAATGTGTAGAAATGTTAGACACTTGGAAAAAGTCGATGAAATATTTTCTGTATATAAACAAATAATGTAATATGTTGAATTTGATTGTCCTGTATTTCGGTGCCGTCTGAAGCAGTGAGTTGACCATTTGAAAAGCAGATAATTTAACATTATTCCTTTGAAACGGAGATACGGGCCTTAGACAAATTCGTTATATGGAAACTCACATTTTGTTTTACTCATTTATGCATTTTTGGTCTGAGATAAATGGTACATCGTTGATATAATTAAATTGAGCGCCTACTCTCGATTATAAATTAGATTTATTAAGATTATAAAACAAGTAGATGAAACTGAATTGCATATTATAAGTTAACTGTACCCCTGTCATTCTACCACCAGAGAAATTAACACCAGGAATTCTGGTCATTATGCTCGGTGTTCCTGAACACAACTAAAAAAAAACCTTGCCATATTATAATATTAGTAATATAATATTACAAACCAGCCTAGAGAAATTCATCTTGGTGCATCTGATATAGTGTTATTAGTTTATGTTTATATGAAGATGCTGTGTTTTATTTTATTTTTTAATTGTGCAAGTTATGTTAATGTTAAAAGCAAATGAATGATAAACATAGCTCATATGTTGAGTGACGTCATAAAAATAGTATGGTCAGGATTTCTAGCTGTCATGAACATAAAATGATCCTTGCAAACCTGCATTGGAGCCTGGGAAATGGATGGATGGATGGATAGATAAAATGATGCTCAGTAGAGGATTATTCTGACTTCAGTAAGAATCAAAGTTAAATCCTAGTTTTAATGAAGAAGTGAAAGTTAGTAACCCAGATACCCAATTACAATTACATGACGTCAATTACATTACATCAGTTACATGACTTTCATCCATACAACAATATTTCAAAGCCATGGAAGAAGTGAGTTTGACTGCGGAAGTGTGTAAATTAGGTGGATCAAAAAGAACTCTGTGTTATTGGAAAAGACATTTAACATGTGTACAATGTTGACAGTGCCATCAACATCCGGCGTCTGACCTACTCCCTGCTTGCCCCCCCCCCATCCATGTAGCTATAAGCAGGTGGTGACAGCCCGGAGGGCAGGCGCTGCGGTCGTGTTGTGCTGGACCGTGGCTTTCCTGGTGGGCTTGACGCCCATGCTCGGCTGGAACAACTTGCAGAAGCTGCAGGAGAACGGCTCGCTGGGGTCCGACCTGACCGTGACCTGTCAGTTCGAGAACGTCATCAGCATGCAGTACATGGTCTACTTCAACTTCTTCGGCTGGGTGCTGCCGCCCCTTGTGCTGATGCTCGTCATCTATGTGGAGATCTTCTACATGATCCACAAACAACTGAGCAAGAAGGTGACGGCCAACCAGAACGACCCCAGCAAGTATTACGGCAAGGAGCTGAATCTTGCCAAGTCTCTGGCCCTGGTGCTCTTCCTCTTCGCCATCAGCTGGCTGCCTCTGCACATCCTCAACTGCCTGACGCTTTTCTGTCCCAGCTGCGAGAAGCCGATGTTCCTCATCTACATCGCCATCCTGCTCACCCACGGCAACTCTGCCGTCAACCCCATAGTCTACGCCTTTCGCATCAAGAAGTTTCGCACGGCCTTCCTCACCATTTGGAAGCAATACTTCTGCTGTAAGCCGGGCCCCTTCCCTGCTCCACAGGTTAGTGAACGGGTGAACCTTCCGGTTGAGCAGCTGCAGGTGGAGCATAACGTAACCTGACCTGGTAAAAATGGCGCCACCTGCAGTCCTGGAAGTGCCTCAAGTGGAACTGCGTTGATTAAGAAGCCCCTCAGGCATCTAATCAGGACGAGGTGATTGTATGACAATCCCCCATCATGGCTTAATTGCGATGACTCCTTACTCAATCTGAGGATTTTTTTAGACGAAATAACTGGGCTAACTTGGGGGAGTGATCCGTCACCAACACCTAAGCGAAATCTGCCACAACCTTCACTGTTTATTATGCCAAAAAACGATGTTTTATTCCTTAAATCAGCAAACTTGGCCTGAGCTACCAATCTAAGGGGGCACCTGTAATGACCAAAAAGTGTAAATATATTATTTCATATTTATTTGCTGCATGTTTTTCGCACTCATCCTGGAACATGACCTTCGCATGGATAAAGGAATTTACCGGATTTGCTCAGTTCTCGTAATTCAGAGCGACAAACCTGAAATGCATAATTAAATGTGAAGTGCTGTTAAGGGTTAATCTGTGCGGTAATCTGTGAAAGGGCAGGTTGTGGTAAATGGTGGATTATGTGGGGATGTGTTTGGAGGGGGGGCGGGGATTGGGCAACTGCTACAAATCAGTGTACATATGACAGTTCTTAAATGTGACATGACTTCAGCTCAGAAAACCCCATGGCATCATCATGCCAGTGGGGGCTTGTACAACCAAAAGGATCAATGTGAGCACGTATCTCCTCAGAAGTAAGTCCTCCTCTCTATTGCTACGCGGTGGACTTCTGCTGCTCCAGGGTCAGGGAGAGAAACGTCTGGGAGCCTGGCCTGTGTGCTAAAGGGCAATTTAACACTATCTATCACCCTTTAATGTGACACAAAGAACAATGGGAATTTATGGGGTTCATATATAAGGTGATTTTAAGGTTTATAAAGGTGGGGGGCATGAGAGGGGCCATAATTAATACCAGGGGGCCAACTTTATCATGAGCCAATGATATGTTTTGAATTGGTGAGTGACAGGTGAGGGGGCACTCCGGAGGCCAATCAGCTTTCAGCTGGGGTCGGTGCCCCTGTGGCCCCGCCCCTGTATATACCCCTGTTCATATGGATGAAAAGGATTTATCTGTAGTGGGTTCTAATATGCAGAGCAGTGAATATTTACGGCTCTTTGTGCTTAGGCTGGATAATCGATGTAAGGAGAGCCAAGCTGGTAATGTCCAAGGTCTTGGATCAACATCTGAGGAACTAGTGGTTCAATGTCCTGCCCTTCACCAATGAATGTGCTGTGGCAGTAGTCCACAACTGCCGGCCTTGAGTTCAGGTTTTTGGCCATACTGATTCTAGGGTCTTTTTTAAGCCATAGATCGATTTCCTGACACATCGAATCTATAAAAATACGAAGAACATGCCTACGACTTTCCCGTGACAATATTTAAAAATGGGGGGAGAGAAACACTGTAAACGGCCAAACAGTCACTTAGACCTTATCGGTATCTCCTTCCTGTGTGATGTTAGACTAGACCCACCAACATTTCTTCCAGTTCTAAACCTGTAAATAAAGGTGATCTCAATGGCAACACCTGCTGCATTCATGAATATCATGTTTCATATAAAGCAGTGTGTTTTTTTCTGTATGCTTCTCTGGAGTGGTGTAAATTTGCACTGGACTGATACCGTACATAATCCTAGATCGGGGAAAACCATTTTCTTTGTTGCGTGTATCACTATAAATAATAGGCTTTTATAAATCCATCTTGAATATGTAGCCGTTTTCATTCAGATATTTTGATGCATCCTGAAAAGATACAAGCCAGGAGCTGAGACAAGGTCCACCTCCCAGAAACCATTTTATTGTGATTTCAGAACTTAATATATTCAGAAATATATTCATCCACAAACCTGTACTAGACATGCATTATTGAGAATGGATGGATACAGTAGGCATGTTAATATGCAGCACCTTCCTGTTTGTCTATGAATGACCCAGCTCTCTCTTTGACTAACGATTGTCAATAGCATGTTTATCAATGGCCTGTTTGTCAATGGCATGTACCTTCAGACCATCCATTCTTCCATCCATCTCCCAACTGATGATTCACTACAGGGTCACGGCTGCTTTTGGGATGTGTGCTTTACAAAGATGTTGTTCTCCTATATTCCGTTTCGCGGTTGAATGGTTTATATACATACATTTCAAGTCATTCATGCAGGATGCCTTTGAAAGCACAGACTGCCTTCCCAAACCCTCCTGATATATACCATTTTATATAAAAGGTGGAACACTAGAGCGATATTCCCAGGCATCTTTGTGAGCATGTAGACTTTTTTGACATGTAGGCCTGTGGGAAAAATTTCAAAGCTATCCCCAATATATAGCTGCATATACCTTACAGCCCTTAACTTGTAAACCACTTTTATGACATGTCCACAATATTTTATTAGAATAAGATGAGATAAATTTCATTGATCCCAGGGGGAAGTTCTTGTGCAAACAGCAGCAAAAAAGTATGCGGTACACAAATAAAACATTCTGAAAAAGAGAATATTATGGAATATTAAGGAAACAAACATGAATAAAGAACAGAGAGAATAGAGCAATGTTATACATTACTAGGTTGTACAGATAATGTGCAGATTTTATTGATTTCTGTCTTAAAGAACAGGCTCTGAGGTTAGGGATCTGTACAAGTAATTGGGAGGTCGCTGGTTTGATCCCATGAATACCAGCAGTGATCCTACTCTGTTGGGCCCTTGATCTACATCCAGCCCTATAAGGAGGTCCTCCAACTTCCAGGGAAAATTTGGGGGGTTGGTGGCAGGATTGACGCTCCAGCCACTTGGAAAAAACAAACTCACACTGGTCCATTTGGACTAGTGTTGTGCTGAGGTATCACCTGCCACATGGTTCTTGTCCCTGAGGTGGTTCATCGTGTGGGGGGTGCAGCAATGGGATGTAATCAGCACGTGCCCCCTTACCTACCTACCTTAGATATAATTACGATGAACAAACCGCAGATGTGTACAGACTTTATATATCTAAATGTAACCATTCTATATACCGGAACACTGCATATGTCAAAAACATCATCTTATGCCATGAAGCATGAACTCTAATTGCGTTCATGCGACATCAGTGATCTGTGACCTATTCCATAATCTCCCTGCAGCTGTACTTACATTGAACGATAGGATCCCCCACTTGTTCCCAGTTTTTAATCCTCAAGAATCCCTTTCACTAGAGGTATAAATAAGCGGGGCACACTCTGTGGAATCACTGTTAATCAGCTTCCAGCTGTGAGCGGCAGCACAGTTTGATCACGTTTTTCATTTCACTTGCCAGTGGTGTAAATCCCAGCTATAGTAAAAATAACAAAACATGAAATCGTTATGCCAGAGGCTAACTTTGAACATCCACTTTAACGATTTTAATGTTTACCAAATAGTTCTTTCCAAAACTGTATTAATGGTTATTGATATCAGGGTAAAGCAAACATACTCCAACACATATTACTGCTCCTCTTGCTGTTAAATAAGCCAATCCTGAGTCTTCTTTAAATCTAACTGTACGCCACAGTTTCCACCCAGTGTTACTCACAAGAAACTTGAGTCTGTATAAATGCGACACTCATTTAATTTGTTCAAGGTTATTTATGATGTATGTTTATGCGTTGTTAAATCCGTGATTAAAATTTGCCGGAAATGACTGCGTTACAGCCTTTGAAGCACATTTTCCACCTTGCAGTGTTGTGTGCTGGTGAGCGTCCTGTGTTGCATGTCAGATGTGCCGTGTCTGATGGTCCCGGCTTCCTGGGCCTGTATACAAACCCAATTAGTCAAATGGATCTTGAAAATGGATGTATAAGAAGTACTTTGGAATAAGCTCAACTAACATCACTGTGCATTGAATGTGACCCCCCCCCCCCAGAACCATTGAATAGGAGGGGGAGGGGCTAGATGGAGTCAGGTGAGAAGTGCATTCATTCATTCATTCATTCATTCACTTCAGATGTACCATACTATATGTTTGGAATTTGCTTTCTCTCTTGTTCCCCCTATAGAACACATGCCCAGGTCCTGTTGCTGGAGATTTCATCCCAATTTGTTTTGGAATGTTTTTCCCACAAAAAAAAAGATTTAGTTAAACTTTCTACTTTCTACTTTTTTCTACAGATTTGAGAGGTGTTTTGGAGCACCAGGGAGGTTGTGAAGTCAGATTTTAAATCATCATCTTCATCATCATCATCATTATTATTATTATTACTATTATTATTATTATTGCTACCGATTTTGGAGACCCCATATAAATCTTTCTCCATGTAAAAATTATACTAAACTTAAATTCCAGCTCATTTTTTTACATGATCAAAGAGGCGCATCCTTGAGAACTCGCTGATTCTGATCATGTTGTGTCACATTTTGGGTTTTATTGTCACATGTGTTCCAGGAAACACAATGAAGTTCTTAATCCACAGAAGCAATGTAGTGGAAAGGTGTGTAGGAGGGCAGGACAAACTGAAGAGCAATACAAGACAAGACAGTGCAGGACCAAACTGTGCAATATGTGTATTAGTGTACAGCAGTTATATATAAGATCTAATGGGGATAAGGATCTGCAAATAGACCAGAGTTTAGCAAATAATGGGCCAACACATCTCCTAATTTTGAAAACTGGGGCGAGAGCTATTTTCACAGATCTATGCAGTAATGCTGAAGGGGTTTGGGAATGTTCTCTTTAACTGACAACTGTTTTAATTCAGACTCAGCTACTGTTGCATTTGTTTCAGCTGAGGATATGGTTGTGTCGGGTCTAAGCATGTAAGCACTACCTTCCAGATTCACACAAGCTGCTGAAGTCATATTCAAACTGTTAGGTGTAGAGTTGCAACACTTATGCTTCTGTACCAACTGAGAGACACCCAGATCTACTTGAAAGTGCCTAGCAGCTTCTGGCCCTGTAGCTGTACCTTCCATCCATCCATCCATCCATCCATACATCCATTTCCTGGAACTGCTTGTCCTATTCAGGGCCGTGGGGGGTCTGGAGCCTATCCCTGAAACTAAAGGCGCAAGGTAGTAAACAACCCAGGATGGGGCACCAACCACACACCCTGCTCATTTCACTGGTACCTTAATGGTAGAAGATCCTAGGGATGTCTTCAAATGACCTCCAGGCTAGGAGTACATGCCCCCAGCCTGTCTTGGGCAGTTATAGGCAGTCGAAGAAAATAATGTTTAAATGCTCATCACGTTGGTATAATACTTTCATAATATGACTGTCATAGTATGTCAGCCTAGCCATTTCAAACCCTCTCCTAAAGTCACCCCAGTATTTGTAGTGACCATCCAATACACCCACATATATTTGACTTGACCACTGCCCCACCTTGTTTGGCTGATCAATACCTCATTGAGTTATTCGACTTAGTAATGAAATTTAACAAATACATGGAAAGGATGAGGTGCCCCTGTGGAGAGGTTTGGGAGGCAAAGCGGCATTCATCTAGCTAACCGTTGGAGAACAAAAGAAGTTCTTGTGAATTGTTTATTGTGTTACACTTAATTTGCACATATCTGATGTCAAACTGTGTTTTTTTTAAGCAAATACACTTGTTACCCGGATGAACATTCTCCTTGACTGCCTGAGCTTTCTGCACAGCACTATAGCTGTATATCTCCTGGGCCGTCACTGTGACAACTTTCACTTTACAAATCACTGAACGGTCACACTAGATCCCCGTCATATATCTCATTGCCTGGAGAAGTTCTGACCTTGGGTTTATAAGTGGGTATTACCTCACCCTATTTACTGACGTCGCCACAAGAGGCGTTTGTGTGTACTTGTGCACATAGCGTCATGTTTGTTTACTGTACTCCTGTGGAGATGATTATACCATTCCTTATTAGCACCTTTGTGTGCCAGGGTGTGCGTGTGCAGCGTCGCGTTCATGCACATGTGACCCTCCGCCACCCAATAGTTTTGCCCTTTATTGGTTGAGGATTTATAAGCTGTTTTCATTGGACGAAAGGGGTAATGAGGGCAGCACAGTGCTAAGTGGAGACATGGGTATGACTTCCACCTCGAAATAGAGGCGCCTAGGTGCCGAATGGAGGATGCAAAATCATTTTTATTACTTTTAATAAGCACAGAGGTACAATAAATCATTTTCTAATTATCCTTGGCGTGTACCTAAAGGGTAACTAATCTGCATTGAAAATCACATTCATATTTAACACTGCGCAATCTGTTCGCCATCCCCTCCCACGCTAGACCCCCCCATGATTTGAAGCTCTGGTTTTAATTCCCCTCTTACACCCAGGCAGCAAGCATCGCCTCTCAGGCCCAGAGTTATAATCATCTGCCAGGTCCGGAGACTATATTATAATTTTCCGTCACTTAACAAAGCCTTTTGTGCAAAAACAGGACATAAGAGAACTACAGTGTAATGTCTGTTATCTGAGTACTTGCCGTAGTATTATAAATCAAAGTAAAAGGTTCTTTTTTTTAATCCCATCCCATTGTATGTTCAAAGTCCTCAGACTCCTATAACCTCCTTACACTTCAGTTCTGTACACAAAATTAATGGTGGTTAGACCTCATCCAGGAAATGCTTTTTATATCCTTAACTTCATAGGCTGGCAATGGTCACATGACTGTGTAAAAAAAAAAAAAAAACACATGGGAAGGACCATTCTTACCAACTTTATTGTTTTTATGACCATGGAACAATTTATCATTATAATAATAATGCATTGAATGGAGAATCATAATTACAAATTAATGAGTTAGCTCTTAGAAACACTGATTTTATACTCAAAGTGTTTGGGACTTTAGTCTCAAGACATGAGTAGCTTTTCCATTATTATAAACCTTTCCTGAGATAATGTATTTTGCATTTCATTCGAGTAAATTGCTTCTGTTAAGAATTTGAAACATGCAGATTGAACATAAAAATCAATACATTTTTGTACCTTTAAGCAAAGATTGGATTTGCAACTGCTAATGCAAATCGAGCTAAACACATTTCTTGGAAACGGACAATTGAATCAAAAAATGGAAGTATGCTGTAAGGGTGTGTCACACATGGCATAACCTATAAATACATAACATCACTTCTGTAACTAAACAATGAACTGGACTTCATTCATATAACTAATTCCATCACTATTCTATTATAAAGCAGCACAAATGTAGCAATTTAAAATATTCTCTTCAGGATTCAAATAGGGAATTATCCAACATTTATCAAAATACCTCAATACACAGCACAAAACAATAATATGAAAATAGTCTCAATTAATATTTGAAATATATTGATCTATTTTAAATCACAGAAACAGGATTGATGGAGGGATGGATGTTTATTGTGTCTCTATATAACAGTTGCCATTTCAACAATGCTCAGAAATATCAATAAAAGAATCAATAAAAATATCCTTGAAACTACAAGGGGTAGTGAGGCATTCACTAAAAATGGAACTAAATACCTTCTTTATGTTTCCTGCTGTGCGCTATTTACTGTGACGGGAACATAAATAAAGCACTGTTTAAAAATAAATAAACCATTATCTAACACTGCACTGTGCCTCTTGCTCGAGGGTGCCCCCTGCTGACAAGAGTGCGGAAAACATTTTAATAGAAAAATGGATAACTGAAGCGTAATATCAACCACGTGAAACAGTGACGTAAATGATGAGACACCCATCTGATGAGCCTGTTATGGGAAGAAGATGACAAATGACAACTAGGTTAATCAAATTTTGCTTAGGGTCCCAATTTATTCATATTTATTAAGGTATGCTCGGCACCATCAAGCACTCTCTAATGTTTCCGTTTATTGCACTTAGTTACTTACTAGATTCTCTCTAGAGAGATAATTGCTGATTATATGTTGCATCTGAGTCTGACCACATATTTACAAATTTACAGCGTTTGTGATTACAAATCCAAGGTTTTTATATCATTTTCCCCAATAACTATCGCGCACCTGTTTCTGGTCACTCAGCCTAGTAGCACTTCTACTAATACATAAAACACGGAGCTAAGGAGTGTAATGAACCACTTTGCGCTGTGTGCGCTTTAAATTAAAATTTGACCACATGATTTATTTAGTTATTTTTGAACATAAACATCGGACGAAACCAACAGCCCTTAGAACCTAAGCTGGCACCTTGACAACTGAAAGGTTATGTATCATCGACTTGTATGTTGATTGGGACAAACGAATCTGCCAAACGAATGTAAATATACAATAAAGGTTGGTTTGCGGTGAGCTCCCTCTAGAGGCAATTCTTTGTAGTACAGACAAGGCAGTACAACACGAATGCAGAATGCTGAACCAAGTGAGGACTGCAGCTACAGGACATAATTAATTAATATTAGCCACCGCATACACACATAAATGAGGGACTGAAAATGGCAAGCAGACATATAAATTACATATATGTTGCTTTGGACAAAAATATCTGCCAAATAACATAAATACAATGTAAATGGGTTACACAGGGTTAAGGACTCTCTGTACATGCCAAAGAAAACTAGGTAAAGATTATTCCAATCACAGTTTGTATCACTTCACTCAATAAAAATAGTCAAACATCTGAAACAAACAACAAATACAGAAATGGGTAGTTTATTTCCCCCACAGAGGACACTGGCCAAAACCAATATAAAAACATCATGATGTTTATTTTGGTCAACTGTTCACATATGTTCAAAATGATCGAGTGAAACATGGTTAGACTGAAATGCTGAACTACAGCTTGTAATTTCTTATTTCGAAGAGTCCGACATGAAGACACTTAACAGAAGAGCAGAATGATAATATTTACCCGTAATAAATCTCGATAAAAACAGAGCAAAACACCCCAGATTAAGCAGAACAAAACAGGACCGTCAACAGTCATTAGGTGTTGTTACGTGGTCTTACAGTGAGCGATTGTGCACGAGGGAGGGTGTGTATGGGTGTTGGTCAGGCTCTGATTCACATTATGATTTAATTTATTAACTTATCCACAGATGATTAAATGACATCCTAACACAGCTGCCAGTGCCCGGTATCTACTGAGCCAGCTACAAACACCCCTGTGAATAAACACTGGCTCTGTGCAGTTCATTCCTTCCTCTATTGCTTTTTTCACTGGCCATTACAAAGCGTCAATTAGGAGCACCTGCTTTGAATGTTCTAAATCCTCATGGTAATCATTCTAGACCTGGACCCCTTTTAAGCCCCCCTCCCCCCCAGGCCCGACCTTTGAACGCATCCCTGGGTGGCATACAGAGTCTCAAGAGCCACCTGAGGTAGGTGCTTACGTCCAGAGTTAAGGCCTTTGTTGAACTTTGGATCCTTACTCCAGCGTGACTTGTGCCTAAAAAAATAAAACCATTCATCAGCATCAAGTGTGGAAACCAAGGTATGCTACATCAGCACAGAGAGCAACAAATATCAGGTACTCTACAGCAGGATTTCTCAGCCCAGTGGTAGGGGATGCACAGACAGTCCACATTTTTGCTCCCACCCAACTCCCAACACACTTGCACCAGGTATTCGGTTTTCTTGACTGGCTGGGAGATGGGAGGGAGAAAAATGTGGCCTGTCTGAGGGTTCCCCTGGACTGGGTTGAGAAACACTGCTCTACAAGCCAGTGTAGAGAGAATGACAGATAACTTGTACACATTTAAGGCCTAATTACACAACTAGGGACCTGTATCATGAAGCTGGATTTCTGGGTTAGCATGATAACTTGTCAGATTTAAGGTAGTCTGAGTTAAATGTAAGAGATCGAAGTCCACTTCAACTGGAGTACCTTAAATCTGACAAGTTATCTAGCTAACCATCTTGCCTTGTGATACGGACTCCAGGCTCAGTGTCATAAACACGCAGACCCAAAATGCCTCCATTTCCATGTTAATCAAACCAAACTTTTCTTACTATGAAATGTAAAGTGGTTCAGATATAAACAAGCTATCTATACTGCCCTACAAAGGTAAAACACAGTAACTCCATATTTTATAAAAACCAAATTATGACTCAATGTGTGTGGATTTTGCATGTTCTCCTCTGAATGACATCACCACAAAGAGACAGGGGGGTATTGTTGTGTAATATTAATACCAACATTGCACGTTATGTACATGCAGTTCTCCTATCGCAAGGAGCTGAAATACTGATATTGTTTCATTTCATATTACATATCCTCAGAAGGCCCTTGTTATCCCTGCAGTCACGCGCTCATTAACGCCAGTACAGATGACATCATCAGCTCGCTACCCACCCAGCCACCCTGCTGCAACACCCAGTTGGCCAGGTTCGTGTTGATGAAGGTCGCCATGGCTCCCTGGACGACGGCGCTCAGGTCCGGACTCTTCTTCTTGACGTACAAGCCCAGCGTGACGGCTGCTTTCAGCAGCTGGGGTTCGACAGCAACCCCCCCACTCTGGGCCACCCATGATTCACAGAGGTGCTCCACACTGCTTTTAAATGCTGTCTGCATCTGGGGTGGGGGGACCAAGATTTTATGTTATAAAACATTTATTATTGCTTCAGTACTTTAATGATAACGATAAGAACGCTAGGGTTAATGTTCATAATCAAACATATAAAAAAGCAGCATTATCTTGCTTATCCTGCCCGTTTACATGTTACTTTAATAAATATACACATTAGCTCACATTGTCCACAGCGGCCTTTTGAAGCTCATTCATCAGGGGCTGTAACACCGTCTCGTCGTAATCATCACCCAGCGATCGCAGCTTCTCGGCAATCAGTCTGGGGTCAAACGAGTCCTCTGAATCCCCTGTAAAGCAGTTTATTGAGTACAATACAATAGGCTACAGTACAATATTTAAGACAAAAAAAAACATGTATATCTATTGCAAGTTTCTCCTGAACATCTCTCCAAGCAAACTTCTGGGTAGATAGTCAGACCCCGCCATATAGTTACATTCCTTATCACACGATCCTACATAAAAATAAACGGTTACAATTTAAATGCATTATGCAAATACATAAATTCGGACTGGGCAAGCGTGGACTGGAAATTGACCTTCGAGCGTAGTTTTACGGTATAATTGCTTTAAAATATGCAAAAATGTCAGCGCATGATTATATCTAAAACATGCATTCACGTTACGATTAATATAAATATCAAAAATATAAATGTAAAAATGTAAGACTTTAATCATGTAACGTGTAAAAGCAGAATGCCTAAGCGGAAACAAAACCTGCTTTAGTGGCTGGGGGATGAGGATTAAGTCATCTCACGTCGGGGTCTCGAGAAACCGTCACTCAGCCTACATAATAATAATAATAATAATAACAATAATAATAATAGATACCTTTCCAATTACCGAGTTGGCCATCCAATTTCTTAATCATAATAATTCTAATCATTTACACGTTTTAATAAGTTGCTTATCCACATTGCTTATTAAAAGCTATACATGTAACTGTATCAAAGCGCTAACAGCATATAAAAGTACTGCATCTCGACAAAAACGACTAGCACGATTAAAATGTTTCGGAAAGCGAGGCTATGCGCCCCGTGCCGTCATAAAAACACCATCCATTTATGCTGCTTTGATCGTTTATATGGTTAAAACAGAACGTAAACAAACGTGCTCACCTGCACATTGAAAAACAACGCCGTCCGGTTCAGTAAAACCGCGTTTGCACTTAAATTTGACCACCGCGTCTTCAAAAAGACAATTTATAATCATGTTTGTTTGTTCTTGTACAATCCGTGGAGCCATTTTTTTTTACAATAGCCGAACTGCAGTCTCAATGTAAAAATCCTGTTTTCCGACCACCTTTCCCCAATATAATTATATAGCTTGAGATTTCTCGACGCACGATGTAAAATTCTTAATGAATATTAAAATATTTAAACGAGGTCCAGTTTTAAACAGTCTCAGCTCAGGCTTCCTTGATTCGTTTTCGTACCCTAAAGGTGAAGATTATATCTTATTAAAAGCTCCGCCCTCTGCAATGTCTAGATCTATAACAGGCTGTTACTTTGTGCTCTTCACAGTGTGCTACCACTTTACTGGAGGGCAAAAGAACCGCGATCTTTACGTAAAAAACAAATTACGAGAAAGTATTACTGTCGATAACGCTTTAATAAGTGACTTGCAATGCGGAGTTCTGAATGCTAAATACTGTAGTGTTAGAATTACAGTACATGTACAGCTCTGGAAAAAATGAGACCACTGCAAAAATGAAAAAGAAAAAAAAATACAGTCGATTATGTTTCCTCGTATATTTCCGGGTCGAAATTATTAAATACGCCTGCAAAGGTTTTAAGCCCTTATATTTTCACCTAACACAGTAGTTAGGTTTTTGTTCTTTTAATGTCATCATTATACTATAATAACCTTCAGTTAAGTACTAAAACATTAAAAATGTCTCCTACAGATGTGCATCTTGGCTTTGGAATTGTGCAGGCTGAATGAGATACGTTTTACGTTTCAAATTTCAGTTCATGGGGCAACATTAAAGTCTCACTGCCCTTTTACAGATTAAAACAAAGGCCTGCTGTTATGGACTCGGGAGTTTCTGGCACGGGGACGGGGCATGGTGCAGGCAGACAAGGAGGTGGACGATCCACTGGCGGCTGACAGGACGAACAGGGTTTATTAACAGAACTGAAAACACCGGGAGCACTACAAAACAAACGGACCACGAGGGGTCAAAAAGAAAAATAGGGAAAAAACAAAGACTAACTACCAATGGGTCAGGGCAACAAGGGCAGGCAGAGTACAACTAACACAACACAGGTTAACTTCTGAGACTCTGGAACACGTACTGGAAAACACATTAAATACACTTAATGAAACAACATGACATCCAACAGTGACCCACTCAGGAACTGAACTAAGGCAGGAACATAAATACAGAAACTGAACCGGGCAATGATGCAGCACGAGTGAGAAATGAAACAATTAACCAATCAGGGTAGAACACACAAGGACAGGCACAAGAAAACAGGCAGCAGGTGAAACAACTAATTAAATCTAGGAACTCAAACTTAACAGAGAAACTAAGAAACAAAATCTAACGCTAGGGGAATAACAAAGA
The DNA here is from genome assembly GCA_026777985.1 of Mormyrops attenuatus. NCBI lineage: Eukaryota > Metazoa > Chordata > Actinopteri > Osteoglossiformes > Mormyridae > Mormyrops > Mormyrops attenuatus. The sequence continues at coordinate 20,664,360 of JAODKC010000041.1, forward strand.
CAGGTAAAACACAACCACGGGCACAAAGCAAAAAACCAAAACCGAATACAAGTTACAAAACACAGGAACTAGAAAACTGATACAAATCAATCAATCAATCAATCAATTACTTTATTAACAGACTCAGGTCCATAGATACATAGATAATGAAACACTGGGGAACAAAATCTACAAAACTACAAACAGAGGAGGCGGGATTTGGACACTCGACAGAAGGGTTTAGGGGCTGCACAATAAGCTCATTGAGTCATGCGGGAAAGGATGGCCAGCGACACCTGCTGGCCAAATGGGGAGAAGACACGGACGACTCGGACAGACGGGTGCTGACCCTGACACCTGCTGAAATTCTTTACAGATGAGGGAATTATATAATGCATCTGGAATCTGTATAAAAGAGAAGTAAAACGTTCAATAAATGAGCAGGGGTGGAACTTAAGAACTCATATTTTCATATATAGGCCTCTTTTCAAATATATCTTTTATTAATCTCCATAAGAAATTTACTAAGTCTGAGCACCACATGGTAACGTGGTCGGTACATAGCCAATCCCTACCAGTCACCCAGCTTTCCATAAATTTTCTGATTGTCAAATACTCATGTTTTGTAGGTCTACATTAGGATGCTTCAGTGATGCATTCAATCTTCCGCTTTCGATTCGATGTAGCTTGCCAATACTACAGGTCCCTCTTAAAAATCATTGCTCATGCGCAAAGAAATTATAACGCATTGCGAGTTTAAAATTAATGCTAACACGTCAACAATAACAGCACTACGTACATTTTTTTTTTTTACTAACCAGCGGCAAGTGTTTTTTTTAGTACTCACCTTTATTCTGTGACGAATTTAGTTTCCAGCCCTACATATGCGTTCCGAAATATGGATATATTTAGACAATCGAAAATTTACAAAAAAAAATGAGGAAATGGTATATACTAACTCAGAATATGAGGGATTCATTAGACAGTACAAGCGATGGCGGAGTAGTTCATAAAGAGACTATGCATGCGTAACGGCGGAGTTTGATGTTTCCCTTTTTGTGGGGGGGGGGGGGGCCAAACTGTGTGTTTTTTACCTTATGTGTTAGCGCACGTATTGGGTCACTTATTATTTTATCTACATGTAGGGTACCAACAAACCGCTTATGCAACGGTGCCAAGTGCCAGCATGGAACGTGTTAATCTTTCCCAGGTAATATCTGAGTTAATCATTAAATTGGCATTGGTCAGTATATGAAATACAAACTCTCGGGTTGAAGATGGGTGAATGGACTATTTATACTAGAAGCAAGATTCTACGAGAATATTAAGCAAAATTAAGTGAATTGATTGCTTAGAATCCACTGTTTAAAAATACATCCACAGGAATCCCCGCTTAAAGAAAGAGTTTGATGGCTGGATGAGTGTGCAAACTGAGCCAAATAAAACCTTATTTTTTGCAAAGAAAATCCAGCATTCATCAGCGTTTCTTTTTGCCAGAGTGTGTTATTTCCAATCTTCAAATGCCAAGCGCTTGCACCAAATGCCCATTCGGGAACACCAGCACCTGGCTACAGAGATACATCCTTGTCCTCTGGTTGTGGATTAAGGTTCTCCATGCCCAGTATACAGATCATTAGGTGTCAGGCGTGCCCTGACAGAGGAATGAGTGCTTGGAATCAGGAAACTGTAACCTATATTCACAGATACCCTATACAGACAAAAGTATTGGGACACACCTCTTAATCATTGAATTCAGGTGTATCATTCAGACCCATTGCCACCGGGGTATAAAATCAAACACCTAGCCATGCAGTCAGGTTTACAAACATTTGTGTAAGAATGGGTCATTCTGAAGAGCTCAGTGGATTCAAGCCTGGTACTGTCATAGGATGCCACCTTTGCAATAAGTCAGTATGTGAAATTTCTTCCCTGCTAGATATTCTATGATCAACTGTAAGTGGTGTTATTGCAATGTGGAAACATTCGGGAACAACAGAAACTCAGGCACTAAGTGGGAGACCATGTAAAGTAACAGAGAAGGATCTCTGAGTGCTGAGACCCTTTGAGCATAAAACTTGCCAACGGTGACACAGTAACTGTGTTCCAAACTTACTCTGGCATTAAGCCCAACACAAAAACTGTGCGCCGGGAGCTTCATGGAATCGGCTTCCATGGCCAAGCAGCTGAATGCAAGTCTCACATCACCAAATACAATGCCAAGCATCGGATGGAGTGGTGAATTGCGCTTCTCTGTCTGGCAGAGGAAAAAATGGTCCCCACAGCATCAGAATAACATATTTGCATCACATTGCCAAATAGGGAATATGTTATATGTTGCGCATTGCATGTTGGGACGAGGGCACAAAAGGGAGAGAGGAAGAAATCCAAGGCACTACTTACTGTTAGCTGTTACCGGTGTATTGGTGTATCAGAAAGACAAAAACAGCTGTAGATGCGTGTACGAGCCACTGTGGCACTACACAAACGATTTCACCGCAAAAGCAGATCGTGGAGATATTTTAATTCTTCTCTAATATCGTCAAATCGCGCAAGCACTAAATATGGTCTGTATAGTTAACGCAAAGTGTCGGTTTTTCATTTGTTTTACAGGTCAAAACTGACCCAAGAAACAAGACTGAAAGGGGAGCAGCAGGCTGCATGTTTGAGAATGTCAATAAAAAGACCAGCACTAGGGGCGTTCCCGTATGAACCGGCGTTGGAGGTCTTTGTTTGAAAACCCCAGAAGGATTAAGTGCTCTGACAAACATTGACAAGTTGGTACACAATAAATTGTTTTATTCTTTTTTTTTTTCTTTGTCTTCTCATGTAGGTAGATGTAGGGGAGGGTTGGGGCTGGATCAGTGAAATATTACGTGAAATTAATAGAAATATTAGATATATCAAAATAATCTGCTAAAGGTGACACATATTTGTCACATGAAGTAGGGCATTTTTCTGCCGGCCGGTAATGCAGGCCATTTCCTCCTGCTACCACCACAAATATATTTCAGACATGTGGGGAAACACTGAATGGAAAGACAAATGAAACGACATTAAACTTCAAAACAACGAAAACCAACATCTATTAAGAACAGTAACTTAGCTGTGTCATGGCGTTATATACTACGTTTATGCAATATTTCCATCTGTTCCATCATATCGCGCTCGCAAGCACACATACACGTGAAGACGCTAAAAACATTTTAAAGTAATACTAAAAATACCAGGGAAATATAAACTATGATCAGACTAAAATCACAAAATTCCATTGTTCAGAGCGACCTGTTAACATACACGACTAAAACTGTTTTAATATATAACAATATTATATATTTGAAATATAAACTATAAATTCTGGTGGACGAACGTTCCCCCGTGAAACTGGACTATTAGGAAAAACGGTGGTATAACGGGACACAGTTTGTACACTATACTTCTACCGACATTTATGTTTCCCTGAGAGGAAAAAATATCTTAAAAGTTTTCTGGAATTTTTGGAGTCCAAATTTAGAAATAAAGAGACATTTCCGGGAATGTGCTTAGCCAAATTTCCTGTTTATTTCTCACATCTCTCTACCGCACAATTATAGCACACATCGCTAATCGCAAATTCGTATTAGTTATAATCATGCATCTGCTTTTTAACAGTTTGTCACGTCAAGTACTACTAACGGCGAAATATAAAAAAAATATATTACTTAAAGAATTAAATAATCAATATATAATCGAATGAGGGAAATGTAGCCACGTAGCAACACACGAAAATATCAAGACACGGAAAATAATACACAGAGTAAATATAGTCGGTCTCCATATCACGTTTAATTGGTTGGTACAGAACGTTCAGACACACATTGTGAACAATGTAAAATACGTAGACATATATTTATTATTACAATCATCGAGATCCATTGCTGCATATTTCTTTACCTTGTCATTTTCGCTTGAATCCAATTAACGTTGCTCGACGGATTTTTAAAACCCGTTTTAGGCCAAGCGAGCAGACGCCGGCATTTAGATCAGCGCCATTGAGTCGTGGAAGGCAAGCAGGCGCATGCGCAGGATGAGAGCCACGCCGTGACAGCGGCGGCGCTGCACGCTGCTGCTCCGCCAACACTACAGGAAAATAAAGTGCGTGGTCTGCTGCTGTTGAAAGAGGTAGCGGCACAGCACATGACAAGCCGGGGCGAGTGTCAAGCTGTCCAGACGTTACCGGGCGGGCAGAAATAAGAACTCGAGGAAGCCTTAGGTAAGAGTATCATTTATTGTGATGCGTTGCACAGGCCATCTGCTAGAGCCATTCTGATTTTCGTTTTGAATAATGAACCATGATTGTTTATAGTAGCGATGATGTGGGTGACAAGTGAAAGTTGCCAGCATGCTATTTCACGATTGATGCTGTTGAAGTTTGGGGAAAATTTAAACCGCATTGCCTTGAATGCTTTGGTGTAAAATTACGTTTTTAATCATTCGTGTCGCGTCTATTGAGAAAGAACCGCTGATGTTCTTTCTAGAAGATTCGTTGAGTTTTATGGGAAGTTGGATCCTTCGCAGCTCATGCCGTAAATATGGTAAGTGAAATGTAATCAAGAGCAGGCCGAGATGAGGCCCCTGCTAAGTTGTGGCCTGATTGGCAGCCATATCAGCCAATGAAATGTTTAGAATTAGGAGCCGTCAGAGGCGTGAACCAATGAGCTTTTCAGAAATCGGCAAAGCGGTAGCGATGTAGGGGAGATGTGCAATAATTAAACCTGATATTTAAACGACCGCTCATCGCATTTGTCGTCAGGTTTCAGACGTTAAAATGAACTTTCTTCATGAGCTCTGACCTGCGTAAAGTTAAATTTAAGGCGTACTGATCCGCTGGATGCCAGGTTCGGTCCTGTAAATACCACATGCACGTTTCTGCGCGACCGTGTCCGCCAAGGTAGCCTACGCCGGGTTATGGACAAAAGTCAAAAGAAGGTTAGGAGGGTGGATTTTCGGCCAGTGCTTATAAACTGCAGGGGCGTCCATAAAATGTCAGATTTTTTTAACGCGTTGCCTGTGCTCGTACTTGGACTGGTCGTGCGCGTTCCCGTGCGCGTTCGCGACGGCCACATTGTAAACAGCGCGGAAAACTCCCCGTGTTGCGCGCCATCCTCGTCGGGTGTTTGTATAGCGACGTTTCCCGTCTGCGCGGCTCTCGGCCGCATGTCCTCAGGATCGCGGCCCCCCGTTCTCTCAAGTCACGGCTAAGCGACGAACAAACGCATTCAATATTATTAAGATGAAGTAATCTGTATAGTATGCCTTCGGCAGTTTTATTATGATTTCATCATGGCGTACGTAAACTCTTTCGAGGATAAATATTTTGTTCCCTTACAAGAGGCTAATGTCATTAATTATTAAGCATTGGTTATTAAAGGGATTATTATTTGTTGTCGTCGTCGTTGTTATTAAACTTGTTAATCCGAAATGCCGCCCGCTGATTTCGGTCTGTTCGCCGCTAGGTGCGCAGTTCCGGACTGTTTGGAGATCACCACTCACACCACTACAATTCTGCCTTTTAAGAGGGGCGAATTATGAAATAAAGAAACTTTTTTTTTTTCTTCCATCTGACAGCCGTGTGTTTACATGCGTTCGCTGAAATTACATTGAAAACATCATCATCATTTTTTCAGTATGATGTCGAATCCAGAATCAGATTTCTCAAATTGATTTCCCCCTGAGTTTCAAAGCATATAAATAGACGTTTTGGTGTACAAAAATACTGGTCATTCTTGGTACCTTTTTATAAAATTTTATTAAATTGTGTCACGTTTCAGCCCAGGGGAGTTTCTAGCTATTGAAAAGATCAGCTTAGCGGAAAGCCGTTGCCGACTTCTGGTTGCGGCGGTCAGCGTTGGAGAGATTTCTAAAATAAATCACGACCGATTTTCCTGCTGCTTCTTGACGGACAAACGTGATATGATCGCTTGCACATTACTCATTTCCTGCTCTGAGCCTCCTGCCCCCTCCGTAGAAGTGCAGACTAGGGTCTTATCAGGGGACAGATTGATGCTGGTTGAATTGTCGGGCTCTGAACTCAGACTTGTCCCAATCTTTCCTCCAAACTGCAGCCTTGTTGTTCTGCCTGGACTCTCACTGTGTCACTGGTTGTTATTTTTCATTCTGTGCCCCTTAGAGGCAGTGAAAAGCTTGCCTGGCATATTTTGCCCAGTCAGAGCCACCTCACCTGCTGGTTCTCGCCATCCACATAATCACTGCCCTGAGGTGATGGCATTACAGTGGTTTGCAGTCAGCTGGTGTCGCCTCTGCGGATTGGCACGGACTTGAACCTTCAGATGTGTTCGGACGCCCGGCTCTGGGTGTTCCTCCATGTTCTAACCCTATTCGTCCACTTTATTTAATCATTGTTAACAACGATGGGCTGTTGGAAACAGCTGGGTTTTTGTTAAAGTCAAAATTTCTAACTGGCTCTTTGGTTGGGTTTTGTCGCCGTGGAAATAATTGAGCTGCTCCTATTTTGCTTGTGTCTAAGCTCAGACTGCAGCAGTTCTGGTTAACGCTGCCCTTGTTTCTTGCAATTTGATGTGGAGTGGCTCATGCCGAAAGTCCTAATTAGATGTTAGAACTCATCCCGATTCATGCTGATTAATTATTCCATGCTATTCCCCCCCCCAGAGTTTAATGGCTGTGAAGTCTTAGGATGATGACTGAGTGTCTTTAAAAGGTTGTAGTGATGCTGACTTGTTCCGTCTTTGCCTACTAGGTCCCCCCGCCTCCCCGGTGTTCACGATGACCAGGACCCCCCCCAACAGAAGGGGCATCAAATTCGAAGTTGGAGCTCCAATAGAAGCTCGAGACAGCTTGAAGAACTGGTCAGGAATTACCAGAATGTTCTTAACTTGTATTCAGTTCATTCAGTGTCCGCCCTAACCCCCATCTGCTGTGGTGTTTTTTAATCAGGGGTACTTTTAAATTCTTATGGTTTTATATTTCGCTGCTTAGTGGTTCATTTGCCCCCTGTCTTTAATTGGTCCACCTCTCCTGCACTGAGTTTCTTTTTAGCTGATCGTTAGTGGCTGGTGTCATGACGGCCCTGCCACTGTCCCTTCTGGTGGGGTCTAACTGACCCCCCTCCCTTTTTGCCCACTAGGTACGTGGCCAGCATCGAGAAGATCGACTACGATGAGGAGCGGGTGCTGATTCACTACCGGCAGTGGAGCCATCGCTACGACGAGTGGTTCGACTGGGGCAGCCCGTACCTGCGGCCGGTGGAGAGGATCCAGCTGCGGAAGGAGGGCCTGAGGGAGAGCAGCGGGGGATCGGTGAGGGAGTCCATCCGAACGGCCAGCCTGGTTGGTGGCACCATCTTACCATAGCAACGACCTTTACCGTCACCTGACCTTTATTTCGTGATCTACTGAATGAGGACTTCAGACTGTCCGTTTAGCAGATGAGCCAGTTTGGGCAGACAAAACGACAGACGGAACATTCCGTTTTACATTTGAGGTTCCCTGCTAATTTGTGGTCATTTGGTTTACAGGACACAGATCAGCCAAAGTAGGCTGAAGATGCATGTTTTATTTTCTTAATAACAAAAATTGCTGTGTTTTAAAAGACTTTAGGCTTCATATTTGGTGAATTTAACCAGACCCAGTTAAGAGCCCAGTTTGACTAAAAGCACCTTATAAGCTAGGTGCTGGGAACATGGGGAAAGGCACTAGGAATGAGACCATAAACGACGACGGCACCAAATGGCAGCGTCATGCACACACAGTGAGTGACACGCCACCTTAGAAATAGTTTGTTTATGAATCACGCCCTTCTGTCGTCCTGATTGCTCTGATAATCAAAATATGACTAAAGACGGCACAAAATACAGTACAGAGCACTAGCTAAAAGTATAACAGGAGTCATTGTTTGTTTGTTTGCTGTTTTATTTACAATTTTACCTGTTTCTCTTATATGTCACATGCTATGCAGAGCTGTCAGGGAAACTCATTTCATCGCCTGCATCTACCGCTCTTTGCTGTACTGTTCTGCATTTGATAAATAAACATTGATTTGATTTGAAATGTATATGTCTAACAAAGTCTTATGTTCTGTTCTGGTTATGTGTAGTGCTTTCATTTTACTTTGACATTCGAGCGGAAGTGTAAACAGGCATGACTTTCATGCTGACATCGTTAACCGGTTGCCCCCGCTCGTGTTTCGTGTTGATGCGAAACTCAGCGTGTCTGCTGTCTCCACAGCGCTTTCACATGAATGATAAAGTCCTTGCCAGCTGGTCAGACTGCCGCTTCTATCCAGCCAGGGTCCTGTCTATTAACAAGGATGGTAGGTACTCTTTTAATAATAAAAATAATAATAATAATATCAACCAAATATGGGATCATGGGTCAGTGTGTGGCTCAGCCAGTTTGGAGTCTTTGCCCATGTCGTTCAAATCCCAGGCTCAGTTGACTGAATTCTCTGTTTTGTCTCTGAGCAAGGCCCTCAACCACCAGTTGCACCAGGGACTGTCTGACATTGCCTTTGCATTGTATGTCACTTTTGGATAAAAACTTCTGTTCAAATAAAATGTAAAATGTCCGGGCAGTCGTGAGTTCAAATCCCAAGTCTGACAGTGTAGTTATATTACTGTTGGGCCTTTGAGCAGTGCACTTAATCCCAGCTGTTTCTGGGATACTGGCTGAGCCTGCTCTTTGACCCCAAACTTTCTTCACGTGTATGCTGCTCTGGACAAAAGTGTGCGCTAACTTAATAATTGTCAATGAAAATGTGAGAAACCGGTCCAGGATCTGGATGGAAGCAGAACCACGAGATGATTTCTTGGAATATCACTGGGACACTCTAGTATCTGGCGTTGAATGTCCTTTCACAAGAACACAACTTCTGGGAATGTCATAAATGTTAATGTGGGATAATTTTAACCGAATCTAGCCTGTGGCTGTGTTGGTTATAGTGGATAAGCATCAAGTCACTCGATTCACTTCTTTTTTTTTTTTGTCCTTTTCAGCTTCCTATACTGTGAAGTTCTTCGATGGAGTTGTCCAGACTGTGAAGGAGATGCATGTGAAGCCTTTCCACCGAGATGTGAGACCACTTTATCCATTTCAGGCTGACTTTCTGCTTTGCAAGAATTACTTCTGTTTATTAGCATTAGCTTTGTCTATGGGCAGGTCCTTCTATATCATTTTGTCAAAGGTGCTTCAGCCCTGACTGGTTTTGTTGGGGATTATAATGTAGTTACTGTGTAGGTGCCAGCTTGTATTTGGTCTGTGTAGTTAAGGGATGTACAGTGAACAAGGTGCATAAGGGGAGAACCACTACAGGTCCATCCAGGACAAACTGGAATCTGACCAGCCTTTTTCCCAGGGCCCGTTTATGTTATTTGTTACAATAAAGCAGTGGGACCCGCAGGCAGTTCCCATTTTTGCTCCGTCCCTCTGGGAGCTGGGAAGGAGCGAAAATGTGGTCTTTCTGGCAGGGAGTTGGGAAGGAGCAAAAATGTGTACCACCTAGGGGTCCCCAAGGACTGGGTTGGGAAACAATGCAATAAATGATTGCAGTGACTCAGTGGGTAGCACTGGAGCCTCTCACCTACATATTCACAGGTTTGAACCCCCCACTCTGCTCTGAATATGTATGTAGAACTTTGTGCTCTATGCTGCCTGGGATAGAGTCCTGGATAGGCGGATGGACGGACAGATGAATGAAACGATGACAGTCTGTTGTTCTTGTCAGTTGGCTGGTCTCTTTTTATATTGAGCTGTACTGAATGGACCAGAACACTCAGTAATGTGCTCGGCAAATAATGTCATTGCTGATTTTATTTTCCTCCTCGTCTCTCACAGAGAAAAGGAGGGAAGTCAAAATCAGAGGAGAAAAACAAAGACAAAGCTCAGTTCAGAAAGAAGCAGAATGAGAAGAACGGGAGGTCCCCTGGGGGAGAACGCGGCTCCGTGGAGAATGGGAACACCAAGAGCAAAAAGGCCCAAGGGGGCAGCCTGGACCAGGCCGTCAAATTTCAGGGGGAGGGAGCGGCAGACAAAAAGAGAGGGAAGGAGGAGGAGGAGGCGCCCACAAAGATGGAAGATCTGGGGGTCGAGACTGGAAAGCAGACCAGCGGGGCCCTCAGAGGGAAAAGCGACGGGGGAGCGGTGCCGACCAGAGAGGGAGGTCGACGGGTTCTGAGGGAGCTGCCCGGGAGGCCAGGGGCCGGGGAGGTCAACGGCATGGGAGTGCAGGCGGAGGGCGAGCCGGGAGGCCAGTCTGCAGACTCCAGCCCTCTGCGGGAGCTCATGGAGGTCAAGGCCGAGGTGGAGATATCAGAACATCTGAAGGCTGGCTTGGAGGAGGCTCCGTACCAGAACCGAGACCAGCAAACCCGACTGGCAGAAGGTGGGTTTCTGCTGGACCCATCCAGCTGTCAGCTGATGATTATATTATTAAGCACCACACCAGAACACAGAAAAAACTGAAACTTCAACAATGAATATGGTGTGAATAACTCTATATTTTAGCAAATAGAATACAGTCAGTTCTCAGTAACATAAGTAATCCATCTCATAATCTCTTATGTAACTTAAATTTGACATAATTGAGATTTCTACCTCATAGCAAAAATACATAAGGTAAAAATATACTATTAATAAATACTAAACACAAATAAGAAAAAGTTTACATTTTCACCTCCTTTGCTTTAGCGTTTTCATAAACGGATGTTTTTTTTTGAGCAAGTCTGCATTTTCATAGGTTGGTTTTAAATAGAGCAGGAGCCGCATCTGTACGATTTCTGCGTTACGGGTTTCACAGACTTCAGAGAGGCGGTGTGCAAACTCCCTGATTATAGTTACTTGTGTTATTCATGTTTTTTTTCCATTCTTTCTGAAGCTCGTTCTGAATTTTTATGCATCGGTGTCGGCTGACGACATTCTATCTTTTCTCCCAAGGTGCAGCGGAAACTCCACGTGAAGTTCTTGAGCTGAGGAAGAGGAAGATCTGCCTTGGACAGGGCGCACCTTCGAAGAGAAGCAAGCCAGACGTCGGCACAGGTCTCCTGCCCTCGACGTCCCTTACAAAGCCCCTCAGCAGGCCAGTGTGTCTCAACCCGGTTGTTGGGGACCCCCAGATAGTCCACGTTTTTGTTTCCTCCCAGAACAGTCCACATAGGGAGCTGGGAGAGAGGAAAAATGTGGACTGTCTGGGGGTCCCCGAGGACTGGGTTGCGAAACACTGGAGTAGACAGTAAATACCGCTGAAGACCAAAACACCCAAAGGGTCAGCATGAAATCAACACACCAGGGTATCGTCACTTGTAAGGTGACACTGTGAACCACAGAGTCTCTCGGGTTAGGTCTCACTGTCGTGCCATTAATTGTAAGATATTTTAACCTGCTGCTGTCATTGATATGGGTGGTTGGGGTTTATTCAAAGCCATTCCGTTTTTTCACCTGCTGTGCACTACTATTTTGTAGTGTCTTCCGCTCTCTTGTTCAAACACGTAGGAAATGCCTTAAGTACATATGTCACTGCCATGAATCATGGGAAGTCATGTGACTGGTGTTTAACCAATGATGGTTCTTCTAGCTGGACCAGTTGACCCATGCATCATGTCCTGTTAGTTCTTCCCGAGGTAAATCTCAGAAGGCATCAGAGTGATTTATAACTTTGTTCTGTGGTTCTCATATTTGCTTACCCTGTCCCCATATTCAGAGAAACCTGGTTCTGTGGAGTCCAAGCCAGCAGAGTTGGACCCACCCACAGCGACAGCAACAGACGCGAAAGCCAACAAGGAGGCTCTGGACTTGGAGGGACAGACAGAGACCCCCAAGCAGTCCACGGAGCTGGGACCTGACGCTGCTGTACAAGGTGTGATCCCATGTCAGCACGTATGAGCTGTTGAGGTTGCATAGGTTTTGACAGCATCAGGCCAACATTTGAGGTCTGAGAGGAGCAGCAGAGAAATAGGGGAGAGAGCTGGGACAGTTTGCGGTCAGGGAACTGTGCTTCTGATCAGAAGGCTGCTGGTTCAAATCTCAGGGTCGCCGGAGCGATTTTATTTTTGGGCCCTCGATTGCTCTAGGAACTGGCTGATCCTGTTTTTTTCAGTTTTTTTTTTTTTTTGGATGAAAGTTAAACTGGAACTAAACTGGAACTGGTGAAATAATCTGAGTTTTTGTGTTTCTTTGCAGCTCCGGTAGTGAGAAAAGCACAGCAGCCGAACCCCAATAAGTACAGTCGGGAGCCTTGTGAGTACACACCCTGCCCCTCTGTGTTACATGACACCGTTCACATGATGCCAAGAACTGACCCGCCCATTCCTGCCTCTCCAGTGTACAGAGTGGTGAAGAACCAGCCACCACCCGTGCTTTCCATCAACCTGGACCACAACCCCTTCAAGTGCCGAGCCCCCGGATGCCACAAATCCTTCCGCAAGGCCAAGCTACTGCACTACCATGTCAAGTACTACCACGAGGGGGATGAGGCAGCTGAGGCAGACCTCAGCCCCCCCCGCAGCGTGCAGACGAGGGCCTCTGAGAGGCAGGAGGCCTCGCTGGACACCCCCAGGACGAGGCGCACCAGTTCCACTCATCTGAGTCAGTTTCTTTTTTTTTGCCACGTAAAAATAGAGATTTGATTCCAGAAGGGCTCTCTTTTACCCGCATTCATTATAGAAATTCTACTGTGTGCTGGATAGATTTATACACTGTGGAACCCCAAGGATGAGCCCAGAATCTTAATTCATCAAATCATTCAATAAAATATTCCATATTTTTGTTGAATCCCTTTTTGAATTCAGTTCTGTAGTTGTATCAGTGAGTGAATTTTGCTTAGATTAGCATTTGTCTCATTTTCATTTAAATTTTATTTTATTTTTTTTAATTATAAGTAACTTGATTATTCTTGTCTGCATAGGTTCCTCCATGAACAGCACCCACAGGACTTTGCACCCCTCCCGTATGGGCAAACTGAACGAGCGGAAGCGAACGTTGGCTCCCCCTGGTGGTCGGGATGGGAACCGGCACCGACCCTCGCTACAGGAGAAGAGCAGGGAGAATCACATGGAAAAGCTGAGGTGCAAGGTGCTCGAGAGGGAGCTGAACACGGCCGATGCAGGTTGAGCACTCTGACCCATCTCATGCAGCCATCTTGGCCATCCGTGCGGGGGGCCCTTTGTGGCCGTGTACTTGTCATAAATCAGTATGGGTCATGACCCTGCACCTCCTTGTGCCTGGCAGTGGCGAGGGAACGGGCGAAAGTAGGAAAGATTAAAGACTTCCTGCGCATCAGGCTGAAGAAGAAAAGAAAGAAGAAGAGGAAGAAGTGTAAATCAGGTAAGAAGCCGTCCTGCTGTCCGCCTGGTGAAACTCAGAGGCTGTCAGATTTGAATCTGTGAAATCTGATTTCAAATTGGATGTTTCTGGAACAGAGCACAGAGATGGGAACGGAGATGGTGGTCGCCCACCCCCAGCACTGAACTTCCCTGTGCTTGTTCCATTTGAGCTCTTTATTAACCTAGATTAGGCTGTTAATTGGCTGAATCAAATCAAGCTATCAAATCACACAAATGGGGGGAGGGGGGAAACGAGAAATAATTTTGTAATGCTTGTCAGTAAATGTTAATACTGTTCATTAAAATTAGTACATCTTTCCATCTTCTAAATGTTTAAACTGGCCTGGAGCCCAGTACCCAATCAAGCAGCACAGGGCTGAGGCACACCCAGCATGGGATGCCAGTTCATCATAGGGTATAGATACATATAGTTGCTCAGTAATGCTAGGGGTTCCCGACCTTTTGGTGACTGTGGACCAACACTTTGTGCAGTAATATCATGGACTGATTGATCGATGGGCCAGATTTTGGAAGGTTAGCCATTTATGTAGACGTCCAGGCCTAGATTTAAGCCGTACCAGTCTACATACCCCGGTAACTTGTTCTTTGGGTCGGGACAGGTGTGATGGGAGACTAATGAGCTCCACTCTTAACGCCGCTCGTACCTGACTGGAAGCACGTACAGCTCTGAGTGATTCTGGAGAGCACTGACTCATGTCCTCCTTACGCAGATGAGGACAGTGGGAGTGACTGGTCCACAGACAGCCCCGTCTGGAGGACGGAGGAGCTACATGAGCTGGATGCTGCGCCGGGTGTGACTGTACCGGGCCAGGGCTCCGACGTCGTGCGCTGCATCTGCAAGGTGCAAGAGGAGAATGACTTCATGATTCAGGTTAGGGGCTTCTCTGGGTCACCTGACCACTTGGGGGGGACAGGGTTACAGGGCTGTTAATTTAAACCAGCACCTCAAAAACCTTTGATTGCCAGTGTTGCCGAAATCAAATGTGAGACTGGATCGGGTGGGGTGTTTGGTGACTTTAATGCATTGTGGTAACATCACCCCTCCCCAGTGTGAGGAGTGCCTGTCCTGGCAACATGGCGCATGCATGGGGCTCATGGAGGACAACGTGCCGGAAAGATACACCTGCTATATCTGTCGATACCTGCCTGGTGAGAAATGCTGCCCCCTACTGGAGAGAAAATGTAACCATTTATAAGCTCATCCGTGGCAAAGTTTGTGGAAAGCAGTTTTTATGTATAACCTAGAGCAGGCAATTTAAGTAAATCTCAAGAATTAAAGTACATTTTAGCTTTTGAACATTTGTTGTTATTGGAAATATTTTTAATATCATCTTAGATATCCTTGCTGTTTTGTGTGTGGTTTAAATTTTAACCACTATGCCACCTAGTGTCTTTGGTGCCCATTTTTTTGTCTGTATACATGATGGTGAATGAAGATGGTTTATTGATTGTTGTACTGGTGCTTATTTCCAGGGCAGAGGCGGAGCCTCCACTACAGGCATGACAGTGATTGGCTGAACAGAGGTCACATGTACGGCCTGCCATTCCTAGAGGAGAACTACTCTGATCAGAACGCCTCGAAGATCACCGCTGCCCACCAACTGCTAGGAGACGTGCACCATGTCATTGAGGTGCTCAATGGCCTGCAGCTTAAGATCAGCATCCTGCAGTAAGTTCTAAGCTTGGATGGTGGTAAACGGAGCAGTTGCCCTGTTTGACCTGCAGAGGGCGACCTGCTGTGGGGCCCTCCCCTGGTTATTGAATACTGTACCTGTGTATTTCCCGGAATTCACTTTGAGACCGCACATCTAATCATGTGTAGAAATGACATTCCTTTAAAGCTAATTTATTAGTCTAATTAGGTGTTAATAATTGAATTTGTTTTAATTATTTTCTGCTACTATTAATTGCATTTGATTTCCATCAATCTCAAGCTGCTGCAAAAATTAAGTTGCACGCCTACTTTTTATTTGGATTTATGATTTGTATGGCACGCAAGTTAATGGGTCTGTACTGGTGTAATTGTTAATACTATTAGCAGTTAGCATTTTGCCTAAATATTCACTAGTCTAATGAGGCCTTAATTAACAAGGGGAACAAAAATAAGCTTTTACTGAGTTTGCAGGAACATTTAAAATTCCGGGTCTGTTAGATGTGACTGGCAAGTGCCAGCACCTTGGCCTCATACCCCCAGGGCTGTGGGTTTGAATCCCACCCCTGGTACTGTATGTACTGTATGAAGTTGGCATGTTTTTCCTCAACAGTGCCACATCTGCCCTAATGAACCAGTGTGTCTGGGACGTGGATGGCTGGGTGGCATAGAATAGAAATTTGTCTTTTTGTGTGCCCCATCTTGCTCTAATATTCAGCTGAGAGCAGGTTTGGGGGTCACAGGGCAGGGTCACTCAGCAATGCTTGGGTATTTGGGGTTGAGCACCTTGCTTATCGGTTCAAAATGGCATTACTTTGCTAGTCACGGGGTTTGAACCGGCAACCTTCCAATCACAGAAACGGGAGTCCTAGCCCACTGAGTCACACACCAGCCCTGTACTATATAAATAACCACTGACTGGCTTAAAGTAAAATGATTCATTCTTTGTCATGCCTGGCTTTACCCTGCCTTCTGTCATCCTGACAGGAGCCAGTCACACCCTGAACTGCAGCTCTGGTGCCAGCCGTGGAAGCGGGCAGAGAAGCCGAAGAAGATGGCCAGCACAGAGAAGGGGGTGGCGCCCCCTGCTGCCATGGGGGACAACACACAGGACGGGGGTGGCATGTACCACTTGACACTTGTTGGAGGGGAGAAGATGGGCCACACAGCCACCCAGGACTCGTATATCAGCAGCGAGCACTGCTACCAGAAGCCGCACACGTACTACCCAGCCACGGAGCAGCGGCTAGTGGTGGAGACGCGCGACTCAGAGCTGGAGGACAGCCTGCGCAGCACCGAGGACTTGCTGGCTCTGGAGCACCGGTACGGGGTGCCGCTGGACCCCGACAGGGGCAAGATCCAGCCATCCCTGCAACTTGAGCGACCTGCCAACGCTAAGGTGAGCATGGCCCTGATTCGGGGGCGGGGGCAGGGCTAAAAATACACCTCCGGTGTCATGATGGCTAAAGGGCACGGGCTGTTTTTACAGAAGGCGGACGGTTGCAGGAAGCAGAGCGGGGACAGAGGCGGCCAGGCGAAGACCGAACCGGCGGAGGTGGGGGCGGCGGCTGAGGGCAGCCTGCAGCAGCAGTGGCAGATAAACCTACTGGACCACATCGAGGCTGTACAGGAGGAGGTCACGCACAGGATGGACTTCATCGAGAAGGAGCTGGACGGTCAGTGGGTTCCCCAGCCTCCGGCAACTAAGGGCTGCGCTTTCTCTGCCCCATATCCCATGACCAGCCCAAGGCGTAAGCGACCTGAGTGGCTGCTTAGGTCAGTGACCACCAGGGGGCGCCCCCAATCTGATGAACATGTCACATGGGAAGGAAGATGACAAGTGACGGCTAGCTTAATCAGAATTTGCCGCACTTTAGCCAATTTCGCACAAGCGTTGAGCGACTTTTTATTTCAGTTGATTATTATAGTTATTATTATTCTTTAATAATTATCATCTTTATGTTAGTGTTTGTGTAATATCTTTAATATTAGGAACTTGGGTGCTAAACAGAGATGTAGCTACCCTCATGCTAACATTGAATCTGGTTGAATTTCAAGCGCAGTATCAAAACGGAAAATCTGAGCGGAGTCGCCGCTCAGCTCTCCATAGAACGCCCGAACTAGAGCACAGAAAGCCACCTTAGGCTACATTTAGCCTCATAGCTCTCTGACTGCTAAGTTCATGATTTCCTCCTCCTCTGGCCCCACAGTGCTGGAGAGCTGGCTGGACCACACGGGCGAACTGGAACCGCCAGAGCCGCTGGCTCGCCTTCCCCAGCTCAAACTGCGGATCAAGCAGCTTCTCACGGACCTTGGCAAGGTGCAGCAGATTGCTCTCTGCTGCTCCACATGAGGGCGCCAGAAAGTCTTTTTTTTTTTTTTTTTTTTTTTTTTAATTAAAGCCCGCAATGCGGATAGCGGCGGTGTTAAGACCCAAGGGACTAATTGAACAAAGCAAATGGCCCGTTTTTAAGATTTATTACCGTAGAAATGA
>JAODKC010000041.1:20681841-20701009 GCA_026777985.1 Mormyrops attenuatus
CGGATCAAGCAGCTTCTCACGGACCTTGGCAAGGTGCAGCAGCTTGCTCTCTGCTGCCCCACAGGCGGGCGCCACAAAGTCTTCTTTTTTTTTTTTTTTTTTTTTTAATTCAAGCCAGCAATGCTGATAGCAGCGGTGTTCAGACCCTCTGGACTAAGAGAACAAAGCTTATGGCCCGTTTTGAAGATTTATGAACGTAGAACTGAACATAAGAGGGCGGGATGATGAAAGATGGCCTACGGGCGATCCCAGAAAGAGCGTAAGGGAGATTCTGGACACAAAGGCCAGGATTTCTGTTAGGAGCAACAGGCACTATGCAACAACGCCAAGGAAGGATTGTACCACAGGTCATAATGAAAACAGAAATGCGACATGCAAAATGCACGCGCAGGTTTTAGCACTTAGATCCCTGTTAGTCATTCCGCAATATTAATAATGTGTGTTTTAGTTATCATTAATCTATTGCAGTTAAATGTGAGGACAGCTAACTGGTAGACATAGAACCCTTAAGCACTTGTCTTCGAGAGCTTTAAGACCGTGACGAGGCATTGTTACCGCAGAACTCTGTTTATAAACATCTTTAACGACGATATTTTGGTAGTATGTTCATCCATCTTCCAGCACTTACCCTGGCCAGGGTTGCCGGTATTTTTGTCATTTTGTTGATTAAGATTACCTAAAGCTTTTGGGACTTCTATTAACGAAATGCTTTTGAATTGCATAGCAATTATTGTTAAATGGATACATGTGTAAGTTTTTTTTTTTCTTTTTAAAGATGAGGAAAATGTATTTGTGAAACAAAGCCTTTATATGTAATATTACATATTTTAACAGGTGTCAGCGCATAAATTTGTATATAAATTTTTATTTTCGCTGTCGTCGTGATGAAAATTGTTACTGTCTTCTATTTCACTATTGATGATGTGCTTTGAAAAGCAAGTGTTTTAAACTGCCTTTGTAGTCACGTGTGCCATTACGAGACACGTAACTACAGGCTTTGCAGATTCCATATTTTATTGTAGCGTACTTTCTAAAGACAAATATCAACCGTACTTTTGTGTAACTGTCTCCTTTTTCAATACAGAAACTCTAACAGTAGTGTGTTACGCCCCAAATTATTATGATGGTTTTTTTTTACGCGAATATTCTCTTACGTTTTGCCGCGACGCTGCGGTGTCATGTGCACTTAATGGTTGTAAAGTACCGGCGATCATAACATTTTTAAATGGTAGAGGAAAATCTACCATGCGTGTCTGCTTTGTTACATTTTCCCACAGGAATCCCGATGGGGGTTTCCCCTACACATTGTTAAAAACTAATTGTTGGTTATTTGGGAAATCTATATGTGCAATAGCTGTGCTTTTCCATCATTTATTTTTTTTTTTATGGGGAGGAGCTCAATCCTGGAAAGAGATGTGACCAAGCCTGTGTTAAATAGGGTGGCATTTTATTATGTTAATACCTGGGAAAAGAGGCGGAGAGACGATGGACGTGTAGATGGTTAATAATGGCTGTTTTGACGTTCACTTTATTGTGGTGATTGCGCGGTATCTGCATTTCAGCACAACATAGACATGGTATCTGGTTGTAGGCCTATCGTCCGTCCATCCGTCCGTCCGTCCGTCTCCTGTACCATTTATCTTTACACGGTTTATGGTGAAGTACAGTGCATGAGGCAGGGGTCCCCCTTGAATGGGTATAGCGCGTCATCACGGAACGCGCATAAAAACGTGGGTAATTTAAATGTGCTAAATTTTCCCAAAATCCAATGTGAGTACTGGTTGTTAAAATGAATGAACGTTACATTTCTGTATCTTTTCAAGACAGCCGAAGTGCTTTGCAGAACCAAAGGGAAAGTCACTTCAACCGCCACTACTGTAGCACCCACCTAGATGACACGACGGCAGTCGTTCTGCACCAGTACGCTCACCATACAGAAGCTGAGGTGGTGAAGGGGCAGGGGAGAATTTGCCAGTTAGATATAGAGCGATGGTTCTCCACCTTTTTTGCACCGCGACCCAATTTTTACAATGCCAGCTCAGTCAGAACCCTATATCAAGTATAGGTCTAAATACATGTATATGTTATGATCAAGTGCACAGTGCCCTATGCAATTTACACCAATCAATGCCTATCGCACAAATCTGATTGGATGTGCCAGTGAATTTTAAACGAAGCATCTGTGGTTTGGCTTCTTGGATTGGTTGAGTGTTCAGAGAGTCAGGACTTTATGTCTCATCCATAGGACGTAATTTTTACAGCACAGGGACCCAGTCACTGCGCTGGGAGATTAGGATCCACACAGACCACAGGATGGGCTAACCTGCTAGCCACACCAACACCTATTGGAGTTTGATGGTGTCCGATACTATGAGGATGTGGGGAGGAATCTTTGGTAGGATATTGGACAATCTGCGGAAATGTAGGAGAATGCCGGCGTTAATTGGCAGTTGCCTTATAGCTGTTATTGAATTTGAATCGCTTAGTTAACTAAAAAGGCAAGAGAGACGCTGCTCGGTTATATTTGAGTGATAAGAGTGCATAGATTTGTTTCTGTTTCAGGATGTTTTTTTTTATCCATTTCCACATTGCTCATGTGGGAGAGGATCAATACTTATCTGTCATATCTGTGTGTGTGAGAGAGAGTGTGTGTGTAAATATACAGTGAATAATATAATCATAACCAAAGTCCAATAATTTAGCAGATAAGCAGGATAGTTCTATTTATATTACACTTAAAACATAAATAGAAAGGATTGAGAGTAGGCCTACACCAGAAAAATCTGAACAACGGCTATCAATCTAATACCAATGGGCAAGATGCTCAGGGTTATTTAGACAGGACATAACTCTTCACGTGACAGTGACACACTAGTCATGAGTAAAAAGTATTGGCAAACACAAACACACAAGATGATTCATATAAAAAGGGATGAAGACAGAAATGAATAAAAAGACAAAACAGTCAGCTTAACCAAAAGAGGCCGGTGTATGCAAATTAGGACCGGGCTGACGTCACCAGCCTGCGCTGCGGCCCGTGCCCGACCGTACAATATGTAATATTTTATTTATATGTAGATAGATAGTTTATTTCTCACTAACGACCAACTAAACAGTAGCTGAAACGCGCAGATACGTAACAGACATAACTGCAATGTTTATGCGCGGCGTGTTGCCCCCAAGCGAATTAATAAACTGAATTGTAACTTGCTACCAAAGTAAATGACAAACGACTACAGTATGCTGACTTTTTTTGTGGTCCCCGTTATTTCCTCGTTATGTCCAATGAGCCTTTTGAATGAGACGTCTCCGTACCGTCCTGCCGGGGATGGCTGGGGGGCTGTCATTCAGTGCGCACGGCGGCCGCACGGTTCCGCCCCCGTGTGCGATCCACCATCAGCAAGGACAGATATCCTGGGCTGTGAGCTCCCCAGTCCTAACAGAAACACAGGCACACGGAAAAAGGAGCGACGCTTGCTCATTTTTTATCCAAGCGGTAAGTCAGGCGTGTTTACCTAATAAGATACTGTCTAGCATATTCGGCCCGTATTACGGAGAGCATTTATACATTCAAGGCGATGCAGTACTTGCTGATAGGTTATTTTTATTTAGATAAAATGTAGATAAAACTAATCTGCTTATGTTCAACTATGTCGTTTAACAATATTTACGCAATCGCCCGCATTTTACAGTAAATACAACCCGGAGCCCGTTTCTTCAGGTAAGTTATAGATCATTCAGATTGATGTGTTGTTCACATTTGCATGCTTTCAAAAAACTGAACCCCATGCCTAATCCATACAAATTAGCGATATCGCAGTATTGTAATAAGAGGCGTAATACATGCATTTCTACGATTATGTAAAGCTTGTAAATGGCGACAAACTTTTAAATTAAGGATGCTGAATTAGACGACGTTACGACCGATGAACAGTAAACCCCCATCTTCGTTATTAGGTAACGTGGGTACTCACAAATGCATCGGCACACCGAAATATTAATATTTTAGCACATGGTCCCATTCAACAGATTTTCTCCGACGCGAACTCGTCTCCTGCTAAAACATCGAAATTTTTAATAGGCTGAGCTGCAGCCTAATGCGATTTTAGGTAAGACGGGAGTCAGGCGCATATATACCGTACGCAGTCTAATGAAGTAAATCTAATTCGGTCGTTATAATATGGCTGAAGTGTTTTTTCTCAGCTATCTAAATTAATTCTCAAGCCTTCTTCATCAGAAAAAAAAACAGGATGGAGAGAGGACAACATTGTAACTAACCAGCAAGCTCTTCACACAGATTAAATTATGTCACCAAGATCTACGTGCTGGAAGCTGTTGTAATGAACTATCCAGTTATGTATTTATTGCAGCATGGCACTGTCACCATGTAGCCTGCGTCGCTTCATGGAGCCATGTGCAGCATGACCTTGTTTAAAGTCATGTGAATGTTACGGTGACTTAAGCAACACGGCTTGATTTCTAGCAAAGATAAGTGTGTTTATGCAACACTCACTGAAATGATCTGTTAACCCTCCGGTCTTTGTGTGTAAAATGATCCTGATCAGCCTTATCTGATTGAGGGCTCCGTGTCTGTGTCACTAATACCAACATCTTTTTTTGGTGTGGTTGGTGGGGGGGGGACTGGTGTGTACTGTGCGTTCCACTTAACTGATTGTCAGTGACTTATTCTCATCCCTCAAAGTAACTGGCCCCTGGAAGGAGGCTGGGCTAGTTAATCTCTAGATGTCTAAATAAGCAATCCGGAAAAACGGGTCACGGTCGGGTCAGCCGTATATTACAATCAACCTTATTACTACAATAATCAGATACCCGGGGAGGAGACGTTGTTTGTCTCCAGTGTATTAACGGTGTCAGAAATGCGAGCCGCAGCCGCCACAGCCCTCTTCAAACGTAAGATATCTAAGCCAGAACCAAGGTGCCGGGCGATAATTCGAGCTCCGGTGTAGTTTTCACGAACTTAAATGCTTCTCGAAATGCAAAAATAATTTTGGGAACGCGTGGTTAACACACGTAGTGCATATATGGTCACGAAGCAGGACAGGTCATTTTTATTGTCATTTATTTGTATGTGAAGGGAGTGAGTAGTTTCCAGTAGACCAGTTAAATGTAAGAATAGTTGTGGAAATTTCCATTTGGTCGAATTCTTTAAGCCTGAATTCACATCCCCTTGCTGTTCTGAGGGGTAGGAAGAGGAAAGAAATGAGATGTTATGTTCTCACAATCTGACAAGTCAGAAGCTCTATTTGTTAATGAAATATGTCTGGGAAAATGTGCCGGGTGTGGTCAGCTCATGGAAAAAGGACAGTAATGTTCAGAAACCACCACCCTGTTTTTCAAAGACTCTCTTATTTGGGGGTATGTTTTTACTCATGCATTTTTTTGTTATCAAAACATTGCTGGTTTACATTTCCCTTTGAGTTTCAGACTAGAGAGCAACAAGTCCGTTAGAGATCGAGGGGGAGCAGAGAGGTCATTTGGAGGCAATTACAGATTGGGGTGGGGTGGGGGTGTCTTGGGGCAGTTTATTTTGCCTGTGATATACTGTACCTAACTAATGTGACAGCCATGTTGATTATTGGTGTTGTGGAACATCAGAAATATCACAAAATCGTGTCATTCACTTTTTCTTGCTCTTACTTGCTATGAATATACCCTGTGTACATTATGTTGTTTCCATACCTATTAATTCTTAAATGTGTTTCTGGTGTTGGTATCATATATGCTGTCTTTCAGCGCAGCTATAATTCATTTTAGAGGCTAAAATAGCTCAGTAATGTCCCATGTTGATATACTGTAGCTTATTTATTTTCTACTTATTTACTGCTAATCTTATATTACTCGGTCCATTTGCTGGGCAACAAGTGGACCAATACTGAGACAGACGAAAGGCACACAGTCTTAGAGGGTGCTGTGAAATGGCTCTTTTAGTCTCCTCATCCGTTAACCAGTATATAAGTTACATTTATTTGAAAAAGCAGGAACCTCAAGCAATGGGGGCCAAGGGCCTTGCTCAGGGGCCCAACGGTGAAATCACTATAGGCAGAGGTGGACCTTTCAGGTCCAGAAAGTAAAAATCCAAAGCAGGATTTTGTTTCAACCAAACAGTTGAGCATAAAGAGGCACAGTCACAGAGTACTGAACTGGTTGGTTGGAACAAAGTCCTGCTTTGGATTTTACTTTCTGGACCTGAAATCTCTGCCTCTGACTATAGGAGCTACGAGAGTTGAACTAGCAACCTTCCAGTTATGGGTGTTGCATCCAAGCCCACAAACCAGCTCCATATGTCTTTGTGCTTCCCAGATGTAAACTTGTAAATTTCTGCTTTGTAATGCACATTATAATGTACCGTTTGTCCTGCACAATGCATCAGTCCCATGAATCTGACTAGGATAAACAGCTAGAAGATGGATGGTTGGATAGATGAGTGTACTGAAGTGATCCTCTTCCCAACACTGCCCTTCTTAGTCTGAACATCAACACAGAGGACTGTTTGACCTCTGTATAATGTGCACCACCCATCCCTCGTGGATTTCTGGCCGTAAGAGATGCAGTAATGGATCTGACCCTACTGTGGCCACTGATAGCAGCCTTAAAATATTATGTTTAGTTAAAATATTATGTTATCAACTGCTGCCGGTCAATATATTTCTGTGGACTTGGAAGGAACATTGAAGGACTTCATATATTTTAGGTCAGATGGGGTAGTTTTCTACAGCATTTAAAAAATTTTTTCTTCTTTTTTTTTTTACAAGACCACGCTGACACAATGGAAAAGCCGCCCGAGTGACCTATATAGAGATCAGAGCAGGTCACTTTAACTATTTGTTCTGACGCATCTGTCTTTGTTTTCAGAGTATGTGCTTGGGAGAAGCGGAGTATCTGTAGTTGTTTTTATTCTGCTAGTCAGAAAATCTTTGAGCTACCAGTAGTCAGTTTATTGTTGCTGAGGGTGATGAAATTCAGCGTCCTTCTAGAAGGCTCCTGGGTTTAGCTCTAAATGAGGTAATGGAGTAGACAAACGGTCTTGTTTTCAGAGTTCTGTCCTATTAAAATGAACTGGCCTTTGTTTCGGGGGGGGTTCTGTAACTGTCAGCATCCGAGTCTGTCTGATTCCTGTATACCAGTGTTTCCCAATCCGGTCCTCAGGAACCCACACCCGGTCCACATTTTTGCTCCCTCCGAGCTCCCTGCCAGACAGTCCACATTTTTGCTCCCTCCCAGCTCCTGGTTGGATAACAAAAACATGGACTGTCTGTGGGTCCCTGAGGATTGGGAAACGCTGTTTTATACTTGATGTATACCTGGTGGCAGTGGAAAATAGCCATTTGAGTAACCAGTCACTTAAAACCAGAATTCAAAAGGGCCTCTTTGCACGCACATAATCAGTGTTTAAACGCCCACTCTGTGTAAATCAAAGGCAGGTATTTTAGTAGCATCTGAACGTCCACATCATGTTATCTTTCCAGAATCAGATAAAGCTAAACTTTTAGGTTGAAATAATTCTTATTAATGTCTCTGTCAGACACTTAGTGATGCACCGATATGGGAATTTTGACCGATTACGATAAATGGCTAAATTTGTACTGTCTCTGAGGCCTGGGGCCACTGGTTTGGTTAAATGGTGAATGAGCTGAAGAAATTCCTTGCCCCTCACTACAGAAAATGGCTGGTTGTCCAATGCAGTAACTGTGTTATTTTAGTAGCTACATCTTTAGCTTTGGTGCTGCTAACTCTGAATATTGACTGAAGTATAAATATTGCCGGTAAATATTGACCAAGACTGAGATGTCTTTTTAATGAACATCGTCCAATACTGATATGTTAACGTATACATTGTGCATCTCTACTTCCACTTGTGTTGGCTGTTGCCTTGGGATGTTTACTGATATTTCAATAAAAATTGTTTTTTTGCCGCAGGCCGCATGCTTTAAAATACTTGGGCAAAAGCCAATGAAGATGTGACCACATTTTTGCCTACACATCTTTCATTGAATTAATAGTAAATATATTGTAAAGTGTAACAAGTCTATTATTGTAGCTTTTATAGAACGCGAAAATAATCATTATCAATGGCCCCTGCAGACATGGTGAAGCTTGGGTTTGGCCTTCGCGGACAATAATTGGCCAGGCCTGGGATGAGTTCGAAGGTCCTGCTCTAGGTGGGTTGCTAAATGGAGAAGCGGGGGAGAGAATGGGGAATCGCAGCTTTAGTTGAGGATGTGAGTATAGATGTGGCTTTTACAAAAGCAATGATGGAAATACATGAAGAAGAAGAAGAAGAAGAAAAAAAAGAATCTCCACCAGGAGGAACTGGAAGTGGGAACGTGAGGGTTTCAGTGGTTAGCATGAGGCTACTGGGGGGGGGGGGGGACAGAGCTGGAAGCTCAAGGAATTGGGAATGAGGGGCAGGCAAGCTCATCATATGACTGCCCCCCCACAATGCTTAATATAGAATACCTAAATAATACCCCCAGACCAGATTGTACTGCCTTTTATGCTTAATGAACCCTCCGAAGACTTGGTGCTTGGGTGATAGAGTCTCCAGACAATGGCCACAGAGTCGGTGCTTTATTATTCTTGTGCAGTTGTAATTTTTCAAGGCTATTATTATGCCTTCTCTTGGGGAAGGGGGGCTGCAGCAGGTGTGAGTCTGGGGTATGTCATTAGTCAGGCACAAGGGGGAATGTTATGGTGCAGGAGAGTCTGTGCTCTTCCAGTGGGTCATAGTTGGGAGAGGGGGTGTTGAAATTTCTATATGGATTTTATAACTATTGGCAAACCCTCTCACAGTGTCCCCCCCACCTCAGGATGAAGAGTCATTATAATTCTGATGTTACAGGTGAATATGCTTTGATGCTTTTGAAAGACTTGTTCTCTGTGATCTAAGTGGTGAGGGACTCGAATGACCGTTTGCAGTTTCTGTACAGATTAGAGTGACACTAAATGGGAGAACTGTCTTGGGAAATGTAATTTTAAGTATCCCAGTGGCTTGATCAGAAATTTTCTCACGTAAACCTCAATAACTCTTAAGTAGCAATTCAGCTTCTCCTAACAATGAGGTAAGATCCTCAGGAATGTAATACTGTTGACTGCTGTGCCATCATCCTTTAAAAAAAGCAACTGATAAACTTCAAACGTTTTCTAAAATCGTTTTCTGTACGCTCTTTCCGCATCACGCACTCTGTAAGTCAGATATCTTTGGGAAAATGATGTAAATTCTGCAAGGCATTGATTTGTCAAAGAATAATGCTTTGATGAAAGATTACGCAGGATTTTTTTCCGGCCTGTTTGAGAGCAGGTTTGAGGTAGAGGGTTCGTTGCTACGGTTACTGGAAACAGAAGACTGGATGTATCTGTGGACCTTAACCCGCAAAGGGTGTTATTGTACAGACTGAAATCCCCCCACCTGATATGTTTTCAGTTTAATCGTGTCCTCCCTCCCCAAAGAAAAAACAAAACAAGATTTTTCATAGTGGTGTTCAGCCAGTTAGCCTTTGAGAAAAAGTGTTCCCCATCACTGAGGGCCAAAGCATGTTGTCAGGCCAGAATTATGATCAGGGATGGAATACAGAAGGACAGACTGACACAGGGGCCCATTCTGTCAGATCTTCCTGTGTGTTTCTTGTCCAGGCTCAGTTCTGCTGTCCATGGTGATGGTGAAGCTGTTCCGGTCTGTGTTCTCTCCTTTACCTGCCTGTCTACATTCAGGTCATCTTCCTTGAAATTATGCTTTATTTGCTATTTGTTCATTTTCACATATCCCATCATGCTTTGTTTTGAGACATACGCAAACACCCCGAGCTAAGAGTGAAGCATGGGATCTGATCTCTGGGTCAGCCCTTCATTCAGTGCCCCTGGAGTGTTTTTTGGGGGGGTTAAGGATGTTGCTCAAGGGCCCAGCAGCTCAGGATTTGATCTGGCAATCTCCTGATCACAGTCACAGAGGCATAACCCATTGAACCGCATGCCGTCCCTTTGTTAATCTCCCACGAAGCGGCTTGTTAAGCTGAAAACCCGAGCCTTGTCCATGCACCGCCTGTCATTATCGTGAATTTCCCGCCTCTTGTTCATTCCTTGAAAAGCTAGTCGAAAAACATTTCAGCTGACTGACTCGTCCTTGAGCATCAGCGATCTCTGATGTTCTGTATTACTTTCGTCGTTTCAGGCACCATTCACCAATTTTGTGTTCGAAACATGATGCGTAACTCAGCTCCTAATCCATCCTACAATTATGTGTTTTGGCCTAGAAAGTTCTTGGACGGTGTGGAATCACTTGAGCATTCTCAGATATCCACCTCAGTAAAACATGTCCTCAAGCTACGAACACGAGAATGTTTTGAAAGTTTGACTGAGTATGAACTGTGCATTTTGTGCATGTCCAAGTGTGTGGGAAGCTGGCGGTAGCGTGCACTGCACCACCGTAACTCCAGTGACTTATTTTCTTGCTGCAGAATCACCTCCGAGGCTGTACAGCACCCACAGAGAGGGTGGCGTAATTACCTACCCCCTCCCCCCCCTTGAAAAATCAGCAGGGTCTTCTGCCAGCCCTGAAGGATGCAGGTCCGATTCCGGGGTGTACGAAAAAACGTGGCTCCTCCTCCCCATTGGGGTGACGCTTTTCCTGGACCCTCACAGCAGGCACATTAAACCCACTTCTTAAATTATTTTGGGGAATTGAGGTCCCAACCTGAAACCATACTGGCATGTGGGGCATGTGAGTATGACAGCTTTCCGTCTGCATGGCGGTGTTTTTATGAGAAACGCTTGATCGCAGTTCGGTAACGTGATCCTCATTTGGAAAAGTGCATCCACTGTCATCTTCTCCTTAGGTATTATGTTGCTTGCTGTTGATTTTTTTCTGTTATATTCATCCTCCTGATGACCGGACACGATGGCTACTTGCCTTTTGGCTGTCTATTAATAATCGGTGTTTGGCAGGACCCAGCTGCCGCTGGCTAGGGCTCCCCGGAGAGTCTCCTCCAGATGTCTGGCATGGCTTAGCGCCAGAGGTCACCGAGAAACACCGTGGCATTTCCTTGCCGAACATCTGCCTCCGTACTGCACAGAACCGCATCCCACACAGCTGAGAGAATCTGACCCACGCTCCCCCCACCCCCCTGGAGGGGCAACATGATTCTCAAACCCCCTGAATCTGGCTATTCGATGCAGCTCTCATGTGGCAGTCCATCCTGCCTCTTTTCCCAGTCGTCCCCGGCGCCTCTTCTGCGCTCTATTTTTAATGAGTTATGTGACAGTTCTGGCTATCAGGTGACCCTTCCTTCTTCCCCAAGTCCAGTTTCACTATCGCTCCACACTATCAGAATATCACCTGGCCCGCGGCTTGATTTCACTACCTGCTTAATAACCCTGTGCGAATAGCACCCCTCTCTCTCGCATAGTGCATCCTCTAGCTAGTATCATGCAGGTCTGCTTCTTTTTCTCACGTTCCCTTCAAATTTAGAATAGGAAAGTCATCCAAGGAAGATTTAAAGAGCAGAAACAAAATGTTCTATGTGGGGCAGGATAGTGCGACCAAATATATAACAACAACCAGATAGTGTTGCATTCCTGATTCACTCGTTTTGTGCTGAATTTGGGCCAAAGTTTTATGTAATCCCTTTTATTGTTAGTATGTGTTTACTACGCCTCACCCCGCTCCATCCAGAAGGGCATGCTTTCTAGTCCCGGTTGCTAATGACAGGTTTCTCGAACATAAGCCCAGGGTCCTGCTGCAGTATCTGCTGGAGATGCCGACGGTTTGACTCCAGAGTGCCAAGACACGTCGCTCACATACGTGAAGAATATGACAAGATGGGCGTCGGCATGGGATATGACAGTCACATCAAGGCAGCTAAAATTAGATATGGAGGAAACATGTTTTTGATATTGGATGATCATCTGATAATGATGATAATAGTAATAATGTGTGAAATGTTTTGAAAAAAAAAACACCTGGAGGCTGGTGCTCGGTCTATCTGTCTTGAGTTAGTTGTGTATCTCTGGACAGTTTCGTTGGATAATCGATGATCATGCTGGGGGTGGTGTGTGGCAGGTTTGAACGCTGTGGCTGTGATCAGAAGGATGCTGGTTCGAATCCCATGGTTGGCAGAGTGATGTCACTGTTGGGCCCCAGAGCAAGGCCCTTAACCCCCAATTACTCCAGGGACTGATGACCCTGCTTTCTCCAAAAAAAAATAAATGTATGTTGCTTTGGGTAAAAATGTCTGCAAAGTCAGTAAAATTTAATCGTGAGCAGCCGTTTATTGACAGGCAGGATTTGTGTTCGTCTGAAGAGGACTGATGTCAAACCTAAATGTAAACAAAGGCTGAGAGTAGACTGATGGCAGTAATAGGCACAGAAAATGGCTGGGCAGTTTGGGCTGGCAAAGCCGCATCCTGGACTGTAGGTGAAGCGTTTGAGCCAGGTAACCTCAGAGGGCATTATGAGCAGAGAGCCAAATGGGCAGGAGCCGTCATGTCCGGTCAGCTGTGGCACGCATGTTGGAGAAATGGCTCCCCATCCCCCTATAAAGACCCCCATGAGTGTCCGTGAGTGTGTGAGTGTCGTTACAGGCCTGTGGTAAATGAGCCTGTGGTGTTGATCCCCCTGCCCTCTCATCTGGTTAAAGATTAACACCTTCCTTCTGTGAAACTGGACCGGAACCAGCAGCAGTACCGCTTCTTTCCTGATACGCTTCCCCCCACCCTTGTGGTATCTTCTTTTGGCACCGCGCCCACCCTTTCCCACCATCCTGGCATCTTGTTTTTGTGTCTTATGCCCACCTGCCTGGCTGGGAGGGCATTGGACGGGCACATGGCTGTCCGCCCCGGGCTTGATGGGGGGAGGGGGACGGGGAGGTGGATCCCAGCCAGACTTGATACCTCTTCATCAGCGCCTGCTGGAAGACGTCAGAAACCTGACAGGACCGTGCGCGCAGTTCCGGGGAGGGAAAATAGCTTACAGTAAGCCTGACGAAGTAATTACACAAAAGCGTAATTAGGCTGTCAGATTAAACGCAGTCTAATCATCTTAATTACAGGCCAGGAGTTTCGTGCTCTGCTAATGGGCATGCTCCCTTTCTCTGCAGAAAGGTGTGTGGTTGTGACCACGTCGGGAATCGTGGCCTCAATTGGTGAAAATCGCCAGTCCGGTCAGCCCCAAATTTAATTCCCCAGTGCAGAGGTTATCTTGGAAAGGCGTAGCATGGTAGGTCATGTGGTCAGCACAGAATCGGGCCCCTGAGGGTACCCCCTCCCCCCCCGCCAACCCCTTTGCATTGCACATGGTGGGTGTGGTCAGCTGGCAGTGGAGTGAAGTGGTTTCGCACGTCTGCCCCAAATAGCTGACTCACCCTCTAGAATAAATTACTGACAGCAACCACGCAAGGTCCCTTTTGCG
Organism: Mormyrops attenuatus; assembly: GCA_026777985.1. Lineage (NCBI taxonomy): Eukaryota > Metazoa > Chordata > Actinopteri > Osteoglossiformes > Mormyridae > Mormyrops > Mormyrops attenuatus. Next base: position 20,695,262 of record JAODKC010000041.1, read on the forward strand.
ATTTGCGGTTTGGTGGATGGTAGCTGTGAGCAGGTAAAACACATCTCCTCTGGTGCTTTATGCAGCATACACTGGGCCCCGGAATTACTCTGTGTAGATTTGCATTGAAGTTTTTCCTCTAATCATTTGTCGGTCAGGGTGTCATTGTCATGTTCTGTGTTGCCGTGCCGGGTTCGGGTCCAGGTCAGGTTTGATGGTCGACTGCGAGAGAACGAGAGCAGGGTGCCCCTGGATTCAGGCCCAAGACCATCAGAAGAGCAATGACCCTAGAAATGCTGAGGAGAGGCTAATATCTCAGCCAGTTAAAGCTTGTGACTGACCCCCTAGTGGTGATGTGGTCTTGCAAAATACCAGTGTTGTTGTTGTTTGTTGTTGTTTGTTCAAGTTTGTTGTTGTTTGTTCAAGTTTGTTCAAGTTTGTTGTTGTTTGTTCAGTTCTGTTTTTGTCCCATCTTAGTAGGCTTTCACTAACCAGCTCCTACGTAACTATGGATATTGTTTTTTTTTGGCATTATCTGTCACAAAGATGATTAACAGCTTAAGTGCCAAGCATTAAGAAAGAATCTTATTTAGTCAAAAGTAAAGAGTTCCTGTGGTGTGTCGCTGCAGTTGTATGTTGGAGGAAGTGATGATGGAGGTGTGTGGGAGCAGCCATGGGGGGCCAGCGTGGTGGGAGGGGGGTAGAGGGGTGAGAGAACAGCTTATCAACAGGTCAGCAAATTTACGCCTTGGGGCACCATGAAATCGCAAGCTGTGTGCGTCTGTGCGCGTGTGCAGAAACGCCACTCGTTTTCGAATTCGCTGTGACACGTGAGTGTGAACAGCGGAATGGTGCCCAGTCATTCTGATTCTTTCAGCCCAGTATTTTTCCAGGAACAGAGTCATTTGATTTTATTGCTTGATGATTTGATTTTTGTATGTTTGCTTTCAGTACAAAAGGAGTTTTCCCCTGGATATGCAGTATTTAAGGGAGGTGTCTCTCTGCACGGGTGTTGAATATTTTGTATTTCGAGTTTACCCGCTCCCCCTCACCCCCCCTTGACTGAGTGAGCAGGGGGTCCCTCCAATCGCTCCCTCCTTTTCTGCTCCCCACTTCTTGTCTGTCCTCATCTCTACCAGCCTGCAGCTCACAGCAGAGGTGCTACACCCACGGTTCGGCGCCTGGTTGGGCGTGAGGACAAATGGGAGCTCATGGTTGGAGGGGGGGGGGGGAACGGCAGCTTTGTGCAGCAGTCGTGAAACCACGTCCCAGGAGGGTAACATCAGCCATCTGCCTGGCAGACAAGATGTGGCCTCTGTGCACCCGGGTGCCCAGGTCTCACGGGCTTCATCACAGATTTCGAACAGAGTGAGGAAATTGTGTTTCTCGCTCTGTGTGTGCCGGTTTCACAAATATGACATTGTGGAGAAAACCTGTTATTTTGACGTTGTGGGGACCATTTTTATGGTCCCCACAAGGAGGATACTGAGTTTTATAAAAATCTGTGACTGCAATCAAAAAACAAAAAATATTCTGTATTTTGTTTGGTTACTTATGGTTAAGGTTAGGGCTGGGTAGGGGTTAAGGGTGTCGTGACTGGGATTAGGGATTTTCCCATATAAATGAATGGATGGGTTTACACACACGCGTGCGCGCGCACACGCACACACACACGTGCACACACACACACTCGCACACTCACACACACACGCAGACACACGGGTTAAGAAGGCTCTTTAGGTTCCATTCTAACATTCCAGCTGTCCTTGCCTTGGAGCTGGTCTTGTCATGTCGGCACTATTACAGACCAGCAAGCCTGGATGAAAAGACGGTTTGTCCTAGACTGACGTCCTGAGATGATTTGTTTTAAAAAGTCACTCTTCCCTGAACTGACCCCTGTGTTTCTCTGGAACGGTTTTTCCTTTTGCTGGGCAGTGAAACGTCAATATTCTAAGCAGCAGGACCAACGCTCATGTGTTAAGGTCTCGACCTGTTCCCGCACAAATATCGACGGGACAGATGTCTCAGAAGGACCTTGAACCCACACGTCTCATTTTCATTGCATCGGAAGGACAGAGACAAACAAAGAGGATCATTTGGATTATTTTTTGTTGAGCACAACAATGAACAGGTAATAGGAGCCTTTGTCTGGAGCTGCCCTGTTATGAAAAAAACCCCCATTGATGGGGCTTCATTTTCTTACTACTTAGTCAACTGCAAGGTGGTACAGTCAGGGTTGTAATTTTATATTTTGCCTGAGTTCTGGGTTCCAGCCCTGCACCCCCCCTCGCCGATTGTACTGGATGAGCTGTTTGTTGAATGGGTGGATGGAATCTTTTTTCTCTCATCTTCATAAAATCTGTCCATTTCTCAATCTTCCATCATCTATTGTCCGGTACAGGCAGGAAATGAACATGAACTCAGGGAGAATATCTATGCTTACTTTCCTTTAACTACAAATTAAAACCGGAAAAACTATATCGTTTAACTTATTATATTACATTTTATTCATTTATCGGACATATCCTCGCAAACTCAGGAAAAAGTCAGGCACTCACGATGCACGTCTACATGAGTCATCTCGACCTCCATACGGCTTGCATTCCTTCTGCTTCTGTGGCTCCTTTCTAGGACTTTTTTTAAGGTGGGGGGTGTAAGAGAGGTCAACCTTATCATTAGCCAATGATGTTTTTTGAGCCAGGAAGGGGCATTCCATGGGCCAATCAGTTTTCATCTGGGGCCACTCTCCCTGAGGCCCCGCCCCTGTATGTATATATAGGATTTCTGCTGGCGTGCAAGCTTGATCTGGACTGTCAACATTCTCAGCGTAAATATTATTGCGGTGACGACCAAGAGCAGCAGCTGGGTCAGGCGTGATCTCTGGTTGTGTCACCCACTCCAATATGAGTCAGCACAATCGGCTTCCAGAGGAACCGGGCAGAATTCTCAGCTGAGATTATATAACTGAACACTGTGATGTATAATGGAGAGTGTAAAGTAACTTTTTCTTCAGTGCACTCTTATGTTTTCTGCAGATTCCACTATGCTCTTGATTTACAGTGTTCATTTTGACCAATGAGATTACTGATGTCACTTTTGGGCCCCTGAGATGGCCATTGAAGTGTTAATCACGATAGTCACTACTACATGCATAGTGACCACAGTCCAGTTTGATCTGGGTGTCTCTGTGGCCCATATTCCTCCCTCAGCATTTATCGTATTGGCATAATGGATTTCCGCTCTGCCGGCTTGCCGACTCACTGCTCGTCTAGGCATACGGATGCCTTAACAAGCTCTGGGTCCCTGCTTGGGAGGTGTACCCGCCACGCCTTGCGGGCAGGTGGGGACTAATCTCTCGACTTGTGCCTCTTTCCTCCCCCTCTCAGCTGTGACTTGACGGGCAGGACAAACCAATGATGGATGAGCTTCAGGATGTGCAGCTGACGGAGATCAAGCCCCTGCTGACGGACAAGGTGAGTGGGGCCGTGGAGGACGGGGTGATGGGGGCGGAGTGTGGGGGGGGCTCGGGGAACAGGGCGGCGGGAGCTGATCTGAGGCTTTCTTGGCTGCCCCTGTTCCTGTCCGGGTATCAAGGTTTCGGACAGGCGTGTTACCATGGCAACCACCTCTCAGAAGGAGATACTGGGAGGATGAACAGTAGAGTTGGAGGTTCTGCCGGATCCGCGCGGGTTTCTGCCCCCCTTCGTATCTGTCAGCGGCCAGTTATGGAGGAATTCGTGCTGTGGGTATCTGCCATTCTTCTGCCCTCTCTGCCCCCACCCTGATCTCCGGAAACTTCTGGCTCTGGAAGCTCTGAAAGATTAAACTCTGCCGGTCATCAACGGCAGCCTGAGAGGAGGCATCCTGGGGTTGGGCGGATCGTAACATGTTGTCGACGTATTGGCAGCCGCTGGGTGCGCGGATCTCTTCCCAAAAGATGGGGGGGCTGGTGGTGGAATCTAATACCCTTCATTTAGGGGAGGGGGGTAGGCAGCTAATCCCAGAGCTGCGGGCCGATTAAAGATTCACTGCCTGCAGTCCAGGGGTCTTGATCCCACCGCAGACACCTTTAATCCCAAAAAGTGACCTGTCGCCTTGGTTTCGCTCATTTACGGCGGCCTTCGCAAACCCTCTTGCCTAACCGGAAGAAATGCGAGCCAACACCATCCTGGTCTCCCCACTGCGAGCTGCGTGCCTCCGATCCGATCCAATACCCGCCCAGCTGAGAGTCCTCAGCTAATGCTAATTGGATCGTGTTTCCTTGGGTGAGATTTGATATCCAGGCCCCACTGCCTCCCAGATGGAGGATGGGCATGAGGGTGGATGACATCCCCCCCAAACATCTCTCAGGGTAGTGTAAAAGCAGTTTGCTGGAAGTATTTTTGTTTACCCCATGCGCCATAAGGTATGGGGTAATGATCAGCCGGAGGGAACAGTGAAATGGAATCGTCCAGAGAGCAGGGCTTGAATCATTCTGTGGAAGCAGGGCTATCAGAGATACCACGGAGGTCCAGTTTTAGGAGTTAGCCTGCTGTACCTGTAGTTGCTGAACTATGGCACCTCCTGGTGACACCTTTGAGTAAAGCAGTGAGCTAAAACTGCAGGTGAGGGGGAGAAGAAGATGGAGGAGGACTGCTGACAGGCAAGAAGGTAATAGATCCCCTGATGCATTCCGGACCTGAAACCATGATCTTCCCGAGCCTTCTAGAATGTTTCGTTTGCTTGTCACATGGCAAGTTTCCATCCTTTTGCTGGGCTGAACATCAGTCTGAAACGTTCAACAGAACTCCTCAAGCAGAGACTTTGCTTCTGAAGCGGAACGATTCTAAAAATAGGACTGATGGTAAAACTGAGCCAATGGACCCGGAAGCTTGAGAATGATTACGAAGTTGATGGAGAAAAGGCATTAGTTTAACTGTTTTTTTTGTTTGTTTGTTTCTCCTCTGTTCAGAATGTCCGGAACTTCCAGGATGTCGACTGTCAGGTGAGCTGTGCCCTGCTGGACTTCAGCATCTCGAGTACGTCGTACCGCGACAGGAGACGCAGACAGGCCAGAACGCAGTCCACAAAACGATCCTGGGGTTGCCACGACTCGTGGGCGCCTCCTTGCGGGCTGGCCTGCTTTGCGCATGTGTTTTGTCGTTGGCGTAATTGGGAGAACACCTCGCTTTTAATCCTTTTAATCCTTTCAATAAGCTTCAGAAGACAGTGGCTGTTGGCAACATCTAAGCGATCACTCTGTGGCTGTAGTGCTGTTCGCCTGCCATACATAACATAAAATACGCAATTGTATATACGTATAAATGACGTAACTGCCAGAATTTAATGATAGATTTGAATCTATCTGTTCCCCCGTAATGGTATTATGCCTGTGTATGTGCACATGTGTTTTTGCCTGTGTTCTTCTGTGTACAAGTGTATGTGTATGTATTGTTCAGTGTTTATGTACATGCGTACAGTATGCTGGCCCCTTTCAGTGAGACACTGGGTTTACTGCGGAGTGGGATCTGTTGGGGGAGGAGCGGGTGTCTGTGGGGTGTCTACGGCTGGCCTCTTCCCAGCAGCCATTTCTGGGAGAATCGACCGATCTTGGCGGCCCTGTCCTCGATCCATTAGCGCAACCCTGAAATAGCATTTAACTGAAAACGTGGAGCTGCTAAATTCAGTTCCTGGGGGTCCCGTGAGAGGCGGCGGGGGGGGGGGTCTTCCTTTCAGGGTCATGCGGTGCTGCGATGTCGTGGAGGGGGGGCTGCAGAGGCTGAAAATGTC
>JAODKC010000041.1:20701109-20717901 GCA_026777985.1 Mormyrops attenuatus
CCGTTCGTGGCGGCCCTGTCCTCGGTCCGGTAGCGCAACCCTGGAGTAGCCGTTCACTGGGCGCGTGGGGCTGGGGTATTCGGTTCCTGGGGGTCCCGGGCGAGGCGGCGGGGGGGGGGGTCTTCCTTTCCGGGTCATGCGGCGCTGCGCTGTCGCGGAGGGGGGGCTGCAGAGGCTGAAAATGTCACCAGTGTTCCCTGGTATGGGGCTTCATATTAACAGAGGAAAGAACAGTCAGATACACAGTCTTCACAGACGGGCTGGGGTGTGGGGGGTGTGCAGTCTGTACATTCCAAATCGCCTACCCCTCATCCCTCCCCGAGCAACAGTCTAGGAGACTCAACTCACAGATGCTTTGGATGTCGTTGGCTGTGGCGCTGTATTCCCTGGTTGCATGTTGCCCCCCCCCCCCCACCCCCGCCAGGGGTGAAGGGTGCCCCCCCCAACTCAAACGCCTGCTCACTCAGCCATCTGCCACACGACACTCGCTCCGGGTCACGACACAATCGGCGGGAAAGGTCTAACTAGACGGCGGCTCTCCCTGGCATTGTCTGCAGAGGGACCTGCCAACAGTCAGTCCCTGGGGGCAGGGGGAGAAGGGAGGCTGGCTTCCCTCCGCCCCATGTTCCCCCCTGTTCTTCAGAACCCCCCCAAGCCCTTGCTGTTGCCAAGGCAACCCAGCTCCTTTTCCGAGCCGGCTTTGATGGCTATTTTTACCCTCTTTTTTTGACTGCAGTAATTTTTATGGCTGAATGAGCAGCTCTTTGCGCGGCAGGGAAGCCTCTGTGTTGTCATACCTGTAAGTTGGTAATGCTTTGCAGATCGTCTTCAGCCACGTTTTCCTATTTCTCCCCATGAGAGGGCATCACAGCCCCATTTACAGCTCAGTACTGATCACATACTGAAACAGCCACAGCTCTTTTTTAACATGCATCTGTATCTGTGTAAGATACACAAGAAAAGCTGTTCAAAAATATAACATGCTATTTTTAATCTCTTTATACTTTGGTTAATTTTATGCATTATCCTCTATGTACATAGAGCATCTATGCATTCATCCATCCATCCATTCATCCATCCATTAATCCATCCATGCATCTTCCATAACCTCAGAAACCCAAAACGATTCAGTCTTTTTTCACCATATTTTTAATTATAAGGGTTTTTTCCTTCCAAACTCTGAGAGAATGCAAACAGGAAGCAAAAGGTACCTCCCTCCCCGTGGGTTTTGTGCGACCTTTACAGAGGTCAGCGCTGCAACAGCCGTTCCCCTACGCAGCCTAACCAGAGGGCATCCATGCTGTGAGCCGGGCCCCAGCACAGCGCCCCATCCTGGGGGCTGGAACCAGGCCCTGGCACACTGCCATCGCTTCCCCCAGATTAATGTCTGAGGGGCAGGAAGCGACAGATGTGCGGAAGCCGGCGGAAACTGGTGTGATATAAATCGTGGCGGCGCATCCGGGCGGGTCCCGTGCTGTACGTTTGCTTCACCAGGCCGAGCTGTTTCGTTTAACCGAGCCAGTGTCATCGGGGTGACGTGTGATGTGCATGTTAACGTGCAGATGGGGAGATGCGGCCCCCACCGAGCCCCACCTGCCGTCATGGCGACAGACAGATCATGCGGTGTCCTTTTCAGGGTGACTGTCACGTTGACTCTGGGGGTGTGGCCAAAACTGCAAGGCAATTACTCGTATCAGTGGAACATCTCAGCCCAGAACAATCCTTTACATCAGCCTCCGATCATTCTGCTCTGTCTCACCCAGCCTCTTTCTCACACTCTCTCCCTTTCTCTCCTTGCTCTGTCCTTTTTCTTTCGTATCACCCTCTTTCTCTACTTCTGTCCTCTTTGTCTCCTCTCCTTCGTTTCCTCTCCTTGTCCTTTCATTTTACTTTCTCTTGTTGCCCTCCTCTCATTCCCTCTACACTTTCTCTATGTCTGTCCCCTCTCTCACTCCCTCCCTCTCCTCTCTGTTCTTTCTTTTTTCTAAATCACTCTCTTCACTCTGTCTTTCTATCCTTCCTCCTCTCTCACTCCTTTATTCCCCATCTATCTTTCTCTCTCCCTCTCTCCTTTCTCTTTCTTTTTCTTTTCATATCTCTTTTCTTCCTATCTCTTTTTATCTTTCCTCCTCTCACACTCCTGTCCTTTATTCTTTCTCTCTCTTATCTCTCATCCTTTCATCTTCCCTTCTTTCTCTTCTTTCCCTGTTTTTATCCTCCCACTACTATTCTATATTCATCCCCTCTTCTCTCCATCCTTTCCTTTTACTCTTCTTTTTCTCTCTTTATCTTTCCTCCTCTCTCTGTCACTCTTCTCCTTTACTCTTCCTCTCTTCTCTCTGTCCTTTCCTTTGCCTTCCTCTCTCTTCTCTACCTATCCCTTTCTATTTTTCTATCCTTTCTCCTCTCTCTTTTTCACTCACACCCCACCCTTATGCCCCTGCCCCCTCCCCCGTCCCTGCCCTGCTTGAGCCTTACACACCCCCCAGGCCTGTTCTCCCAGCATGCCCTCTGTGTCTGCAGCAGACGTGCTGTATCGTCGTTGAATGGCACCACAGTACCCTGATTCTAGGTCCCAGCAGCCGGCAGCCCGTTTGTGGCATGACTGCAGTGCATACAGGATACACCTGTTCCCCCCCGTTTGGGCCATGTGCTCCCCCTAGACCGTGGGAGGTGTGACACACACCGACCGGGAAGCCCTCCACATGCCTGGAGCTGTGGGACACTTCACATCGCACACAAATGTCATGGGGGGACCAGGTGCGACCCAGGCCCGTTGGGGGGGTGGGCAGGAGCCCCAGAGCTGGCCGGGTGCTGAAATGTCAGCGCCCCGTGCTGTCTGGGCTCACGGGAGGCCTGTGGATCAGGTGACCTACATCTGTGTGGTTCACTGTGAACATGGTTGGCATGAAGTTCATATGAAAGAAAAGATGGTTGCTAAAGAATCAGATCTACATCATAAGTCTTCCTTTTGGAACCATAAAGAAATCCTTGTGGCACCGAATGATTTCTTTTTTGGGTTGGATGAATGCTTCAATGCATTTTTTTTCTGGGGGAGAGGAACCAGCACATAAGTCTCATTAAGCTTGAGCAGGGAATCAAGATGTACGGGTGGAAGTGAGGCTTGTGAAACTGAAGGGCTGAATGATTTCTTACCTGGCTGGTACCAGGAGCCAGTGCCAAGCAGGTTAGGGCACAAGGCAGTGGCACATCCTGGATGGGATGCCAGTCCATCGCAGGACACATACACATACACTATGGGCAATTTACAGGCACCAGTTAATATAACCGTGTATCCTTTTGACTATGGGAGGAAGGCGTAGTGCTCAGTGGTAATATACATACCTTTGTCCAAATTCTGGGTATTTTAAAGCGATAGCAGAATTCCCAATATGTGGTGAAGCACATGATGTGGTGAAGTGGTGGTCAATGCCCCCCCCCCCCCTTGGGGGGAGGACAGCAGTGGTAGCAGTGTCTCTGTGTGAGCCTCCGGTGGAGGTAACATGCTACTGCGCCCTGGAATCTCTGCGTTGAGGGATGTTCAGATCGCCACTCAGAGTGCAAATTAGCAACACAAAGTACACAATGATGAGAATGCCCCTCTGCGTGATGTTCTGTACACAAGTAGAAAAAAAGGGGCATTTACTTTACTTAGCTCTTCTCATTAGGTTTATTATGATTTCAGAGAATAAACAAACGTGATTTGAACTGAAGATCCTGTTTTCCTGAATGAACAAGCACTTTTCAAATCCTGCCATCCAGGCTGTTGTCTAACAGCTTCACTAACGTGATGAGATGTGACTGATGAAATAAAATAAATATCCTGCTTCCCTTTCATTAAGGTTTTTTATATGATTTTTTAAATTAAGATTCAGTCCAAGATTGTATTTTTTGGCGTTGTTTGTTTGCTTTTTGCTTGCTTGTTGATTTGTTCATGGCACCATGTCTGGTTGGGGTTTAGCTTGAGTAAAACTGCACTGTCTTGGTAGAACTTCCTGACAAGGCGCCTGCTCTGTTACATTCTGCCTGTCGCTCCTCAGCACTGAACGCCAAGTTAACTGTATGGCTTTGTCTGGCCTTCATTCTGCAAATGGCTCACTCTTGGCCACAAGGTCGTTAGCGAGCTTCTGTCACTCCTGCGCAGACTAATTCATTGTTAAGGAGACGGTGAAGGGCGATGGCCAGCTGATCTAATTGGAGAGTGACGGCAGAGACTTGCATGCCTGCCCGGGTCAGTTAGGAGCCAGTCCTCCACCCTTTTTGCCTTTGGCTCCGCCCACCTGACATCTACATCTACTTAGGGGCATCTAAAGTACTACCCACTCAGATGTGGATACTCTGAGCTCACCTGCCAGAGGATCCTTCTTTTTGCCGCATTCTTTCTCTTTCCTCTATTCTCCCTCGCTCTGTCCATTGTTCTCTCCTTTCTTTGGAGGGACGGGTGGCCGGAAACACGCGACGGTTTCTCTTTTTTTTTTTTTTACAGTCTCTGAACTCTGAATTTTTCCAGCTCACTGAAAACATGGCAGCTGTCATAGACCATAACCAGATCATCTTCGGCCTGGACGTAGCGGTGAGTGTGCATGAGCATACGCTAGCCTGCTGGGGTGGGGGCGGGGGCGGTGCCGGTACCCCCAGGTGCCCCTTCTGTCCCAGCGATTAGCTTGATCGAGCGCAAATGCAGATGCATGGTCCAGCCATGATTATTCACATTTGCATAATTGAGAAAGCGGGGTCTGACAATCCCTGGATTAATTAGGGGTTCAGGGTCATGCTGCCTAATGGTGCTGACCCTGGGATTCGAACCCACGACCCTCTGATGGTAAGAGTGCCAGATAGGGAATTATATTCATATTTGTGCTATGTCCAAGATTTGGACCAGACTGGACTGAGTGGAGTATCATGGTGACCCCAGCTGAGCTGAAGCAGGGCAGAGAGAAGAAGGGCAGCCCCTCTGAGGAGTGGCATCAGCATTCGGCGTCACTCCACCATGCCAAGTCGTCCTGCATGTCTTGGTCCCATGTAGAGGCAGATGTTGGGTCCTGCGTTTGTTTCGGGATGCTGTTCTACTGCGATTGAGTCGGCTCCATTTGGGTCAGCTCCGCCGATGGCCCTTCACCCTCCAGTCTGTCTGAGATGGAAAAAAAACCTGTGAACTGTCTGGGGTCCCCGAGAACCGGGTTGAGAAACACTGAAACATTCATTTGTAGCAGAATTTTGTTTTATCATCCCTAAATGTACCCAAGTGTGGTTTCATTGTTTTAGCATGACCGTTGACTTCTTATTTTTATTGTGCTCTCTAATAGTGAAACTTGATAACTTTCAGAAAAATAAATTTTTTGCTTTCGTTACCTTGATGACTTGTCTCTTAGTGAGGATCGACAGCCCCACCCAGATTCAGGGGGAAGGGGGGTCGTGACATTTGCTGAAATCTTGTGGTTCCCGGAGTCTATATATAAAATGTGAGTGTGGGGAGGGTGGAGACCGGATCGAACCAGCTGTCGGTTATTGTTTTGAAACCGACGTGGGATGGTTGGGTGAGTGAGGTCTTCCCCAGCTGGGGAGTCCCAGATGCGGGCGCCCCCCCCGAGTTATATATACCCCACAGCATCTCATGTCACAGGTGTGAACCAGTGGAATTCTTAACCTGTGGTGTCAAACATGTTCTCGTGTGTATGTGTTTTTTCAAGCTTCTTTTGCAGCTGATTTATGGTTGGGTCTTTCGTCTGCACCAATTAAAACATTCAGGGCTTTGCTGCTCCCCGACGTATAATCTGTGCATTTCGTTTTTACTTGCTTTTGTTCAAGGTGACATACAATTAAGAGAGCAGGGTCAGCCGGTCCCTGGAACATTTGGTGGTTAAGGCCCTTTTGCTCGAGGAGCAAATAGTGAAATCACTCTGTAGACCAGAGGGTTTGAACCGGTGACCTTCGGCACAAAAGCACAGCACCCAAACCCACAGAGCCCAACCCACAGTTCTGAATTGTTTACGAAATAGTTTGTATTCTTATATACCCCCTGTTCAGCAGTGTTATGTGGTTTCCGTGGTGCCTGAGCACATCGAGGCAGGAGAGCCAGCACTGCAAAAAGCAGGCCACGCCAGACCTCTGTTTCGATGTAATCGGCGTCATCTTTGGCGATGTGCTGCTTCTTGGAGCAGCATCTTCTCTTGTTTTGTAGAAGAAAAAAAAAAGTGAAACGAAGCATGGCAATTTCTATGTGCAGATCTATTCTGTTTGCACTATTACACAGACCAGAAACCTCAGAAAATTACTGGACACATTAATGGCAGAACAGATCTCAAGGGCTGTAGTGAATGGATATTTCCCTTCTCTGATTATGAGATTAAGGCCAGACGTCAGTGGACCTTATCTGTGACAAAGAACACGGTGCGAGTTTTCCAGTTCATTCTAGATCTGCTCTTCCTGTGGGTCAGCGGCACTGCGGCGTATCGGGTCATCACACTCTTATCAGTGACGTCAGTGTCGTTTACCTGCTACTGCATGCTAAAATCTCAGCTAATCTACAATTAAAAGAAGCTGCTATGGGTCTTATATCATCAGAAATCATGCAGAGCCGTCATCAGCAGTGGGGTGCAGTGAATGAGACTGACGTAACCAGGGTGCTTGCATCTGTATGTATGGTATTGAGCTTTTAGATAATGATTTCAAATGTGTACTGGTGAATATTTGCAAAACAACCCTGTGTTCTGTGAACAGTACCGAAGATTGTATGGTAGATGAATGATGCACAACAGCCCACAAACTTTGATCTGATGCCTGTTTGTTCTGAAGAAGCGGTTTTTAACCTTCCTTGAACCAGGTGTTGGTTCGCATAGCTTGCTGGCAATGCATTTTGGAACAATTTTTACAAAATGTATTTTGCAGACCCCCCCAAGTGGTCATGAATCCCATAAGCAATGAGCAGACTGACCGTTGTCTGTTCAGAGTCTGATGTGCCTCGTTTCTGATTGGCTCCAGGAGCATGACATTGAAACTCCCTACGGCGTTCTCCATGTGACCATGAGGGGAACCGCAAAGGGCAACAGACCCATCATCCTCACCTACCATGACATTGGCCTCAACCGTAAGTTGCTTTGGAGCACAGATCTGAAACTTCCTGTCTTCAAAGCCTGCAGTCCCATCTTGGTATCATATAGTTGATTTGCAATCACATTACCTATAATTGGCAGTAAAGCCAGAAGTTGAATTTATAGTCATTTTTAATACACTGTTAGGCCAGCTTCCAGTGAGAGATGGTGTATACCTGTGTAAACAGTATGTAAAAACTGAATGGAGTATGAAAAGACAGGCTTTGAGTGTATTGCGTACTTTTAAATTGGCGGTGTCAGTCTATTAAAAAAAGATAATCCAGTTAATCACAATAATAGGCTGTGATTAATCATGGTAAATCGCAAGATTAAAATGGTAGTATACATAAGTGGTCTTGGAACATGGGAATGCATGACAAACTGGTAAGAAGAATCACATGTCTTTTAATATAACATCTTGGTTTTGATAGTTGAAACCATTCAGTTGCATGGTTCCAAATGTGTAAGTCGCTAACATAATTAGCAACTACGGTCTGTTTTTATTTTTTAATTTTGCATTGCAACATCAATCCTTACGTTTTTGAATGAACAGAGAACACATAAGTTGCATCATCTATTAATTATATGTGTTTTTAATGCAAAAGTTATTTTACGTAAAATGTCTTACTTTCAGCAAGTACAATCCATACTGTTTTAAGCTATTTTACGACATATATTTTGAGAAACGTAAGTTAAATAAAACAATTTCTTTGTAGTCTTATACTTATATAAAATTCATAAAAGTAATGAAAGACACTAAAGAAACAGCCTGGTTACCAGCAGTTTGCATATATTTATAAGGACTTGTTTTTATAGTAGCAATCGAAATTAAAAAACAAGTGACATTCTGTAATTTACAAAGTTACTGCTCATCTGAATTCACAGTTATCCATGAATTTAACAGATGTATTTTTATCGTATTTCCTTCACATCACAAAATAAAAGGCTGAACCTCCTCAATCAGTACACTCAGAACCCAGACTCTTATTTATTGCTCTTATTTATGTGAGTAAAATCGGGCATTTTCATCTGTTTTCCTGACCCAATAACAACTGTCAGATTATCATGTCGTTATCATACGAATAGCACTATTTGCAAATGGGTAGGTGCTTCGTGACTCAGACAATCGAGTCAGTGACTCTTGTTATTTTTATTCTTCTTACAAAGCTCTAAAAATATATTTAGCTTCTACCTATATATGTTTGAAAAGTAGACTGTTCAAGGTTTCTGGGCGTTCTTTTATGTGTCTACGACAAAAACTCACAGCTTTTTAGATGGTTTGGTGAGATTTCTGTTTTATCCCACAGGATTGCATTAAAAACAAAACAGCGTATTGAGGTTTCAGGTAAATCACGAGCGTTAATGCATTAACGTTGATAGCACTATTATAAATTTTGGTAAACCTCGATTCCCAGACCAATACAACCTCGATTCCCAGACCAATACAACCTCAATTCCCAGACCAATACAAAGTTGATTCCCAGACCAGCAGTGAGCCTCAACATGTCTAATGTCTTCTTAACACCCAGAACATTTGTACCAGAGACAGGCCAACCTGGTCCGGCATGATAAGGCCATTCTGATGCTTCCGTGAACATTCTCTGTTAACCCTGGTCTTTCGCTCTCCATTGAACCCATCTGTAGACAAGTCTTGCTTCAACACCCTCTTCAACTTTGAGGATATGCAGGAGATCACCCACCACTTTGCTGTGGTCCACGTGGATGCTCCCGGCCAACAGGAAGGCGCTCCCCCATTTCCCGCCGGGTAAGGCTGGGTGTCCATCCTTCTGCTGAGCAACTGTCTCCTCTCCGCCAGTGCCTTCAAGTCTCACTTTGGTTAAGAGCCAAGAACCTTGGGTAAAATAAACACACTTGAATCTTACGATTAACAATTCTTCTACAGCTTTCGTGCCTCCATAACACTTGGAAACGTTTGGTGTAGCTTAAACTTTTATAGCCCATCAGCAGCCTTTAGACATCCCTCTACTAAGTGAAAGTGATAACTTGTCATTGTTCACACACTACAAGAAGATGTATCCTCTTCATTTAACTGATTCGTGACATAACAGTCGGCAGCTATTGTTTAGCACCAGGTGAGCATTGCTTGGGGGCAGTACCTTGCAGGTTGCGGGATTTGTACCAGCAATCTTTCAACCACAAACAAGCTTCCCTAATCATTATGCCTCCACTACCACCAACTTGGCTTTACCATGATTGATTGGACTGGTGCCTGGTAGAAACAGCCTTCTTTCAACAGAAGAATGGGCCTGTTGATCCGGGCAGACTGCTTCAGGAAACCCAGTACGAAGGCCGGGCTGTATCCTTTTGTTCATTTATGTGAATATGTGCCGCTGCATTGAACCTTAGGTCATTCTTCTGGGAGAAGACGACCCCAGGGATTGAGCACCAGTGCAAATCTCGACTTATGGGAGAAGCATACCTGATATAGCTGACCTTATAAGTGGTTTGACCTACTTATGTGTGTCTCCAGGTACCTGTACCCCACCATGGATGAGCTGGCTGAAATGTTACCCTCTGTGTTAACTCACCTGAAGTAAGTTCTGGCCAGCCTGCTTGCAGCTCTGTTTTCAGGAGCAAATCTTGTTTTTACCCAGTGTAGTACTGTTAATGAAAGAAGTCTGAGAAAAGTCTGCACTGTAATTATTTGCTCACTAAGATGAGTAGCCCTCATGGTCCAAATCCATGTGGCTTCCTGTTAATATTGCCAATTTGCATGGCGAGCGAGGGCATCAAAGGCTGAAGTCATGTGACTCCTCACCTTCACATGCAGGGTGAACAGCGTGATTGGCATTGGTGTGGGAGCTGGGGCCTACATCCTGTCTAGATTCGCGGTAAGTCCGTCCGGCTGTTCATCATTTGATCACGCCGACGCTTCCCATTCCCCGCTGCTGATAAAGAGCTGTTACATTTTCAAAAGCTGATTGTCCCCCCCGCCCCCCCAAGGTTTAATTGGCCATTATTACATTGTGGTACTGTCTTCACCACCAGCCAGTCTGGCTTGTATTCTCAGCTTCTTTTAATCCATCTGATAGAAGATCGTATTCATAGCTCATGATACTCTTGGGGAAGAACTGTTTCCTTTTCTTTTGTGCTGGGACTCGTGATGGAGAGCTGAACTGTCACATTAAAGGGATGGGAATTTGGGGGGCAGAGGGCTGTCTGTTTCTCAGCTAATTAGCCTAACCGTTGGACCACTCATACAGCTGAACGAGCCCAGCTTAGTGGAGGCGCTAGTGCTGATCAACGTGGATCCGTGTGCCAAGGGCTGGATGGACTGGGCGGCCTCCAAGGTACTCTCACGTTCTACAATAACCACAGCACTTTCCAGCATGTTCACCTGCAGGGTCTAAACCAGCATACGATGACATATTTACCCCAGTCCTGTAAACTGCTGCCTATATAAGGGTATCATGGTATAAGATCAACTTTATTAATCCCATAGATTAATACTATTAACACTATGGACCTCAGATGTAAATTGATTGGACGTGACTTGGTCAGGCGTAACTCAATGTAAACACACACGTATAGTGCAAAACGGACAAAGTGCAAGGACAGTTCACTTAGTGCCGACAAGTAAACGTGGTGCAAACAAATTTTACAAGAACACAGTACGCAAGTACCATTTCCTGAAGAACAGAACATTAAGGGAATTCATATTCTTGAAATAATAAAGCAAAAATGATACCGTTATAATTATTGTTATCCGCCTGCAAATATTCAGGCTAGTATCACTATGGATACCAAACTGTCCCAGTCTGGTACTTTGAGTTTGGCTGTGTTCCTAAATCATTTTCATGCACAACCGTGCGTCAACTTGCATCCACATTTTGGGACCGAGACCACGGGATGCAAGTCACTTTGGGCGTATCTTGGCTGTGTAGCTGTCCGTCACACATGCACATTACTGCATGCATACTGTATTACAAGTTAGATATGACAGAGGGTCATTATACGGCCGGCAGCACTGCCCATTCAACTGCACCTGTTACACTAAGCGATGGATACACCTGCTAACGTCCTACTGCGTCCACTTTCAAGAATCTCCCGATCAGTGTATATTGTTTACTATGGACCTCAGACGTAAATGTGATTGGACGTGACTTGGTCAGGCATAACTCAATGTAAACCTGTACTTGTAGCTTAACTGCATATGCTGTCTCACTTTTCTCATGGCATCAGTTGTTCATTGCTGCTCCCTGCAAAACCCCACGGGAACGTTAATACAACACATTCTTTTTGCAGCTCACCGGTTGGACCAGCAACCTAGTGGACATCGTGATGAGTCATCATTTTAGCACCGTAAGCAGTCAGGAGACAAGGGGGTTACCGTGGTGTTGGGGGTCAACAATTCCTTTGGTGCATCTGCGCTGATCTCTCCTGACTTGTGGACCTTTCTCATTTTCATGAGGCTCGAATTCTACCAAACATTTAGGATCAATCAACTGACATATCACACCTTTTGCTGTCTGAATACCACACGAGCCAGACTCCCGGACTTTATTAAACAACATGACAGGAGTTAAATAGCCCCAGTACTGAATCCTTAGATGGGCTGATCAGTGACTCCAGCTTTGATGTTCCATCTGATGGTCTGGCCACTTGTCTTCTGCCAGGATGAGCTGACCAGCAATGAGGAGATCATCCAGACGTACCGTCTGCACATCACCCAAGACATCAACCAAGACAACCTCGCTCTCTTCTACACCTCATACAACAGGTACCACATGGTTTACAGGTGTAGACAAGGGACATTATTTTACTGTTTGCTTGACTGATATAGTGATGGCTTTATTAATCTTTGCGTGACAGCCGCCGGGACCTAGAGATCGAGAGACCCGTCCCTGGTCTGAATGAGGATGAGGTGAACACTCTGAAGTGAGCAGGCCGATCTTGGGCAGCATGCGGTCTTTCATCTGTTTGTTACTGAAGTATGAAGTAGGGCCTCATGTCTGCTGTGATCTTCCAGGTGTCCCGCACTCCTGGTTGTTGGGGATTCGTCACCAGCGGTGGAGGCAGTGGTGGGTATTGGTTCCTCACACGTTCTTCACGAGAAATAAAGCTTATGAATATCTCACATTTTTATCTCATGACTTATTGTCTTCATATATTGGTGTGTAATAATCAAGGTTAAGCTTGTTGGCTCCTTAATTCTCCTGCCCACTTTCCTAAGATAGTGTTTTCCTCACTGTAATTTATGTGAATTTGTAATTTCCGGTGCCTTCTAGAGGAGGATGGGCTTTCATCCTGAGTCTGGTTCCTCCTAAGGTTTTCTTTCCTTTCAAGGTTTTCTGAGGGAGTTTTTCCTTGACCTCAGGCTCATAAGGGGACCTCTAGCAAAGGCGCAGCTCTTTGTTAAAAGCACGACAGAAATTGAATTGACTTGAATTGTGCAGTGGTGCAGTGGTTAGCACTGTTGCCTTAAACCTCTAGGATCAGGGTTCAAGTCTCCTGTCTAGCTCTGTGGGTGGACTTCGCGTATTCTCCCGGTGTCATTATGGGGTTTTCCCCAGTTTCCACAGTCCAAAAATATGCTGAGGGTAATCGTAATTGTCCATAGGTGTGACTTGTGTGTGAGTGTGCCCGGTGATGGGTTGCCTTGCACCCATAAACTCCAGCTACCCCCTGAATCAAGGATGAGTGGTTACAGAAAATGGATGGGTGGAATGCACATGTGGGCAGTCAAGGTACATCCAATGCTGGTAGTAAAAATCTAATATTAGTGTTATATTCCTCCTAGGTTGAATGCAATGCCAGGTTAAATCCAACAAAAACCACTTTTCTGAAGGTGAGTAAATCAGAGTGCTCGCTCTGTATTGATTTGTTTCCATTTTTAATCATTTGTTTTTGTACAAATATAAGATCCAGCACTCATGTATCATCGAGATGAGCCTCATTTTCTGTTGCTGGCATTTATTTACTCATTTAAAAATGGCTCCTAATACCAGTGGAAATATACATAGTTCAGCATGAGTGGGCAGCACTGCCTGCGGTAGAATTCTGCTGTCAGGTTCCAGTCTTTCCTGGACCTGTGAGAGTGCTTCAGTTAATATGCCATGGTCTATGTGTTGTGTTGCAGATGGCTGACTGTGGCGGACTGCCCCAGGTCGTCCAGGTGAGGGGGGGGGGGCAGGTCACCTCTCAAAAAGTCACCGTGACATGACCCTGGCTGACTTTACATCGCTTGAAAACATTTAAGCTGAGGAGGCCAATGAGACTAAAAAAACGGTGTCAAGTGGCTTCTGGGGCCAGAGCATCGCAGAGCACCGTTTTCATGGCAACACACGTCCGTGCGACCAGTCACAATTAAACCATATACATCAATGTCAGTAGGAATACAGTATTTGTGGAAATAACAATAATCTTCTTTAACAGCCAGGCAAACTTGCAGAGGCCTTCAAGTACTTTGTCCAAGGAATGGGCTATAGTGAGTACTAATTTTTCAGCTTTTCCTGTCCCTGATGTCCCTGCTTAGTGTTGCATTGTCTTTATTTTTCTAATATTTATTTGACTGGATTAATGTTAAGATGCATGTCTTAGCACAGCTGTTCTGTTGTCTTCTGTTGTCAGAGTGTCCTGTCTTCTGAGATCCCTGTGTCTCAGCCTGTCCAGGAGAACAAATAAATAATCATTTAGCAGAAATCCTCCAAGGTCAGGCTCAGTCCCAACACAAAAAAGCAGCAAACTTTTGCCTTTATTCCCCGACAAGGCTTTGAAAAACATGTCATCGTTCAGATCCCCCCTGACATTTGTGACCTTGCATCTACTGCACTAGGAAAACCGTTTTTTTTACATGTATATATGAACATGGCATTTCTAATGACGCCCCAGTTTACACAGTGCCTGGCAAACAGCCCACGCATGATTTCGCCCCTTTCTGTCAACAATGTACGTAATGGCCTTTTTGCCCCACCCCCATGAAACAACTGCGCCATTCTGCGTAATCTGTCGTCGCCCCCCCCCCCACCCCAGGCTGCAGTCTGTGCCGGCTGGCAGATGACCTGCTGGGGGCGGCAACAGCACTGTTGTTGTGGTCGGGGGCAGGAGGAGGGACGGAAGGGAACTAACATTGTTTCCTGTCTCATTTACAGTGTTGCGTAACAGCTATTGTAAGTACTCGCTTGTTGTCCAAAGAATGTGGCATGAACTGCAGCAAGTTATCCTAAATCAGAGCCCCCCCTGTCCCTGCTATCAGGGGACAGCCCCACTTTTTCCTCCTGGTTTTTGCCAGTTTGAGACACAGTGCCCCCCTTCGGTGAACCGTTGGTCTGCTATGCAAGCACTCTGCTAAACACAATGCTAAACATTTCTAAAGATAATTTTACATAGTGCTAATGTTGCTAAACAATTAAAACATGCATGTCTCTGTACATGACCTTAGCGTGGGGCTCTGTGTCTTTAAACGAACAATGATCTCATTCATTCAGAAATCAGGAATGGTTTGGCTCAAATGTTTATATTCCTACATATAAACATTTTATAGAAATAAATACCAGGCAAATAAAATGGGCTAACCAGTTGAAATACAGAAAAAAATCTGTATTTCAGATTGTACTTTTATTGAGCTTCCACTTTTTCCCCCTTTTTTTGTCTATAAAGACAAGATCACAAACCTTGGATCTTACAACCTCAATGTCTTCTCCGATTGGTGAGAGACCACAGTCTGGTGAACGCACTAAAGAAGGGGAATTCTTCCTTTCACTGTCGGTATCACTTAGCTCTCTGTAACTCAGAAGAAAAAGTACCTAGATTCTTACTCGTTCGGCTTAAAAACACTGAGTGACGTAGATGGTAGAATAAGCAATTCAATTCAGTGTTCAGAAATTGAACTGGTGAGGTTCACTTACACCTGCAATCATTCCATAAAACTCCCCCAAATGCTCCCATTAAAAATGTCAAAAGTTCACAATAGTTTGATACTATTTTCAGCGATTAACCCACAATGGTTACGGTTAACCTGTGTATCTGATTTTAGCTGCAGAGATTACCCCTGTTACGTGTGTCTGTGGTGGTCACTATGTTTGTAATGTCTTCTCTGTTCATCACACTGGCTGCAGTTCTGTGGTGAATAGTACCCAAGTCTATCTGGATGGCGTGCTGTGTCTTTGTGAGAGGATTTCAAACTGAGTTACCTACACCTAAAAACGGCACTTTCTGCTCATCATCTGTCTCACTTGGTGTTCCTTTTGACTCCTTTCCTACGGTGGGAGAAATGAGAAACGTGATATGTTGGAATCACTGCGTGGCATTATTATAGAGATAGATGTGTTAGGGCAGAGATTATGTAATTTTTTTTGGCAGGGGTTACATGGCTCAGTAGTCTATGTTGCTGTGCTTGTGATCAAAAGGTTACCCCATAGTCCAGTATTTCCCAACCCAGTCCTTGGGGAACCCCAGACAGTCCACGTCTTTGCTCCCTCCCAGCTCCCGGCCAATCAGGAACACCGGATACCTGGTATAGGTGCACCGGGAGCTGAGAGGAAGCAAAAACATATAATATTTTTGGGTCTAGCGAATGGGTTCATGGACTGCTGGTGTCTCTTCTGAGAGTGGGGGCTTGATGGATGCCTACTACAGAGTCAATTTCTGCCTTCAGCTGAATTCTTAGTCTTCTCTGGAACTGTTACCTTCACGGAAGGTTAGAGGTGTGTTTGTGTTTCTCGTACTTTCGGAAGTGCAGTGATGCCGGAGGTGGCTGATGTTCACACTTGTTGGTCAGACATGTGACGCAGGTCACATCTGGCGAGTCTAATCATCATGCTGTCCAAATTCAGCACCTAGCATATATCAGTGGTCACCAACACGTCAACCGTGAGCTACTTCCTTATGTTGCATATAAACACATATTTGACTTTGTCTCAATGAGTGCTGCACTATCGTGGTACACTGCGGGGTAGATTGGAAAGGAGAATTTTTTTTTACCGTGGCCACCCCCCACTCTTCCATGACAACTTTTACTGCCACCTCACCTCACCTCACCCCACCCCCACACCCCCCATAGCTCCCCAGAATGTTTACTTTGTAAAGGTAGCTTTCACTGTAAATAAGGTTGGACAGTACTGATGTATACAGTGGGAGAAACATTCCACAGTGCAACTTACAGACAGTGAATGACAAGGGGAAGGTTTTTACAGGACATACAGTTAACAACACTGGATACAGTGAAACACGAGGGCTGGACACTGGGGTTTATATACTGCAGCAGCATAAAAGTCAGAATGTTTTGTCTGTAAGGTCATGTAATGCTATCTATCTATCTATCTATCTATCTATCTATCTATCTATCTATCTATCTATCTAACTAATGCTCCTGTCACCAAGATGTATGGATGGATGGATGGATGGATGGATGGATGGGAATGGTTTTGGTAAAGGGAACATAATTATCAATTAGGAAGGATCCACTTCTGTTTAATAAAAGATTTAATTTTCTTCAGTAGTTAGAACAATTGGCTAAGCATCATGTTCCTTATTTTACCCCCTCCCCTTTCTTTTCTGCCCCGTTGCCATATGCTAACAGTCCCTTATGTTCATCTCAGCCACCTGAACAACAAATCAGGTACTGGGAACTCACACTGCAACCTCAGTCTGCACCAACCACGGTGTCGAAAACTGGAGCTCCCCACCCACTGGCAGTTACCATCTTTACGTTTTGCCATCAATCAATCCATAAATCATAT
>JAODKC010000041.1:20727857-20750352 GCA_026777985.1 Mormyrops attenuatus
GGCGCAGCCATCTTGGATTCTGAACTCGGGATCCTCTATGCTGCTCCGAGATATTTCTCGGATCTCCGAGAAACGGGGGGCACCAGGGCCTATCCCGGGAACAATGGACGCAGTATATATATATGATCTATCTCTGCCATAAGCTGACTTTTTGCCTGTATATGTTTTCTCCACAGAAAACAACAGATATGTTGTGATATCTTTATACAACTTTCCAACTGAGGGACAATCAGACTGCAGTATCCGGGTTGGAGAGAGGCTCAATGTCCTATCAGAGTAAGAGACGGAACGCAATGGCTGATGGGAAATAGCGCAGAACTTCATTGGAATATTCAGGGCAGATGTTCACAAACCATGTATATTCACATTCAGCTGATCCTCACAGCTAACAGACCCACAGATTTTTGGTGAATGTGAATACCGATGTTTGCAAGCTTAATACACATCCTGTAAATTCATGTTTTCCCACACACAGAGAAGAAAAAATAAGGCAGGCATAGCAAAACCAAATTTAGTATTATAAACTGAAAACCTGCATACTTCCCCCTAAAATACTACCACCATATAGTCATATATTTTTATGTTTTTTATAGAGCTCAAGATAAATTCATTACAGTTTTAAAGTTCTTTCTTTTCATTTCATCATCTCATTTCTAACCACGCCCTCTCTCTGCTTCAGGGAAGGCGATTGGTGGAAGGTGAGCTCCTCAGCAACGGGCAGGGAAAGCTTCATCCCCAGCAGCTACATCGCCAAGGTGTTCCACAGGTGAGCTCCAGTGACACCTATGCTCTATGGGTAACCCCAGTGGGCGACGCGGAGGTCAAAGGTCCATGTGGGCAGAGCTGCATGTATTGATCACTGGCTGAATTATGTCATCCCTCCCCCAGGTGGGTGGGGTTCAAATGCTTACAGTTGCGTTACTTTCCTTTGGAAGGGGTGTTTTCCTTCTTTCAACAGGGGGCGGAGGCCCACCTTTACATGTTCTTTTTCCGCTTGTGGGGTATCTTAGCTTGTTTCTCCTCTACGTCTAACTTCTTAGAATCTAACACCTCTCCCAATCTCCTCCATCTTTCTAACCCATTCCAGGTGGCACTTTGAAGGCATCAGCAGAGAGAAAGCGGAGGAGCTACTACTGCAGCCTTACAACCAGATCGGCTCATTCATGATCCGGGACAGTCAAACTCACAGTGGTGAGTGCGTCTGCACCCAAACACACGCCGGGTCTCGGGGTCCGTCCGTGGTCGTTTTCCACCTCTGCGATACCTCTGAATTGGTTTCAGTCGTTGCCCAAATACCGATGCTCACTTCTTACCCAAAAGGACCCTTAGTGAAGATGAGTCAAAAATTCAAACGGTTGCTTCAAACGGTAGATTAAAAGCCTTACATGGTCCTTTAAACTGGTCTTTCTTGGAAAATGGCGGGTAGGCACAGGTGTACGCGTTGTCTCTTAACTGTTCAATGGCAACGAAAAGCCACAAAAACCACAGGAACACGAAGCACCAGAAAACAGATCAACAAGCTAGAGTAGCATGCTAGAGAAAGCATGCACACTCAGTGACTCACCCCGCCTTTTATACCAAGTTTACCTGACTTCATTATCATTTTCCATTAATATTGTACTAATGCAGAATCAGTACTTCAGAACTTAAGGTGCAAATCTCATTGCCTTGTAACTTGTGTAGAGTTTCCCATCAGAAATGCACCAACAAAAGTCTGATGCTACAGATACTTTCATTGCAGGATTTTGACTTATTTGATTACGAAAGGGTCTCAGGAAATGATGAACCCAAGTCAACATAACAGACAATTAGCTTTAATATGTTTACTGCTAATTCGGGCCGGACTGTAATTCGCTGCTGTACCTCCTTGCAGGGGCCTACTCCCTGTCCATCAGAAGGAGCGCCGTGTCCACCTGGGGGGCCGTGAAACACTACCGTATTTGTCAGCTACAGAACGGCTGGTTCTACATCTCACCTAGCCTCACGTTCTCCTCGCTCTCCCACCTCGTGGAGCACTACTCCGGTGAGTGATTCATATTTTTGCTGTATGAATCCAGTTTCACTGCAGACACATCACATCGATTATGGTGGCCTACATGGGGGGGGGGTTAATGATTATGGCACCTCACATTGGGGGGGTCCTAATCATGCTGTCTGTCATTATGCATAACTATATATGTATGACTCTCTAAAATTGTTTATAAGTGAATTAAACAAGGTGCTAAAACTGTTTTGGAAAAAATGGAGAGAAAATCCTGCAGCACAACTCAAAATTCTATGCAAGCATTCCAACCGACCACTAATTTGCACGCAATGGTTTCTCCCATGCAGAGGTGGCAGATGGGCTCTGCTGTATGTTAAGGGAGCCGTGTTTCATCCAGGGCTCCAACAATGTCCCTGTCATGACTGGACCCCAACCCATGGCTGTCAGAAAGCCCACCATCAACTGGAAAGACGTGGATAGGTGAGACCTTCCCTCTTCTCTCCCACTTAGCTAATGCACTGCTCAGGGTAGGACAGAAATCTAGCTCCATCCAGAAGTCATCTGCCATATTCTTCAGTGCCTCTGTCTGTCTTTACACAGCTCCATGATCTTCAGCAGAAATGCCGAGACAAAGGAGGAGTCTCCAGTCAGCGAAGGGCTACGTGAGGCCATCACGTCGTACCTTTACATGACAGAGGAAATGAACTGTGAAGACTGCATTTCGGACTGGAAGACCTGATTTCACAACTGAGTAATAATCAAGAAAATTAAGAGACATTAATAGGAACAGAAAAGACTGAAATGGAGATTGTCCCACGTTCAGAAACCCAGCAAACATCCAGCACTATCCTTCTGAGTGGAAGAGTTTTCCTGCTCACATGACTGAGAAGTGCCTGCCTTAATCACAGATGACAGGTCTTCAGACTGCAGGTCTGAGAGACTTAACTGTGAAAAGAAAGTCCATTCACTTTAGGACTGAACATTCTGGGGAGTTCCTTTCGAAAAAATATGATGGAAGGTGAACGTGGAAGTCACCGAACAGTTGTAATAATGGAACATTCCATTACCTTCTCAGCTACAAAGACTTAGATGTTCTACACCTACAATATTGTGAACTCCTTCGCTTTCTTCCTTTGCTCTTGCCCATGTCTTATACCAACCTGTGCATACTTTACCATCCTCCTGAAGGGTATCCACACCCAGGCCCGCCATGAATAATTCACGCCGGGCCCAGGACATCTTCCCCAGCTCTCCCCCCCAGACAGTGGGCGTGCCGACACCTTCCCTGTTCTGAACCTGGAGGCCAGAGTGTTTTTGTTTTCTGAAATCTTGGCTCTTGCAGTTTAGACACCATAAACATCTGATGCTTATCCAGATTTCTGTAAAGTAGAAATTGGCTCGTATTATATTACTACTTTTATGATATTTGTATTAAATTAATTATTTTTATTGTTGTAATACTAACTGCTGAACTTGCACATGTAAGCTGCATTTTGTACTGTGACCTGTTAGTTGTCCTGGTGAGTGGGACATTTGCTCAGCAAATGAATTAAAACATGGTTTATACTTATCATAAAATCAGCAACCTTTGAAATAGTTGTTTGTTGTGAAAACAAATCTATAGTAAAATTATACGCATACACAAGACATTAAATTTACAAATACTCCAGCATCAACCATTTAAAGAAATCATTAATATAAAAAAGAAAAAAATCATTTGACAGAATAATCCCCAGCATAGTAAGTTGAGAAAAACAAGAAAAAAAATGTGGAATTTAGTATGGATTCCCACACGAGCACATTCCCATTGACTGGACTTGTCAGTGATCTCTTTCCACACTGAATCCCAAATATTACAAACTTTACTCTGTATAACAAATCAAAATATATACAAAAATAAAAATGAATTTTCATGGCAACAAGAGATACAGTCCACAAGTACCAAGCATCCATTTCCTGTTCTGTCATCTATAGATGTGACAGCCTCACTGAGAACAGGAAATGGTCAAAGTGCTATTTGCTGCAGCACCAGAATGGAAAATCTGACGTCAGACCTTGAAACGGGCTCCTATGCTAACCGGCGTGTACCCCAACCATGTTCCCCATGCTGCCTAGGATGGGCGCCGCGCCAGGCCGTGGATCTACAGGCTCACTTACAGCAAGAGCTGTTTTTGTAAAGAAAATAATGTAGGGAGCTATGTGACTGATTCAGGACTATAGCAAGCAGTTTGGGGGGGGTCGGGTGATGACGATGAAATCTGTCCACTGGTGGGGGCGGGTGTCAAAGCCAAAGTGAAATACACGTATACAGTAAACAAAGAAACAATTACTGATCCAATATCTGTACAAGTGTACTGCAAATCTACACATTTTCCCACAAAACATATGAAGATGCACACTTCACACGCGCGAGAACACACACAGACCTGTACTCATATCTTCGTGGGAACCATCCATTTATTTCTATGGGAGAAATCCTAATCCCAACAATGACAACCTTAAGCCCTACCCAGCCCTAACCTTAATGAATTTAAATTTCCCCTTGTGGGAACCAAAAAATGGTCCCAACAATGTCAACTTAACAGGTTTTTATCACAAATGTTCCCACAATGTAATGTATATCTGACCCACACACACACAGAACTGTATCAGGGATTAAAAACCATGGAGGTACAAGGTCACATCTCGCTCTGCTGAGGCACTGTGTACCACAGGGTTGCCAACTGTCGCGCATCTGATGTGACATTCACACTTTCAGACTCACATGCTCTTACGGCAAATCTACACTAGTGGCCAAAACTGTGGAAACACATAGCATTCTCGGTGTTACGCTTCAGAAATTACCACACCAATATTGGTGGTGATATTTATAAACAAAGAATGTTACAAATATCATACATTGGGCGATTAAATAGGTAACTGGAGCAACAGTTGAATAAAGTTCTGCAATCTCTATTAACTGGAAGTGTTTCCACAATTTTGGCCACTAGAGCACATTATTCCAGTATAAACCTAAAATTAGCTACATCAAACGCCTTGCGGTTACAGATTATTTGCAAGGTAATAAAACTGCTACACACATGTAAATGCGTGTGCATGTGTGTGCAGACTCGTCTCGAATTGAAAACATCAGCTGACCAAAGTTGGCATCCCTGGTACCATCCTATTTATGATGAGGTACAGGTGATCGCCCTTGACAGTATGATAGGCTATCTTCTGGACTGGTACATTTAAAAAGGTCAAAAAAGGAATGAAACTGATAGTCAATAACAGATTTGTTCGTGATGACGATTAACCTGGGAGCTCGACCCGACACATTTCTAAATCAGATTATTTGCTAACATGCGGAATTGTAATGATGCATAAAGATTCTCTATCGCGTCATTGAGGCGGCTCGGCGTACATGTTTACGTCCTACTTTGGCTTGTCTGCTCCGCTTGCAGATCACGTCAAACCGAAACCAGGTTTTACGTTCAGTGAGTACGATCAAGCGTCAGGGCCGCAATGAAAATGCTATTTTTATATCGCACGCGGTGCACGTACTTTACTACGTTTGCATATATTTGCCCCTGAAGGAGTCATATTTGCGTGCAAAACGTATTCCATTTTTCTAACTGGCTGAAGGTTGTGCTGATGCAGGGAAGGTATATTTAAAATACATGTGGCGATAAATGTAAACGGCTGAATTCTTCCTCTCTCTATCTCTGCGTTGTGTATATTATGCTGGAAAAAAAATGAGGCAGCCTGCTTAGCGTTGCTCAACACTGATAGCAAAAAAATGAACATCCTTGATATCTTATATTCCCATGCAATATAATTTTAATTAGGCCTATGTATATATACTCATTAATATTGCCCCCCTTTTCAAGAACCAGTGACCTGAACTAATAAATAATTCAGAAAAATATACAGAACACAGCATGTAACTGCAACAGGGTCCAATAATAAAAAAAAAGATTTCCAGTCTAAGTAGTCAGTGTATAAGCGTTATGAGGTTATTCATACCTGTAATTTTCAATAACTGCTTCAGGTTCTCCTAGCAAGGAGGTGATTTCTCTACACATTAGGATTCTGGTTCAGTGACATGCACCTGCTCCCTGACACGACTGATACAGGTACAGGAGATGGTACTGTCTATCTAGGTATGACAAAACATGTGCAGTTGGTATACAGTGTAAAGCAGTGCTTCCGAGTCCGTTCCTTGGGGACCCACAGAAAGTCCACGTTTTTGCTCCTTCTCAGCTCCGAGCAAAAGTTCAGAGGGAGCAAAAAACGTGAACCGGCTGTGGGTCCCAGAGGACCGGATTGGGAAGCACTGGTGAAAAGTAATGACGATCATGTGTATGTATATGAGTCTGTATGGGTATGGTGTCCCTTACAGCAACCCCCCAGCCCCATGGGCGCCGCAACAGCTGGCTGCCCTTCGCTGCCAATCTCGCTCTCACCTACATGTGTGTCGCGGAGAGCTAGGTGAGGTAGGCAGAAAGAGAATTTCTCCAAAGGGATCAATAAAGTGTTATCATCATCATTTTTATATTACTAGTCTGGTCATTGTAGATGTCACTGTTCGCCCTAGTGGTGGTGACTGTCGTTCGGCTCCCTCTTGTAGTCGGTCTGTGTGTCCTTTATTTAGCGCCCCCCCCCCCCCCCCGTGTCAGAGTAGCCCTTGACTCTCCTTCTTGTTACACCTGCCTCCCGTTTTGACCCCTCACAGTCCTCTTGTTTCTGTAACACCGCAAATTTCTAGTGAAACTATTAATAGCCTTCTATACTATTCTTATGCCATATAGTCTGTTTACACTGCAGTTTCCGATGAAGTTGCGTGTCACCACAAGCGAAAATAACTTGATGCATGTAAAAAAAGCATACTCGTTTGCAGCCAAAAAAGAAAGGAGACGTCTGCCATACTAGTATAATATTATTAAACGTGTGTCGTTACTGAACAGTTTGATCCTATTAAACGAATCTTTTACGTAAAAGATTCAGGTTATTCCTGTCGCTCTCGAACTTCTTCAACTCTATAATTTCAGTAAAAGTTCCAGGTTCTCCTAAGAAGGTTCTCCACCTCTTTCGCTCTCTTGCGTTATGATGTACTGATAGCCACTGTGGCTAATACAATTCAAGGAACAGTAAAGGGAATATAAAAATGAAATACAAAACATATACAATAAACAATATTTATAATTATATATACCCTAGTTACGTAATATATGTAATATTACATACTAAAGCCGCCACTGACGGGGTAAATTAAAATTAAAAATGAATTTCAAAAACTTAAACATTAAATTAATAATGCTTAAATAGCGCTCTATGTGTCAAACTAATGCTATGATACGTCAGCTGTGTCTCTGGCGCATGCGCAGTTTGTCCACTTCCTCTTTTGCCCAGCGCCTGCGCATCCTAGATGGTTTGCTAAAACATTTTAACCTCATTATTTCTGTCATTATTTGCGCTTATCTTGGTTCTTCATGATCAGATACCTGTGCACAGTTTTTTGCGTCCTTCAAGTTCTGCCCACTATCAGTCATGCCAAAAGAAAAGAGGATAGCGATCAGGAAATGGCACACTACAGGTGAGTAATACCGGGTATCTAGACTGCTTTCTACGGTTAGTCTGTATAGTAGAATTTTAGTACGTGACTGCCGCGTCAGTGTCCTTTTAAGACTTAAGTAAAGTTGCAGCTCTAATTTGTTGATGTTGGATCCCGTGCAGGCTTAAGAATTGCACGTGTAGCTGCGAGGTTTCGATGGGTAACACTTCCTACTCTGGGCGTGTGTTAATTCGCTTTACCCCAAGCTCCCCGGACTCCTCTTGCAGTTAAAGACCTGCAGATAGTCTGTCAATGTGTATAGATAGATAGATAGATAGATAGATAGAGATACTTTATTTATCCCAAAGGAAATTTAGGTGTCCAGAAGCTCATACACTGTATACATACACAGCACATACACATACATACATACATACATACATACGCATATGAGCAGGGATGCCAACTTTGGTCAGCTGGCTGGCCTGAGATTTTCAATTTGAGTCAAGTCTGCACACGCATTTACGTGTATGTAACAGTGTTATTACCTTGTAAATAATCTGTAGGGTTTAAAAACTACCCCAACGCTTTTTATGCAGCTATTGTTAGGTTTTTAATGGATTTGCGTAAGGTTTCTTGCGTGAGAGTCTGAAAGCGTGAGTGTCACGGCAGATGCGTGAGATTTGGCAACCCTGATATGACTCACGCAAGAAATCTTACGGCAAATCTACTCGTATATTATTCCATTTAAACCTAAAATTAGCTATATCAACATATGATATTAAAATAGTAATAATTCACAGTGACACTATACCGCAGAGTACTGCTATGCATAATACGTGTAGAACAGTACAAATTTTTACTGTGTTTTCTTTCCCTTAAACTCTGTTGGATAGTAAATAAGTAGCTCCACCTTCAGCTATTTTTCCTGTTTTCCTACAGAGAAAGAATAAAAGCCATGTTTTATCATGCCTACAACAATTATTTGGAAAACGCTTTTCCTTATGATGAGCTGCGACCTCTAACTTGTGACGGTCAGGACACTTGGGGCAGGTAACTTTTGGCTTCTACTCTGGTGATATCAAGAGAACTTGTAACTTTGGTTTTTAAATACTGCACAGCAGGGGTCTCCAACTGCTGTCTTGGAGAGCTTCTATCCAGTAGAATATCTGTCCTTCCTGACTTCTGATGAGAACAGGTATGGCCCATCAGAAGCCAGGTAAGACAGAAAACCTGCTGGATAGTAGTAGCTCTCCAGGACCAGAGTTGGAATTCCCTGCTGTAAGGCATCTGTTTAGGATGATAAAGTTGTTGCACTCTTTCCATCTACTACTACAGCTTTTCCCTGACATTAATAGATGCACTGGACACTCTACTGGTAAGCTTTTCATTTTTTGTAATTGCTTAAAAATTGCATGGAACCAGACCTGACTTTATTTCTGCACACCTCCATCATTACTTTCTATGGTCTTGTACTGTTTAAATGGGTTCCTTTGTGGTATTTTTTGAATTTAGATTTTAGGGAACCACACGGAGTTTCAGCGAGTGGCGTCCCTGCTGCAGGACACAATCGACCTTGACATTGATGTCAACGCATCTGTGTTTGAAACCAATATCCGAGGTGAGCCGTGCAAAGTTTGGATGCTGCGTTGATTCTCAAAGAAAATAATAATATTTTTTTCAGTGGCTTAAATAAGAACCCTAATTACGCCTCGGGTTTTTGGTCTAAGTGCTGAAGCCGTAGCTATGATTGTGTTAAAATATTGGACTCTGTGTGTGTCTGTATGCCCCTGCAGTGGTGGGTGGTCTCCTCTCCGCTCACTTGCTGTCCAAGCGAGGTGGTATGGAGGTGGAGACGGGCTGGCCCTGTTCTGGACCCTTGCTGCGCATGGCGGAGGAAGCTGCCAGGAAGCTGCTTCCGGGTGAGCGGCATCGTCTGACCCTACAGGCACTACAGGAATGAGTCAGTCTGCTGCTCAGCTGGCAAAAGCAATGACTAAAAACTTACATATCTGGTGATTTTCAGTTGAAAAGTCGGGCACATTTAACAAGTGACACACCAGCACAAGCAAGTGATAACTGTAAACTGTCAGTATATGTTTCTGTACTTTGTACGATGAAGCTCAGAAGTCATCCTCAAGTCTCAGTTTGCATATGATCAGAAGGTTGTTGGTTCAAATCCTGGCACAGTGATTTCACCATTGAGCCCTTGAGCAAGGTCCCTAACTCTTATTCCTCAGACACTGGCTGATCCTGCATTCTCAGTGGTACGACGCTTTGGATAAAAGTGTCTCCAAAACAGATCTAAATGTGAAAGGGAACAACCAGGATGGGAATCCAAAGTGAGCGTTCCATTTCTGGAACCTTCCGCAGCTTTCCAGACACCCACAGGGATGCCGTACGGCACGGTGAACCTGCTGATGGGTGTGAGTCCCTCGGAGACGCCGGTGACCTGCACAGCCGGGGTGGGCACCTTCATCCTGGAGTTCGCCACACTAAGCCGGCTGACAGGCGACCCGGTCTTTGAAAACGTCGCCCGGCGGGCCCTGCTCTCTCTGTGGAAGACACGGTCAGACATAGGATTGGTGAGTCAGCCCAAAGCTCATGACGACCAAGTTGAGCAAACAGGACAAAAAAAATCCTGCTGGGTGGAACATTAGGGGTGACGTGCGACGACTTCACTGTATCCTCTATATCTACTCAGGTAGGCAACCACATAAATGTCATTACTTCCAAGTGGGTTGCACAGGATGCTGGGATTGGAGCAGGTGTGGACTCCTATTTCGAGTACCTGGTAAAGGGATCCATTATGCTGCAGGATGAGGAGCTGCTCTCCATGTTCTTAGGTAACCAAACAAGTTTTGTTTGCCATCTTAATGCATTTGCTGCCACAGACCTTTCTCTGGAGCTGAGTTTTTAAAGTTTTGTGAGTTTTGTTGGTGAAGGAATTTCCCAGTTCTGGGGAATACCAGGTGAAACAGGTTCTTCAAAGACCATAGATGATGAGGGAACTTGGCAAGAAGCATGGTGGAATAGTGGTTAGCGCCATTGCCTCATACCTCTAGGACTGGGGGCGGAGGCTCCACCTTGGCTCTGAGTGTGTGGAATTTGTATGTTTTCACCTTGTCATCGTGGGATTTCCATGGGTTTATGCCCCATCCTGGGTTATTCCCTGCTTTGCGCCTGTAGCTCCCAGAATAGGCAACAAACCCCTCAATCTTGCATAGAACAACCAGGTACAGAAAATGGAAAGATGTGTAATCGTTTTGTTAT
Organism: Mormyrops attenuatus; assembly: GCA_026777985.1. Classification (NCBI taxonomy): domain Eukaryota; kingdom Metazoa; phylum Chordata; class Actinopteri; order Osteoglossiformes; family Mormyridae; genus Mormyrops; species Mormyrops attenuatus. The sequence continues at coordinate 20,738,648 of JAODKC010000041.1, forward strand.
TGTATTCCCAAATTCCACAGAGTATAACAAGTCGATTAAGAACTATACCAAATTCGATGACTGGTACCTGTGGGTCCAGATGCACAGAGGCACGGTATCCATGCCTGTCTTCCAGTCCCTGGAGGCTTTCTGGCCAGGATTGCAGGTGAGCAACACAGTAGCACAGACTGGGAATGGACCACCTAGAGTATTGCTCAGAGCAGGGCCATATGACCAGCCAAAAAATAGACTCTGAAACTCTAATTGGGGAATAAGCAGCAGTGGGAGCCCCGAGTCCCATTTGTGTCGAGATTCTGCGTTGCCTTGCGCACACAGCTGTCTGTGTGGCTGTGTGTCCGTGTGTCAGAGCCTGCTGGGTGACCTGGACAGCGCCATGAGGACATTTCACAACTATTACAGCGTGTGGCGGCAGTTCGGCGGGCTGCCTGAGTTCTACAGCATCCCCCAGGGGTACACCGTGGATAAGCGAGAGGGATACCCGCTGAGGCCAGGTACCCCCACTGAGGCCACAGCAACACATCACCTGATCAGTTCACCCAGGTCACCTGATCAGTTCACCCAGGTCACCTGATCAGTTCACCCAGGTCACCTGATCAGTCCATGTACCAGTAATCTATGATTTCATTGACAGTACATAGCCTCTTAGTTAAATGATTTTTGCTGCCTCTGGCTTAGATGTTTTATAGGAACCATTTGTTACATTTCACTGGATAATTCTGGATCAGTAATTTGGAGGTGGATTCCATCACCTTCAAAAGAAAATCCTGTGTATTCCAGCAAAGGAATTGCATTGCTACTAAATGCCTTTTTTAATGGCTAAATGAATTTTTTTTTAATTCAGATGAAATGAAAGTTTTGATTAATGTTTCGATGCTGGAAATTCAAATGTTGTTTTTCTTCTATAATCAAAGACCAAAACTGTTATTTTAGATGCAGAAATCAGGTGGTTAACTGTTTATCTCTGTCCCTGTCTTAATATCAGGTGGTAAAATGTCATGTATATTTATTACATCATGTCTTAGTATTTATATTCTGTTTACGTATTTTTATTCGCAATACGACCAACGAGAATATTTCAGCTTAGTGTTTTATTCATCGCATTACGTATGAGAAGCTGACATTACAAGATACTTGACTTTGAGAAAATGCCATTTGCTTAACTTTTTTGTTTAAGTGAATTTTAGGCGTGTAAAACATTTTTGTTCCAGGGCATTGACCTTATTGATGAACTATTTATGTAACCTTTAACCTGGGAAAACATGAGTCACATCCCTCACCAGTCGTGAGAACTTGAGTATGGTGATGAGTTAATGAGTTTTTACTTGCTTGTGCGTGCGGTTGCAGAGCTGATAGAGAGCGCGATGTATCTGTACCGGGCCACGGGTGACCCCGCCGTTCTGCAACTCGGCCGTGATGCAGTGGAGTCCATCGAGAAGGTCAGCCGCGTCAGCTGCGGCTTTGCCAGTGTGAGTGTTCTGGAACTGCGAGCCATGAATTCACACAACACGAACTCCTAAAACTCGGCACAGTCATCCCGTGACTGTGGATTGTGATCCACCATATCCGCATTGTAAATAACTCGCTAAATTTATTGTATAGATTTTTACATATTGTATTCCAACATTCCTTGCATTTACATGCCCCTGTACTTCATATACTTTTATCAGTCACACATGCACATTGTATACAGACACTCTTCACTAAACGACTGAGTTCCGATCCTACGACGCGGTCGTTAAGCGAGTTGGTCTAAGCGCGGAGCCACCGCTTAACGATATTTCAAGCATTACTGTACTGGTGGCGGGTTTGTGTCGACCATCTTTAGTGCTTTAATGTCACCTTTGCACCATTTATAACATTTTTAGTCAATTTATAAATGTTTATACTGTAGTGTATTGTATACTGTAATGAATAGAGGAAATCAGCTCTGATATACATTACTTAGGTTTGCATTCTGTAAATTCAGGTAATTGTTTTTATTTATTCTGAATAAAGAAAAACTCTAAAGGAAACTCCAACTTGATAACTTTGTTTTAATTTGCATATCTCGATGATTTTATCAAATTAGTCAAGAAAAGTTTCCGCTGCTTCTATATCCCCGCTTTCCGCCTCGCCACTGGTACTCCGATTATGTAGGTCCCTTCTCCGACAATGCAAATTTATAGATGAAATATGTAGTCTTGGGGAACGCAAACACTAGTGCAGTGAAAACGGAGTGACTGCATGAACGAGACAGACTGAGAAAGGGTGATGCGAAATGAGATGCCTGATGCTGAGAGACCGCGTTGCACGGCCAAAGTTCTCGTACAGCGTGCAATGCTGACTGGTTGGAAAGCTGGTCAGAAGTCCGCACAGATATTAAACTGGCAGGTTGTTAAGTGAGGAGTGTCTGTATATCAGCTGTACTCAATGTTAGCATTGTCTTAACTACATATCTACTGGACAACCAGAAACAAACTCCCTATGTGTGTGAACAGACTTAGCCAGTAAACCTTTTTTTGATGTTATTTGACTGCTACAATTTCAACAAAGATAGTTGGGTGGTCCGATCAGGTTTTCAGCAATATGTTTCCATCCATTTCTTCTTTTCCCAGGTGAAGGACGTCCGAGATCATAAACTGGATAACCGCATGGAGTCATTCTTCTTGGCCGAGACTGTGAAGTACCTCTATCTCCTCTTCGACCCGGACAACTTTCTGCACAATGGTGGCTTGGATTTTGAGATGGGCACAGGCCCCCAGAGTGACTGTGTCCTGGGTGCGGGGGGCTACGTTTATAACACGGAGGCCCACCCCTTGGACCCGGCTGCTCTGCACTGCTGCAGCCGGGCACAAGGTGAGCGGCGAGAGCTGCAGGACATTTTGCTGAGTCTGTCCGAGTCCCTCCACCAGTCACCAACAGCGCAGCCAGAAGAGTCTACAGGAGACACACCCACAAACTTTCCCGAAAGCATAGCCATCAAACCCGGAAGCAGGCGGAAAGTCCCGCTGCTGTCTTGTCCCATGCAACCATTCAGTTCCCGGCTTTCCATCTTGGGCCAGGTCTTCTCTGACAGCACGTGACTGTTTATCCACTTTATTTGCATAATTTTAATGAAAACCAAAATAAAGCTTTTAATTTATTGAAATGCACGTCTCAGACTGCTTCAATTCCCGATTCATTATATTGATATGAACTAAAATGAAAGCTTGACCAACCAGAAACATAAACACCCCTTTTAATATCCAAGCAGTTAGCTGCAGATGATAGCGCCTGCCTGGGATTATTTCCATAACTTCATGCAAGATTATAAAGGTTAATTTTAGGGTCTGGTGCTTTGCGCTACAGTTTGTGGGAGGAAATCACCATGTCGATCGTGAGAAACTGTTCGGATTTGCTCACTGATAAGGAAAAACAGCTTATCGTGTTTCTCGGGGGGGGGGGGGGATGAGCTATCCGTTTTATGTAGAGTGGTACAATACCTGTTCCAGTACTGCTTTCACATTCACTGGAAGCTCAGCCTAGCTGCATTTATAGATAGCTGAGTCCTTGACAGCCGTTTTTTTGTAATGTGCTATTGGCCTCACTTGACCCTTTGGACAAAATGGTCTATTTAGTATGCATCTTGCACATCTGTTTTCAACTACTAATTATAATTATTTTAGAATTAAGTTATTCTCATTGTTATATTTTTAATAATGTTTAAAAATATAACAATAATTTTTAATGTTCTGGGTTTTTTTTTACTTTTGTATTGCATATTTCCTTTTTCAAATTCAAATTTTATTTGTTACATACCAATCATACACTGTAACTTGCAGTGAAATGTTGTTTTTCAACACTGCGTGGTATAAAACAAAACAGTGGGGTACAAATGTAGCAGCGTTAGACAGGGTTAGAAAAAAAATACACATAGGAATCTAACAGTTGGGGTTGGGGTACTGTGTGTGTGATATAAGATGAAATATTAAACTTGAATTTAAATTCGAAGTGTTCGGGCAGATGGTGCGCGGCTCCTGTCCGCCTCCGTTAGGCGGCGCTGCGCGTTTTCCCTCCCGTTTATGTGACGCTCGACCTCCAGCTTCCTGTTTGGGAAAGCTCGGTGAGAAGGAGTGATGGCGACGTTGGGGTTTCAGACCCCTCGCAGCGGGAGGAGTAGGATGGGTGCGAGCGAGAACATCGTGTCCAGGATACGGCACGGTCAGATCACCGGCCGAGGCATGAGCAGAGGGACGCAGGTAAGGCGAGGCGCCGGGGGAAAGAAGGACGAACGTCGGGCCGATGAGCCCTCAGTCTGGCCGAGCGACCATGGCTGCCCATGGAGGCCGAAACAGAGATACTAATCGAGTTTCACAGAAACCACTAAAATTTGGATTTAGCCAGCTGGTCGCCCAAAGTTTGTACTATTAATATGGAACTAGCTAATGGTCTCCTTTCGTGTTGACTTACTTAACTTAGTAAGCGTTGTGTACATTACGGGTAACTAATAAACACACGTAGATACCCAACTAGCTAATCTGCATTCCTGTAGATATTCCTTCAATTGACAACCGTGTTTGCTGACCACTCACCCATATATAAACGATCGACGTTTGCTGTCTTGCTTTTTATATGATTTATGCGAAAAAATATTATTTTGAATCTCGAGAAGTGTTTTCCTTTCTGGTTACGTTAACAATGAGCGCTAAGGTGGGTATATCACCTTAACGATACCAGTACGACGCAACTAACTAAGTAACAGCTTCATGTAGGTATCTGCCATGCCTTTTACAGCCGTGGTTTTAGTTATAAGCAGGTAATCTGAAGAAGCTGCTGTTGAACCCTTAACTGAGATTTTTAACCCGAGGTGGCCCACAAAAATATTGCTTTGTACTGTGATGAAATTGGTAAAATAATTGAGACGTCTGTTGGTGAATGATGAAGGTCTGTTTAAAACTGAAAGCAACTTAGTTAAACTGCAGCTTTGATTGGTTAACTAACATTGAAAGTGTATGTTGCGTAGAAGTTTAATATTCGTTACTTTCCTCACAGTGAACTATTAATGGAGACTTCTACTGTTTCTTTGTGGTGAATTTTACTTGGGCGGTGTTTCGCCCCCTATGGCTTTTAGTAGTTTAAATGGTAATATTAACATATATTGAATCAACATTTATGCTTTAATGTAAATGAGTAATGAGCATGAATTGACCCCGGGAAACACTACTACATAGAAACTGGTGTTAATAGCCAGCTGAATTGTGTAGCCCAATTTTAACTTAAGCTAACATTCTTCTGAGCACATGGCTGAATAAGGCAATTAAATTTAATAACTCTGCATGGTCAAGTGTGGGATTATATAATACAAAAGTGGAAATTTGAGAATTACATTGTGGCAAGCTTGATGTCCTCTCCATAAGGAAATGTATATTCATAGTGCAGATTAAAAGTTGGGGAAGTTATCGAGTAAGTGTTAGAATGCTGTAATTTATAAATTTTAATGCGTTTCTGTGTAAGATCCCAGAAGCTCTGCTCCAAGAGAGGGACAAGCGAGCCAGATGGGTTGGGATCCCAGTCTTGCTACAGAAGCTGTACAAGAGCAGTCACCCGAACAGCGACCTCTCGCAAATCCATGGAGTAGTAAAGGTACACCCCCGGTCACCGTCTTTCCTGTGGATCAGGAGGTTTGGCCTGTGTGCAGTGTGGCCTGGTGGGGGTGGCTGGTGATACTACCATTGTTGTACATGTTTCATTATTATTTTTATTATTATCATCGTCATTATGATAATTATTCTTTAGTGATGGCATTTTCCCCCTCTGTCTGTGGAGGTAAACAATAATTGTATGAATTAATATAGGCTAGTTATTTTTCAGTGACAATAACAATGTTTATCACAGGGGTAGGGAACCGGTTCCGTAGAGGGCCGGTGTGGGTGCGGGTTTTTGGGATGACCTCTCAATCAGCCAATAAGAAAGCAGTGGTTCTCAACTCCAGTCCTGGGGACCCTCCGTTATTTGGTCATCCCAAAACCCCGCACCCACACCGGCTCTCCGTGGATCAGGTTCCCCACCCCAGGTTTAGCGCTGAATTAAGTTCTCATCAGTTTGCCCATCTCCAGTGCTTAACTGATCAATGTAACAACAGCCTTATTGCACAGCACACAGCCTAACGGTACATGTGACTTGGGGAACTTAGCAGTTTTGTTGTGGGAAGTAACAGATATTGTGTACCTCCAGCTGATATCAATGTAATGAATAAAGGGGGAGACCCCCCCCCCCTTCTCAGACACGGTTACCTGTTATGGTTTTGCATTCACACTGGAGTCCTGTCAGAAAGTTACCACTAATGTTAGTAGGTCACCAGGGGTTTGATTAATGGGTCGACTTTACCGCTTTGCTCGCATTCCGACACGACACCATAACGGTACAATAGTGACATGACTGGGTTTCTGTGTGTGTGCGTGAATGGGGCATAAATGAGCGAGCAGGGTGATGTTGCCCCCACCTGACTAAATGCCTGCTCTGTTTATGTACCTTCTCTTTTTTTTCTTTTCCTTGGAAAATAACTAAGTAAGCCTTTTTTTATTAGCGTTTTTATAAAAATGGCTGCCTGTAATACTATTAGTGCAGTTAACCAGATGAATTCCATAATTCCACAGGGGTAGGGGAGGGAATCGGGCTTCCCGGATAACTCAACAAATTTTTGGATTACATGATTGATTGGTTGGATTGATGTTTTTGCCGTGGTTGTCATGGAGAAATTTTACCGGTGGAAACACTGGGTCATTTTGTCCCCCGATGGACTGACTAGTGTACTAGTTCACTAATTATGTACAGTTTACCGATTTGGTTGGTTGTCCGTTCTGGCTCACCAGGAGCTGTCATCGCTACTCTCCATGGAGGCCATGACGTTTGTGACGGAGGACAGGAAGAACACGCAGGAGCTGGCCTCGCCCAACACATACACCTTCGACCTCTTCGGCGGCGTCGATGTGAGTCGCGTAGCTTTTGTCGGCTGGTATTGGAAGCGTTGTCAATTTGAAGTGTGAATTCAGGCCGTGCCTTTAAGTGACTATTTGGAGTCCGTCTGCTTTGCAGCTGTTGGTGGATATTTTAATGAGGCCTACTCTAACGGCACAGAAGAAGAAACCCAGCAGTGAGTGAAAAATCTGATCCCTAGACCTGGGAATATTACTGAGACTAGCAAATGAGTCAAATTGTATGGAATATGGTATCTTTAATAGGTAATTCACTTTAGTCTTTAGTTCATGTCTTTTAAATTGTTTGACTGTATCTAAATAATTGCTTTACACAGTGAGCGATGACCTGGTCAAGGACTGTCTCAGCGTTCTCTATAATTGCTGCATTTGTGTAAGTACAGTGGTGCCCTGCTGTGTGAATCTCATTACTCATCCCTCACTCAAGTTGATTTCCTTATAGCAAATATTTGATTTGCCCTCTGTTATTTTCAGAGAGAATGAAATGATATTTTGTTTCCCTCCTTCCAGACGGAAGGGGTCACTAAAAGCCTTGCATCAAGGAACGACTTTGTGCTCTATCTCTTCACACTGATGACAAATAAGAAGACTTTTCTACAGACGGCCACCCTGATCGAGGATATCCTTGGAGTCAAAAAGGTTGGTTTTACCGCAGAAACATTCCCCAGGTTCTGCCTTTCTCCCATACCTGTTTTAATCTTATATTTACTGGTGGTAGTTCAGTTTCCGACAAAGGTTCTGCTGTAAGGCAGTGAGTGTCGTTAGGATTGATGTCAGTCTTACTGACTTAATTACCTAAACGCGCAACTCACCACACCCCCCCCCCCCCCCAATAATCAATTAACAAATATGTGACCAATGTAGCATATTATGTTTTCTCTATCTGAAAATGGCTTTATTGGGCCTTGGCGATTGTCACAGTAGATTAGTTTACTATTACAATGACTTCAAATCTATATAATTGTTAAATATAAACAGCCACGAAAAAAGATGGAGACCACAGCTCAATTTTTTGTTTGACTCATTTCTCAATTTTTGGGTGTGTCTCTGAATAATATATATTTTTTGCAAACTGCAGCCTGGTTCTTCTTGGTTCCTCATTAATGAACAGCTTCTTCCTCGCTTTATGGGACTTCAGTGCTGCTTCTAGGAACCTGATATGAACTGTTCTAGCAGTGCACCTCACACCTGCACTTAATGTTCTCCATTCCTTTTGAAGGTCACTTGGTCATCCTCCAATTCATGAGAAACTGTCGGATAAGTTAACAATCATCTCTGGCATTACAGTGTTGCTTCTGCCCTTTACCTGGCTGGTTTCTGGTCGTTCCCAGTATCGCCTGCTTCACCTCGTTCTTGTGTACTGCTGTCTTAGAAATTTTGAACCTGGAATCAACCTTTAAACCAGGGTTTAAAAATAGTGGTCTCAATTTGTTTTATGGCTTTCCATAGATGCCCATCCTTCTGCTATAAATCACGCATAAAGATCAGCCCTTATTTATTCCATTAGTACAGGACCAAGGTAACCACATATCTGTGTCACAGGAGATGATCCAGCTGGAAGACATTCCTGATTTACCCAGTCTGGTCCAGAGCTTCGACCAGCAGCAGCTCGCCAACTTCTGCCGCATTTTATCCATCACTATATCGGAGCCTGATCTCGGGAACGATGACAAACACACCCTTCTGGTAAAAAACACCCAGCAGAAGAACATGAGCCCATCCCGTGCTGAGGTCAACCAAGGTAGGGGAGGAGGAGGTGTACCTGAGGTCTAGTCTCTGTGGTAGCTTTCCTGAAGGGCATGCAGTAGGAGAGCCTTCACCGCTGCTTCTTTCCTCTGTTATAGTCGCTCTGCTCAACATCCCGGGCTTTATCGAGCGGTTATGCAAGCTGGCCACGAGGAAAGTGTCGGAGGCCACCGGCGCTTCCAACTTCCTGCAAGAGCTGGAGGACTGGTATGCCTGGCTGGACAATGCCTTGGTCTTGGATGCACTCATGCAGATGACTACAGAGGAGCACAGCAGCACAGGTGATACATGCGTCCAGCCAAAATGCTTGGCAGTGAGGATCCAAAGGCGGCGTTTTTGCAAGGGCAGAATGAAGGACTAACGGTTCTACTTCTGTGTGTCTTTCAGAGTCTTCGGATGAGAGCACCTTGGCCACCAGTCCCCTTAGACACCGGCTGCCACAGTCCATGAAGATCGTGCACGAGATTATGTACAAGGTGGAGGTGCTGTATGTGCTCTGCGTGCTCCTCATGGGGCGCCAGAGGACACAGGTGAGAACAACAGTGGCCTGGAATTTTACTCAAATTACTACTTTGTAGTCAGTTATACTAACAAAGGGCATTTAGGCCCACACTTCATCTCATAATCTAAGCGTGGTCTTAATCTGTTCATGGCTGAGTAACATTTGCTAGGAGCCAACAGCTGTGTCAAATTCTGACAAGAAACCACAAACAAACTCAGAATGTTGTCCATGCCTGTTGAAGCATGAGCAGTTAGCGTTGTTTGGTAGCACTGAGGTGATCAAGAAGTAGTTGTGCCGCGAAATGACGTCTTTTGAGAAGTTCCTCAGTCTTGGGCACCTTCTCGACAGGTCCACAAGATGTTAGCAGAGTTCCGGCTGATCCCCGGACTCAACAACCTCTTCGACAAGCTCATCTGGAGGAAGCAGACGTCCAACCGTGTTCTACATGGACAGAACCAGAACTGTGACTGTAGTCCAGTAAGCACATTATCTGGTGGTGTTTTGGAACTTATTTTGTAACACCTAACACCTTGTTCACGATACCGCTCCCCTGTCTTATTCTGTCTAAACAGGAAATTTCCTTCAAAATCCAGTTCTTGAGATTGCTTCAGAGCTTCAGTGACCATCATGAGTGAGTATATTCCTCTAACATGTACAGTGTAGTACATTAACTGTTAATTTTCAGTCATGTTGAATTGTGGTGATCTTGTGTTTCAGAAACAAGTACTTGCTTCTAAACAGCCAGGAACTGAATGAGTTAAGTGCCATCTGTCAGAAAGCCAATATACCAGAAGTGGAAGCTTTGGCTAACACGGATAGGTATGCAATCTGCTTGTTGATTGGGGGTACCGTGATTTTGCTGGGGTGGAGGCCCACACTTAAACTGGGGCTGGCTTTTTCTCCAGGAGCCTCGTGTGTGATGGTAAGAAGGGTCTCCTGACACGGCTACTCGGGGTCATGAAAAAGGAACCTCCAGATTCTTCATTCAGGTAAGATCATATGTGAAGTGTTTGAGTGATCAATTCCAACATAGCTGCCGTTAGCTTCACCCTACTGAGAAGTATCTTGGGACTGTCTTTGGCTGATGAGGTGTGCTTGCCTTCATCCATGTATTGAGAAACATCATAGGGTTCTGAAGATGTTATTTGGTAAGAAGCGTTTGAAAGGGTTGTCTTCCTTGGAGGTGACAGCTTCAACAATGTAATTCTTCTGTCAGCAGTTGTGTGATTCCTTTTGTTAGCTGCAGTAGTGTCTGCATGTCATGCTTTCTTCATCTTCAAAGGTTCTGGCAGGCAAGGGCGGTAGAAAGCTTTCTCCGTGGTGCCACCTCCTACGCTGACCAGATCTTCCTGCTTAAGAGGGGCTTGTTGGAGGTTAGTTGAAGGCGGGGTTGAACATTGTTCTCCTTCACAGGTTCTTTTGTTTAACCGTGGTTTTCTTTTGATCCTCCTTTCTTGTCTAGCACATCTTATTCTGCATCATTGACAGTGGATGTAAATCCAGAGATGTGCTGCAGAGCTACTTCGACTTGCTGGGGGAGCTCATGAAGTTCAACATTGACGCATTCAAGAGATTCAACAAATACGTCAACACGGAGGAGAAGGTTCGTGTGGCTTCCTGGGGACCCCCAGAATGCTCCACAATCTGACCACTTCCTCTAACCACCGTTCTTCTTTAGATCTTTTTGTAGAACTCGATAGATCCTGCTCTTCTTTTTCCATTACAGTTTCAGATATTCCTCAATCAGATCAACAGTTCATTGGTGGACTCCAACATGCTGGTGCGATGCATCGTCCTATCACTAGACCGATTTGAAAGCCAAACAGATGATGTCAAAGGTATACTGTGAAAGCATAAACCACTGGTGAATGAGATATGAACTTTGAATGTGGATGAAAATGCTAGCTGATCCTGTTGGGCTCAGTGCACTGAAGGTATCTCTGCTCTGTTACACAGTGGTGGAAGTCCTCTCTGAGTGCTGTCTGCTATCATACATGTCGCACGTGGAGAACAGGCTGTCCCTCCTCTTCAGACTCATTAACATCATCAATGTGCAGACACTCACGCAGGCAAGTGTAACAACTGTTTGGAACACAACAGTAAACTCAGATTTGCGCCTCTGCCTGAAATCAGATTTCTCTGTTTATCCTTAATGCCTCCTAATCCTGCATTTTTATGGCAAATGGTACTTTTGATATGTCCCAAGTATCAAAATAGCAAGTTGTTGATTAGTTCTGACATTTTCGTTTTTCTTATCACTACATCATCCATCTTAACTGCTTTGCATATGGATGTATTTTTGACTATTTTAGGACCCATTATTTCTCATCAGACTTAAATCTTTAATCAGATTTAAATTTGACTACATGTAGTTTTATTTCTGTTGTGTCCAGATTGGTCAGCTTGGTGTTTGAAGGGCCTCAGACTAAGAGCTTGGCCCTTCCCGGTTGGGGGGGGGGGGGGGGGGGGGGGGGGGGGGGGGGGGGGGGGGGGGGGGGGGGGGG